>CAWUFW010006354.1:600000-1166125 GCA_963921515.1 Calotriton arnoldi
ACTATATGGATAAATCTATTACTTGAAGGCAACGCAGTGGCCCTTAATGTACCAGAGAATGATTTCCAGGCAGTGTTATTCATGGGAGATCACCCCTGCACATAATACATTTTTATAATAGTGATTTTCTTAATGTGCCAAATCAGAGATTCCCAAAGCTCTTTGAATACATCGCTTTTCTTGTGGAACATGCTTCAGATAATGGTCATCACTTATATTTATGCATGGGAGGGGATTTTAATGCTAAATTTCCCGTAATCTTACACGATTCCCATTCCAAAGTAAAATTGTAGACACTAAAATTGGGGATCGCAACCCGGTTGAATTTGAGCTCGTTGTACCGTCTCGGAAAGAGTTCGAGACTGCCTACTCTCAAAGATTTATTTACGCTTGGATGTTGTGTTGGAAAATGGCAGACCCTACCATATTTTTGAGAAAAACAATCACGGAGAATACTGATTTAATTTTTAAATGGTTATCTGAGGAGGCTGACAAACGGCAGGTGGTTGATTTGTTTGAGGCCACATGCAACGTTATCTAAGCCATTCGGCACCCTGCCCTAGACCCCTCGATGGTTCAATAATGAATGTTCTAGGGCTAATCATACATCGCATAAAGCTTTAGTAACGAAACCTAGAGATCAGGCTTTGATTATTACTTTACAGGAACAATATAAGCTGGTAATAAGGCATAGACGTAAAGAAATTTTAAAGCAGCAATGGGAGACACTGAGCTATACAGCCCATTCTAAAAATAGTAAAGATTTTTGGGGTGCAGTACCAAACATGCACATAATAGACTGAAGATTGGCTGATATTAGCTGCCACATAAACAGTGAGGCCTGGATAACACAGTTCACACAAATCTATTCTGAGGAAAACATTAGGATATAGTGAGTCGGGAGGTTGGTTCTGAGTTGGTTCAATTTTCTATACAGGAAGTGATCGAGGCTATTTCACAGAGCGCCATGGGTAAAGCCCCAGGACCCCATGGGGTACCAATTGATTTAATTAAAGCCAACATTAATTTCTGGGACCCTCTATTAGCCAATGTTTATAATAACTTTACGGAGTCTACTGTTCCGAGTTCTTGGAGCAGTTCAATAATAGTACCAATTTTCAAGAAGGGGGATCGTTCCAAACCACAAGGCTATCGACCCATTTCGTTGATAGATATTCCTGCAAAGGTTCTTGGGAGGGTCTTAAATAATAGAATCAAAAATGTGTCCACTGATGATAATATCCTGCATTCCAGCCAGTATGGCTTCCGCGCTGGAATTGGCACAATAGAACAGTGCCTGAATCTAAACGTAATTATCGGGAAATACACAGTAGCTAGGCGGGTACCGCTTTATCTAGCATTTAAGGACCGGACCATGGCATTTGATTGTGTTAATAGATCTAAGTTATGCGAAACCCTATTAGAATAGGGCTTAAATGGCGACATTGTCAACATGCTAGTAGTGCTCCATACTAACACTAACGCTAGGGTGAGGTTTGGTCAGGGGGACGAAGTTACAGATAAATTCAGCATTGAGAGAGGTGTAAGCCAAGGCTGCGTGCTCGCCCCACTGCTCTTTATCTTATACAACAATAACCTCAATTCTCACCTTACCAGAAGTATGCAGGATATTCCTAAAATCAATGACACCCTCCTTCCCGCATTACTTTATGCGGATGATGCTGTTTTAATGGCCCGCACCCCGAAGTCCTTAAGCCAATTGGTTCATTCTTTTGTGACCTTTATGGCTGACCTTGATCTGATGACCAACTTTACGAAAGCATATATTATGACCTGTGGTCCGAAGCGCTCACGATACTGTTGGCTCCAATAGTTTATAAAAAACTGATAACTTTCCATATTTGGGTATCACTATCAGTGCAATGGGAACTTGGGATCCCCATATTTCCCAAAATAGGTTAAAGTTCAAGCAAGTGATGGGCTCACTGTTGAGTCTCCCTAGTCCTGTGGGGTGAAGGTCCCTGACCCCTTTGGTGCAGCTATATAATGCACAATGCTTACCAATTGCATCATATGGAGAAGGAATTTGGGGTGTCTCAGATTGCTTTGTGTTGCAAAGAGAGGAAAATAGATTTTGTAGAAAAATATTGGTGGCCCCTATATCAGACTCTCATTATATCTGTCATAAAGAGCTGGAATTGCCATACCTGTGTGTTTTTATTTGTACAAGAACTGTTATGTTGTAGTTATTTATCTGGTGGTCAGAGGAATTATCACTTACCAGAGATATAATTGCCAATTCCCAGGCTTGGGAAAAGGGGCTGTCAATACCTTGGCTGGCCTACTTTAAAAAGACAATGGAGGGAATTAGGATTGGCCATGCCTTTCTTGACCCTACTCTATGCTCCACTTTGGATAAAAAGGGGGTACAATCCTTACTGATGACCATATTAGAGGAAGCCAGGATTAAGGCAGAATCACTGAAGTCAACGGTTGCAACTTCTATGAATCTTAACACCAAAGCTCAGCTCTCGACTAGTTAAATATGGGAGCCTAGAAGCAATTGGGAGCTCTCTTTCCTATTTCGTTTTAGGACTGACACACTAAAGTTTTTATTAGTTTTCCAGCAGGGTTCCAACACAACCTTGAATTAAGACATTGCCCGTGTAATGGTTCCTCGACACAATCAATGATGCATTTTTTATTCTTTTGTGGTTTTTATAAACTTTTTACCCAAAAGATTTTAGTACGCTTGTTGAAAGCAAGAAAGCTTTGACATTGTAGTAGACCCTATAATTATTTAAAACAACTAGAGGACAAAGAGACACGTCTGTGTGTGGGGCTTTTTCTTCATGCAGCCGTCCGATCGCTGGAGACAATTATTTTGTAAGATTATTTGATTGCATCACTTGAGCCCATGTTGCGGACAGGAGGCTTAACAAATTGTTGCTCTTGCCCCCTTTCGGCCTAGTAATTGACTCTGCAATAGGAGCTTGATCATTTTATGTACATTTAAATATTGTATTTATTACCTTGTATAATACTGTTTTTATGTTTTGTGTACTCTTATGGTTGCTTGCAGCCCAATAAAGAAGAAATGATGATGATGATGAACACAACTACTAACCATCACACTCATGCAAGGGTGACAATTCGGACTATTCCAGGCCTATGTATATTGAATTAATAATCGACAGTTGTTGTGGTCATCTCTAAATTTGCCAGACAGTGCCACCGTTTGGCGGACTGTCACACGTGCCGTGTATCGGAAACCACCGGCTTAAATTAAGCACTGGCTTTATCTCCTAAATGTATCTGGACCAAAGGTTGTGAAGAATGCACGTTGCAAAGTTTACAAACTTTACACACTTTCCCTCAGGGTGAAGCATTCCTTTAATACATTTTAGAAAGTGAATTTGCTCACGTGAGAATTGTCTTCCAAAAATATGTTATTCCAGGGTTTAAAAAAAAAAAAAGAAATTATGTGCAGGGGGTATTTTCATTCGCTGATTTCTAAATTTCACAAACGTTTGGAAGCTCATGAACATGTAAATCTGTAAAAATATCTTCATAACGTTTGTGTAAATGAATTTCAGCAATTTCGTTTTCCACTAAACCTGAATATAACTGCTTGAGCCATTCATAGGCAAACATATTTACTGAACATTTATTGCAGAGAAGTTGCTTCATTCTTTAGGAGAGTCGTGAGAATTATGCAGGGATAAATGGCGTGAGGTGGCTTGAAAAGCTGTGACACACAGTGCCCACTTCCAATTTTCTAGATTGGCATTTGTTTTTTTCCAACAGACTAGATAATCTATCAGCGTACTTGAGGAGTTCCACGTATTTGGGATGTTCAACAACAGTCTTCATGGTGCAGGTGGCCACACTAGACCCCAAGCGTCCTTCGACCTTTGCTTAGGAAGATTACAACCCATCATCCCTGGCTATGGAGAGACTGAAGGATGGTAACACAGGATCATAGTTTCAAGGGTGTAAGAATATTTACCAGACCTCGAGGGGGAAAGGGCAATCTATGAATCCTCACTTTGTAAAAAGTCTGTGCTGTTCTTTGTATTTGGAGTCTTTAGTTTGTCCTATGGTGTGTGTGTGTAGTGTAATGTGTATGTGATCAAGCACAAAAGAATAGAGCAGTTTAGGCCCTAGAACAAATGCACTGGAGTAAGTATACATTGAATCACTTGATAGTGCTCCATCCCTTGTGATTGCACTGCCTGAGAACCACTAAACATATACATAAAATTCCATTAAAGAGAGAATACTCAAAATATAAACAATCTCAATCTCAAGGTAAAGACTGACTCATAATGGAATCTCACAAAGTCTTCTTTATTTCTGTTTCTCAATCCACAAAAGAGGAGGGAGCCAAACAATTTGCAGTGATAACATCTTTATTAGTGTTGCATCAATATTCAGTACTTCATCCCAGCCAACGCGTTTCGTCCGGTAAAGGACTTCATCAGTGCTGTAATTTAAAAATACATACAAACTTTTTATCATTAAATAATTTATACAAAAAGAAAATGTAAAGACACTGTTATATGAGAAAAACCCTCAATTACATCCTAAGCATTGTATATCAAAAAAGACATAAACAATATATGCAAAACCTGTATGGACAAAAATCGTTAACACTCCCCCACACCCTCAAGCAATTCAAAATCAATAAAAAAATTCTTACATAAAATGTTTGTGAATTTTAGCAATTTACAAGTAAGATAAAAACATTTCACTCACATTACAAAAATATATTCTAAAACAGTAGTTCATTTTCAGATTATAATTCATTATGTCAATGGTCTCAGTAATATACCAGAAAAATGTTTTTTTTTAGAAAACTTCTTTTAATAAGCAAATATTTTTGAGAAGCATGTTTTTTTTGTCTCGCCCACACCCTAAAAAACAAGCATAACATACCAAAGTTACACTCACTTATCATGATCTTGTGTAAATCCTATGCCATAAAATGTAGTCTGAAGGAATATAGTATTCAACGGACAGTATTATTCTGAAAAGGATCTAAATGGGAAAAGTCAAGCAGAAAAGGCACTAAGACTAAATGAACCCTCATGTCCAGATTCTTAAATTTCCAAAACTTGTAAGCACAACATTCAGATTCAAACCTATATAATATACCTACATCCTATGAGCATGAAGTAATCCTCAATGGTAATGTATACACACTGAAATTAGGACATTATGTGAGTATTCTCTACCAAGTGGGATCTAAAAAGATATAAAGTATGCCCAAAAAAAGAACTCCATGACTCTCCTCACCATACATGTCACAATTGTAGTACAAGTGCATATCTCTTCATACAACATCAGTGCATCATATATTAAGTGCTGTTGCATTGGATTCCAATGTGTTTACCATACAAACTGTGTGGCAATACTTATCGTTCTCTCATCCTCAATATATATTCATATACACATACAGAGTCCAATGTGTTTATCATTGAGTGGCAATACTTATTGTTCTCACATTCTTGGCATATGCTGATATATTCCTATCAAACAAACCCATTACATTGCAGTCACAACCCTATCATACTCACAGCCTGTCACACTCTCCATTCAATCACTTCCTCCCTCACCGGCTGTGTAGTACAGTGTTACATGCATTAGCGCGGTCGTCGTGAAATTATGTATACTGAAAAATCCTAACAAGTTGCGGGTTAATTTTATGGTGCACATTCACCAGTCAAACTGTTCACCTGACCAATAGGAACAAAGTTAAGAATGGCACTAGTTGAATTACTTCTCGTATGACATTGTAATACCGGTGCACTAACTCCAAGAAATCTTACCCTTCCTATTGATTTCATAAGTCAAGTACGTCCTCCAGTCTCATCGTCCCAATATTTAAATGAGCCAATCCCTCGCACAACTTATCGAATACTTGTTCGCATGAAAATGAAATTCAAACGCTGAATACTATTCCACACATACCGCTAATTCATGTGTACCACTGCGCGTTCTAGTCTTTCCTTTGTATAAGTTATCTCCACAAGTGACTATCATCTTGATGCACAAACCGGCTCAAAATATATCTTCAAATGGGATTCCCTCCAATGAAAGCACTCCGATTTTTTAACTGGACCAGTGAGGAAAAGTCCTTGTCCATCATCAATGCAGCACTGAATTACACGCGTAATCGTGTAGTGAAACACAATACAAACACAATAGTGTTTTGTAACCTCCTATTAATTCATCTCAAAAAGGAAGTTTAGAGACACTAAAACCCCCATTAAAGAAAATCTATTATCACTCGTGCAAGTGAGAGGAAAATGAATATCCAAACTCTTGCCCAATTAGAACCCTAAATTTTGAGTCATATTCAATCAAGCGTGAGCAACCCTTGGTTATTCTGTCAGGCTGAACCGCGCAATTGAAAATATCCACAGAGATGAGCCATGGCATGCCATATCACTGCTCCCACATCAAAACACTGTATAGTTTGCACTGCAACATGGAGTCTGCACATTAAGGGCCTGATTACGACTACAGCAGTCCACAGGACCGCCATACTCATGGTGGCAGTCCAACTTCCGCCACACGGCGGGTACGACCGCAGTATTTTGATTTTGGTGACCACGAGAACCCTGGCTCGGCCGTGTGGCGGAGACGGTGCTGTCAGGGGCAGCAATATGCAGGCGGTGCATATTACAAGTTGCCTGCCCACCTCCCATTTCATGGCGGTGAACCCACCATGAAAAGGGTGGCGGAAAGGCAACTAAGGGCACCCTAACAGGGCCCCCTGTCGCTCCTGGGCCTGAAAGGAGCATGCGGGGAAGAACATTAGTGGCCCCCTGGATTTGCACCCCCAGATCCTGCACGGTGTGGCATTTATGCCACACCATGCAGGAGGGTGCAGTCGGTGCTGATGGCGGCAGTCTGCATGTTAGGCTCTTCTATGAACCTAACAGCTGCCCCAGTCAGACTGCGGCAGGACTGCCCACCAGACCAGGATTTAACTCCTAATCAGGCAGGCGATCGCACTATGGCTTTGAGGGCCCTACAGCAGATGGCGTGTTGCTGGCCCCGCTGTAGGACCGCCAAAGTTGTGATCAATCCCTAAGTTATGTTATAGCAATGGGAAAATTACACACCAAATAATGAATGGCATAATGTAGACAATGAATCATTCTTTGGAAAAACCATTAACAAGTTCTTCCGATGGGTGGAATTGTTACACCCACACCCTTGTCCAAAAGAAGTTCCTGAAATCTAAAACTAGCCAATCCAATGTAAGAGACCCATAGTTTGCATGTTAATTCAAAACGTGGGGCTGGAGGTGTCAGAAAAGACAATGGCCTATCATACATTCCTAAATCCGTCTCATCACGCGCTACAGAACCTGTTTCCAAATATGATATTGATATTAAACCATGTGAAAGTATACATTTAAGTTTAAGAACCATTTTCGGAAAGTAGTAAGACTTAAAATGAAGCACCTAATAATTCAAATACCATGTCTATAAAGCGAATCAATCAGTAAACCACGAATCTTTAATTGGCATGAGAACTAAACATGTGGAGCATTGCCTTAAGGGGGTTCGTCGTGAAACGGAATCACTCACCATGACTATCTTCCACTCAGCAATCCTGGAACCCAAAAGTCATCCACAGATGGAAACACTCAACAAACGTCAATTTTGGGCCAGATCGTACGTTTCACGTTGTCGAAAATGGGACAAAGTCTAAAAGACCAAACGTCATTCACTTGAGTCATTCAATGAAGAGTGCACTTGGAAATACAGTTATACAACAAAACATTGTAAACATTAATAACCATCTGATCACTATTTCCACAAATGGCTAAAATGTGCCCGAATGAAATTAAGCACACATTGTGAACAGACGCAGCCCAACACCCGTTTGTTCAAAAACAACCGGATTCTCATAAAAATAATGCAATTCACTTTCAAGACTCAGTAATCTTTATAGTGTTCTTAATCTGCTGATCCACATAGCCTCTGTTTTTTCAAAGTCTCAGTTCTCTGTCACAACCCCTGGGATCTTTTTCTATTCTCTGTAGACCATTAAATCGGAAATCCAAACTATTCAGGGTGACATTGTTTTATATGTTGCAACAAAGGTAAATGTACATCTTGATTTAATACCACCCTCCGATGTTCTTGCATTCTTATTTTCAAAGCCCTCTTTGAGTTGCCTATGTGAACTTTGGAGCAGCTACATATAATGGCATACACCACACATACACTATTACAATTCATAATTTTTTGTACTAGATATATTCTAACCATTTTGAAGTCTTTGAGTTTATTGTGGCCAATCTGACACATTATATTACAATTACCACAGGTATAGAATCCCTTTGGGGGCCTGGTAGCAAATTTATCTTCATGTGCTTAGAGGGTTCAAGGTAGCTTTTCATAATTTTATCTCTCACTGTTGGATCTCTTCAATAAGTAATATAAGGTTTGGCTGGTATTACCTTTGCCAGGCCCAGTGCACTGTTAAGGAGAGAGCAGTGTTTTTGCAAGATCATGAATACTTTTCAATGATTGTGATTGTGGTTAGCCTTTGTCCTCATGTTTCTTCCTCTTGGGGTTCTGAACAAAGGTGAAACTTCTGTCCTTTTTCCAAATTCTGTTCTCTGCTCTATTTAGTAAATTGTCATTATAACCTCTCATCAGTCTATGTCTCAAGTCTTTCAGACACTGTCCGTTGAATACTATGTTCCTTCAGATTACATTTTATGGCAAAGGATTTACACAAGATCACGCAAAGTGAGTGAAACTTTAGTATTTTATGCTTATTTTTTAGGGTTGGTTGGGACAAAAAGAATTGATTCTTAAAAATATTTGCTTCTAAATTTTTTTTAAAAAAAAACCTTTTTTCTGGTATATTACTGAGACCATTGGCATAATGAACTACTGTTTTAGAATATATTTTTGTAAAGTGAGTAAAACGTTTTTGTCTTATTTAGATTGGTAAAATTCACAAACATATGTGAGGATTTTTTTAGGTTTTGATTTTGAACTGCTTGCGGGTATGGAGGAGTGTTAACGTTTTTTGTTGTCCATACAGGTTTTTCATATATTGTTTATGTCTGTTTTGATATACAATGATTAGAATGGAATTGAGGGTGTTACTACATTTCTTTTTGTATAAATTATTTGGTGGTAAAAAGTTTGTATGTATTTTTTAAATTGCAGCCCTGATGAAGTCCTTTCCAGGACGAAACTCGTTGACTGGCTGAAGTACTGAATATTGCTGCAACACTAATAAAGACGTTATTACTGCAAATCGTTTGGCTCCCTCCTCTTATGTGGATTGAGAAAGAGAAAAAAACAAGAGGATTTTGTGGGATTCCATTATGAATCAGTCTTTACCTTGAGATTGATATTGTTTATGTTTTGAGTATTCCATTTGTAATGGAATTCAATGTGTATGTAGTCTGTTATTCAAGGGTTATCTGAGTGAAAACCCAAGTGAAGTGTGAGTGGTCATCTCTTGCCCCCACAAAATGGTGGACATTTTAAGATTATCTTCACCCTTTCGTGATAACATAATAATTTGGGTTTCAAACTTTGTCGTCTTTGCAAATCGTTCCATGCTGGGTAAATGCCACATAAAACAATATTTGTACATGATGTTTTTCCCACAAACAATATTTAGGGAATGTTCTTTCTCAAAAAGATGCCTTTTCCTTAAAAAACAGTATTTCTTGCTGGATCTTTCAACCATTATTTTTCATGGTATATCAACTTGATGATCTTGATAAAATTCTTTAAAAAATGTTGCAAGTTTGACACATGACTAGTGATAAACCACACAATGACCTACTCGGATGTACGCTTAAGATACCATGTAGATGTCTGGTCGATTCCACAAATAAACATCTCCTTCCCTTGCCAAAACACTGCTTTCTCATCTTTTGTCCCTGAGTCCTTTCTTGGCCCACTATTGTATGAGTGTTGCTTAGCAACAGCTAGGCTTGGTTTTAGGAAAGACGGGGAATCCACATTTCTTTGACCAGTTGTAGCTGAGATGAATCCACATAACATCAACCCTCTTTACTTTGAGTATTATGTGAACAAAATCATTACACAGACATGGTCATCATGTTAGCTGTCATCACGTCAACATGGTTATAGAAGGCAAATTGTTTGGTTTAGGGTTAGAATAGTAGTTCTGCCAGTACAAGGTCATGGCAGTGCGTGCTAATGATCATATCGAATAAAGGTATGATAGACCCGATTTGGAGAGAATCTGATTCCTGTATTAGAGCTTAGTAAAGCCAAGTGCATCATTGAAATGTTTTTGATGGATTTTCATTAAATGGACATAAGGATGTGAGAAGACATTAAAAACATTGCAGTGACCTACTCAGCATCACTATGCAGTTACATAAGAATCTGACCCCTTCCAAATAGGGCCACCATACTTTTGTTTTTTTATTGCCAAGCAAGAGAGGCTGTATGATTGATCACAAAATATAACCCTCTTGCTCCTTTTGTGTTTATAGCATCTTAGCTAATGATCAGGTCCAAGTTAAGGTTTTGGTCAATATACAGACATTACCTCTGTAGGAGTTGTTGTTGGTAGGGTGGTACTTATCTATTTTCAGTTCCTCTCCCTCTTCTGAAAAGCTTGGAGTATGCACCTTCTCCTGAGTGGAGAAGAGCTAATATTTTTTATCAAGCTTGTGATTTGGTTCACTCTGGTTTCACACCAGTAACCTTCAAGTAGGAATCACATTTAGTCTAGACTTCTGAGAAAATCTTTGTGCACCAGCTCATAGTCATGGAACCATTAGCTGCTCTATCCCTCAAGACAAGCCCTGCTTCTGAGACCCTCTGCATTTCAGCCCATCACATTAGAGGCCTTCTTGTTCTACTGTGTGCAATGTTCTGCCACAGCCCCGGTCCTACTGCATCTGCATGCCATGTCTTCTTACCTCCATCCTCTATAACATGCTGAGGCTCCACCTTTGCGCTATATAATGTTCAATCTTCCCTATTTTAAAACAAGTATCTGCAGTATTGCGTTCATGTTACTCTTCTTCCACACAGAAAGACTTGTTTGCTGTTGTCATCCATTTTTCTGTAAGCAGAGTTCTCTTCTTACCAGAGATGTTTTAAGGCATGGGCAAAGTGGGCTCTGGTCCAGGGCCCCAGCCGTTCAGTGGGCCCCCTTAGAACCAGCTCTGGTCTGCAGAGTCTTGCCCTGATGACCTTGAATGATTCTTAAACAGATTTTTAAAATACCGTTTTCCTTTAATTTTATTTTTAATGTGGGTGATATTTGAGAGTCTATTACAGACATTTTGCAGAGAAATGGTGTGTTTGTGTTTCACATAACATTTATAAAAAAAGTTTCTTTTAGATAAAAACAGAACCTCACATATGAGAAATGGGAGGTGTCACAGAGATTGTTTGCAGTAATATTAGTGAGCTACTGCTGTGGTACAATATTGTAAACACACATCACTATCCATGAATATTGGATGTTAAAACATTCAGCATTTGGAGAGTGTGTCTGTGCACGGTCAGTGACCTAGCCAAAGAGGGCATGAAAGAGCTGAAATTGGATCATGAATTCAAAGCTGTTCGGAAGGGGCCGCCAAAATACGTTTGGCCCAGAGACCCCCAAAATCCTTAATATGTCCCTGCTTCGTACCCTACTGAAAACTTAGTCTTCTCTCTCATGCCATGTTGGTCTCCCTTCTGATGTCGAGGTTCGTTCTCCCATGATGCTGTGCAAATAATCAAGGGGTCATAAACTGTGTCCATATATGTAAGTCCGTTTTTTTATATAGCGCAGCTACTCACCCTTACGGGTCTCAAGGCGCTGGGGGCCGTCGTGGAAATTAAGTGAGCTATTGCCCAGAGTCACATGGTGCTGAGCGAAGCTGCCGCCGGAGCCGGGGATCGAACTGTGAACCCTGTGCTCCGAAGTCAGCTGCCCTGGCCGCTGCACCACACCTCTCCACATATCTTTAGACCTGTGATGTAGAGGAATGGTAGTAGCAATGGAAGGTGTAACGAATTATGCCAATCATTAAAGAGTAACTGTTGTCCATTCTGGAGATAAGTGTAGGGGGGGCTATGGATTGGCAGTCAGATAATGGCATGAAAGTTTAAATCTTGCTGACAAGTTGGAACATAACAAAGTAGGAGTTGAAGGTTTCCTTGATATGTGCTTTGAGGTTGAGTGAAGAATTAAGAGTAATGCCCAGAGATTTTGACAGAGACGTTAGGTTGGTTGGGGTGTCTTTGTCAGGGATGGACTGAACGTAGCATTCATTGGGCAATGCCTCGATGGTCTGGCTGTCTGGAGGCCAGTTTCAGCCTCCTAGGGGATACTGGGAGACAGTCAGTAAATAATTAACACTGCTACTGGCATGGACTCTTTCTCTTCCTCGTAACCAAGGCCTATTCTGCTAATGGCAGATGGGCGGTTGTTATCACAGAAACAATTGATAGACTGAAATTGCAATGCAGGTGCAAGCACAATGATGTTTTGCATGTCTAAAAGCAAAAATTAAATTATTACAATAATAAAGGCCATGTGTTAACTCCCATTCTTGTTAAAAGCAGAATTTCCAGACATCCCCTTCCATGTATTTTCCACTGATAACATGTTTTCATATTACTAATGGTGACGAACTAAGTAAAACCACTTGAAGTGAAACAATTCTAGCTTGATCCATGAAATGTATGTTGTTACTCAAACAAATTCTTTTATTTGAATGGGTTTATTATCTGTGTAAGTAAACTACACACCAACATACAATCATTGAGAACCTAGATACTTACAATATACAAAGAAGATAAAGTCGGGTTTGGAAGTGCAAAATATTTCTTAATTTCCCTTTCCCTTACTTTTCTACAATTCCTGGAGTTACTGCCGAGGGTCTCTGAGGGTGGGCTGAGGGAGTCTGAGAGCCAGCTGCGTGGTTTGGAGGGTCTGCTGGAGGATTCTGAGTGTCTGAAGGGTGGGTTGAGCAGTTCAAAGGGCCAAATGAGTCGCTGTTGGAGGATTCTATGTCTCTGAAGGGTGAGAGGTTGGCCTTGAATACTGGTGAATTGTCTCTGAGTACTGGATAAACCCCATGGTGGGGTTTGGGCTTGCTCACTTTGATTGCTCATGCGGTGCAATGTGGGCTTAGTACAAAAAAAAAATCTCAATGCTAATTTTGGTTCTCAGTCCAGCCCTATCATTGTATGAGAGAATGGTGAACCTGTTTGGGAGAGTCAAGAGTATGGAAGGGGAAGTTAGGTGTACGAATTCCTTATATAGAGGGATCTGAAGTTAATGATGTAAGCAGACATCTAATTGTAAACAGAATTGAGGCACTTCCTTTGTGAGCCATCATTGGTAGCACGCAGTTCTTTAAAGTACAGGAGGTGTTGTTACAGTATTGATGAATGGAGTCTCCAGTGGTAACCGGAGGTTGACCAAGCAGTTATATGTGTAGTAAGGGCCCTCGTTGGAGCCTTATATTGCATAACACATGATCTTTCATCGCCACCATATCTCATTCCATACTCTTCCTCCACCTGTGACCCAACACACATCTTGTTCTCGCCAAAGAGCATCCATTGCACCCTCCACTCCCTAATGTAAGGCATTTGGAGCTGTTATTTCTTTAGCGAGAAACGATCTCTCAGTGGCGTTTTTCTTATTCATTTGTGCGATATTTGTGCTTTTATGGCAAGAGTGCGGTGAACACTAAATTCCCCAGTTATAATAACAGTTGGCAAAAGACTACACCAGAAACACTTAGGGACATATTCTCAAGGCGATATCGCCGCGTTTGCGGCACTTTTCTGCCGCTAAAGCGGCGATAGAAATATCGCCGTATTCACAAGCTGTCGCTAACAGCCGTTATCGACAGCTTCCTGGCGATAGCGGCCGCTAATAACATCGCCAACGATGTTAGCGACAACTAACGCTAATCATATGCAATGTAGGTGTTCCCGTGTTAAAACGCACGATAACCCCACTTCGCGATATTCTCAAAGATCGCCCGGACCGGCGATACGTTAAAAAACACAGCCGCTAAGGCCCGTTAGCTGCTGGGACTTAAGACCAGAAAATAGCTGGTCTTAAAAATGGGGATAACACTTGGGGCCACATCCCAGCAGGTTTTGGTGCTGGACAGCGCTGCAAGCAATGTTGCAGCGCTGCCCTGCGACAAAACTACAGTGCAGGAATGCGCACCATCAATAAGATAGTGCTCATTCCTGGGCCCCAGCCATGAAAAGTGTTGCAGCGCTGCGACAAGACAGCGTTGCAACACTTCTCACTACGCCTTTCTTGCGACAGCATGGATGCGCTGTAGTCACTGGACAGCGCTCCATGACGCAAGTAATGACAGATACATCAGGAATCCTGACGTATCTGTCTGCGCTAAAGAGACGCATTGCTGCAGTTGTGTCACAACCATGACGCAACTGCAGCAATGCATAGGGCCAACCTATCCCTGTGGCACTGCGTCAATCTCACGCCTGCCATCCGGCAGGCGGAAGGTACTGACGCAGTGCCGTTCATGAGGGGTGCCCGAATGTCGGCGCTGTTGGAGATCCATCGGTGGTGGTTGCGCGCTGCGTTGTCATCGTTTGGAAGCATTGGTGGAGTGTTGGTGCGGAGGGAGTTGACGAGACATTCTTCGGTGGCCTTGATCCAGCTGCGAGGGGGTGCGATGATGGCGGTGGCGTCCGGTGGGCAAGGTGAAGACGTGATGTTACCAATGATGGTCAGTCCAGGAGAGTCCGGTGTTGTGGCTGTAGTTGAAGTTCCCGCTGGCGGAGGTGACGTGCTCGACCGTGCGTCCTACCATGTTGAGGTGACTTGCTGCTTGCGTCTGATGTAGGGGACCTTCCCCAGGAGGGGGTGGTATCCTGGTCATTGGGGTTGTCCAGGTGGAACTTGAGTTCACCGAGTAGGATGTCGTCGGTGGATGGGAGACCCTGGGGTGCAATGAGGTCTACAATGGTATTGGAGAATGGGGGGGCCATGGCCCGGGAGGCCTGCACATGAGGGTGCCGCAGAGGATGTGCTTGGGCTTGGTCCGGATCTGGGAGTTGAGCTGGTCCATGGTCACCCTTGGGTCATTAGAGTGCGTGGTCAGTCGGAGTCTGCTTCGGTAGGTGATGGCAATGCCTCCTCCTTGATGGTCGAGGTGCTCCTTGTGGGTGATACTGCAGCCAGCAGTGATGGCGATGTCCGGTCCGGAGCAGAGGTTGGTCCTGGCAGGCGAGGTGGCGTCCAGGGTTGATGGCGAGGAGGGTGCTGGCGTCGTAGCGGTGGAGTGTCCAAGAGGAAGGCTCCTTGGTGCTGAGCGCGGTCCAGGGGCAGACGGACGCAAACGGCATAGCCTATGGGTTGCCTTTGGCACGGGAGATGACCATTACAATGCAGGCAGTACATCGTTAACAACGCAACTCCGACAACGCAGGTGCCTTTAAATCGCATTTGATTACAACGCATTGTGAGGTCAGTAATGGGGTAATTTAAAGTTTTTCGGGTGGGTATGGGTTCCGGATGTAAAATAGGAAGATTGGGGTGTGTTTTGGGGTAAAACATGAAAATTGGGGTGTGCATTTGGGGTAAAATATGAAAATTGGGGTGTGTTTTGGGGTAAAACATGAAAATTGGGCTGTGCATTTGGGGTAAAATATGAAAATTGGGGTGTGTTTTGGGGTAAAATATGAAATTTGGGCTGTGCATTTGGGGTAAAATATGAAAATTGGGGGGTGTTTTGGGGTAAAATATGAAATTTGGGGCGTGTTTTGGGGGTAAAATATGAAATTTGGGGTGTGTTTTGGGGGCTCAAAAAGGAATTCCAGGGTTCATGGTTGGGTTTGGGGTGCAAAGGTTAGTTTTGGGTTGCACTCACTGACGTGGGAATAGTGATATTTATGTCTCCGCTATGCAACACTTACCCTACTGTTGCAATGTGCCTAGTATTAGTATGCATTGGAATGGAATGCAATGTTATGTCATGCGTCGTAACTACGTATGTGCTTTTGGTTCACGAGTGGTACGCCCGCTGTGCATGTGTGCACAACGGCCGCCATTGAGAAGTGCTGGGGGAGGGGCGGGGCAGCTGTGAGGTGGTAAATGCCGGAAAGAATACTGGATGGGACGTGTACGCGGGGATGTGTGTGTGAGCGGGTGTTGTAAATATTTCTATGAGGGAAGTCTTACCTGGAAGCCGGGTCCCGTGTCTTCGTAGCTCCTGCTCTCCTGCGTCTGCTTCCAGGAAAAGGAAGTAGGCAGTCAGGCTCCCTCCCCTGAGTCAATCACAACGCTGCGATGCGGCGGTGGGATTGGTAATTGGCAATGGGACAAGTCATGCAGCCAGGGGCCGGAGGGGTGGGCATGTTCTCCATGCAGGCTGTAATGCAGCCTGCAATGCGAACAGGGAAGTGCGCATGACTGCTTTGGGCGGACTGAGTGGGCCGGCCAAACAGTCATTGCGCACTTGAGTGGGCATGCCAATCCGCCCATGCCCTGCTCCCTGTTTGGAGCAGTCCTACCCACCCTCCCACCCCCTGAGGATACATAGCATGATTACATCAGTCAGTTATCCCTTGTTTCTCCCTTTTGAAACTGTTTTTTTGGCTTCTCTGAGCCTGCGCTTCCCACTTTCCGCCGCTGCTGCCCCTGCAGCCCCACCCCTCTGTCCTCGCCCGTTCCCGCCTCCCAGCTTATCGTTCCTCCCCCCTACCCTACTAAATGGCGGCCGCTGCGCAGTCGCGCGCAGCGGGCGCGCCGCTGGTGCACCGAAGGCGCGCCTAAGGCAAGCCCATCTGCGCCCGTACGCGACCTGACCGCGACCAGCGCCAGGAACCCTGGATCTCGAGCCACCCACTGCTACAGCACAGCCACCCTCCACACACTCATCCCCGGAAAACTCAGAGACTGCCAACATGCCTCGCCAAACACGACCCACGGCCAGTTATCCTGCCTCCACTGCCGCCAGACCTTAACTACCACCCCGGCCTCCAACACATCCAACGCCAGCACCGGCGACACCCTAAGATGCATCCTCCTCAACGTGCGCTCCGTGCACAAACACCCCGTGGCCATACTTGCTGCCACAGACGACATCCGCACCCTCCAGGACCAAGGCCACTCTGCAGGCCTCATCCTACTCGACCTTTCAGCGGCCTTCGACACCGTCTCCCACCGCACACTAGTTGCCAGACTACACGATGCCAGCATACATGGAACAGCCCTAGACCGGATCCAATCAGTCCTCACCGGAAGAAGCCAATGGATCAGACTGCTACCCTTCCTCTCCGATCCCACGTAAATCACCTGCGGAGTCCCACAGGGGTCATCTCTGAGCCTGACCCTCTTCAACATCTACATGGCCCCCCTCCCCGCCAACGTCCGACAACACGGCCTCAACATCGTATCCTACGCTGATGACATCCAGCTCATCCTCTCCCTCACCAAAGACCCCACCACCGCCAGACTCAACTTCCAGAAGGGTATGCAAGACGTCACAGTCTGGATGACCGACAGCTGCCTGAAGCTCAACACCGAGAAGACCGAAGTCCTCGTCCTTGGAGCCACCCCTTCAGCAGGGACAACACCTGGTGGCTGACCGCCCTCGGAAGCCCACCTACCCCCTCGGACCATGCCAAAAACCTCGGCCTCGTACTCGACTCATCCCTCACCATGAACCGACAGGTCAATGCCGTCACCTCCAGCTGCTTCAACACCCTCCGCAAGACCTTCCAGTGGATCCCCCTGGAGTCAAGAAAGACAGTCACCCATGCCTCATCACCAGCAGACTGGACTATGGAAACACACTCTACTCCGGCATTAACAAGTCCCTACTCCCCAAACTCCCGACAATACAGAACACCGCCGCCAGACTCGTCCTCGGCATCCCCCGGCACAAACACATCAGCCAACACCTACGAAGACTCCACTGGCTCCCCGTGGAGAAAAGAGTCACCTTCTAAGTCCTCACTCACGCCTACAAATGCCTACACAACAACGGACCCAAATACCTCAAAGTTCAATGACAGAATCAACTTCCACGTACCCAAAAGAAACCTCCGATCTTCCAACCTCGCACTGGCCGAAACCCCGCGCATCCACTCAGCCAGAGCAGGCGGAAGATCCTTCTCCCACATTGCAGCCAAGACCTGGAACGAGCTGCCAGCAGACATCAGACGCGCCCCCTCCCTGAACACCTTCAGGAAGACCCTCAAGACATGGCTCTTCGGCTAACAGATCAGCGCCCCCCCCTCTGCGCATTGAGACCCTCATGGGTGAGTAGCGTGCTTACAATTCCCCTGATTGATTGATTGAGTTATCTTCATGTGATGATTGTTCCTCTTCTGCACTGCTTGAGGCAGTGGGGAAACGCTCTTCCGCCATTGCGGTAGTGCCGCCACTGGGGGTGCATCATCTACGTGTGATAGACCTGAGCGACTCGCCCCCCGGCCCTCCTGCACTATGCGTCCCACCTTCTCCTTACCTGGACATTGACACTGTGGCGCACTCCACTTCACTCTCTCCAAATCTGTGACTAAGCCAGCAGGAGCCTCAGCCCGGGGTGATTTCACTAGGCTGGGTACAGCAGTCGCCGCATAGTCCGCTGGTGGACCTCCCGATGCAGTTGACGCAGCAGGGCCCCCTTAGGCGTGAAGTTGCAGCGCTCACACCACACAAGTTCGGCATACACAGGGGCCTCACCCTCCACAGCATACGGCCAGTCCAACATCATGGGGCCTGTGATGCAGGGAGACAGCGTTGATAATCCCCTTCATGCACCCCGATGTAGTGGTGGATCGTAGTATGCAATGCGGAACTCACCACGTTGGTGCACAGGAGCGCCTCTACCATTGACAGCTACAAGCGTCGCAAGGCGGTCTTCTCACACAGGTCAGCAGCGTGTCTCCATGCAACCTGCCAGGCTTCAGCAACAGGTACAGGCGATCGTCACGCCTCAATGTCTACCGCCACGGCTCGACTCCACAGCTCCTCCACATCCCACTCCAGGCGCAGGTCCAGCAAGGCATCCAGGCTCCAGACGCAGGTCCAGTGAGGCATCCAGGCTCCAGACGCAGGACCAGCGAGACATCCAGGTTCCAGACGCAGGTCCAGCAAGGCATCCAGGCTCCAAACGCAGGTCCAGCGAGGCATCCAGGCTCCAGACGCAGGTCCAGCAAGACATCCAGGCTCCAGACGCAGGTCCAGCGAGGCATCCAGGCTCCAGACGCAGGTCCAGCAAGGCATCCAGGCTCCAGACGCAGGTCCAGCGAGGCATCCAGGCTCCAGGCTCCAGACGCAGGTCCAGCAAGGCATCCAGGCTCCAGACGCAGGTCCAGCGAGGCATCCAGGCTCCAGACGCAGGTCCAGCAAGGCATCCAGGCTCCAGCCGCAGGTCCAGCGAGGCATCCAGGCTCCAGACGCATGTCCAGCGATGCATCAAGGCTCCAGACGCAGGTCCAGCGAGGTCCATCCTGGTCATCCTGGATGTTGGCTGGCTTGCAGGGGTTGTTGAAGTGTGCTGCACTTGGCCCTAGCTGCTCCATTCTGCATGTTATTGTTTTTATGCCTATTTTCTTTTGGGGGTTGACTGACAGGCTATTTTTTGTATTAGAGGCAAGAAAGCTCACCTTTGGCTGACTAACGTGAGTTTTCTCGCCGCTAATGGGCCTATCACTAGATTTCGCCCGCTAACGCCGGAATGCCTATCGCCATCGCGCTAATGTTAGCGCCAGTTTTCACCTCCTGACCCTGATACTATCGCCATGTAGTGGCGGCTTGGTAATACGCCGCTAACATGGCGATAGTTTTCAGGGTTAGGCGGCAATAAAAAAACTGCCGCTAACTAGCGTTTGCGATAGTTATCGCCATTTCTTGTGAATATGGCCCTTAATTTCAAACGAGGTCCTCCTGTTTGACATTCTCTTTATTCAGTCTTTGTTTCTTATCTTACACTTCCAAATAATGTTTTCTTGGTCAAGACAGGAGACATCTTTTAACCAAATGATAATTTCTGACCGCTTTTCCCTTCAATATAGGCATCGAATTCTAAGCTTAAAATGTGTTAAAGATTGATGGGTTCGAAAGGATTGGGAAACAAGAGGGTCTTATCTGGGGAATCTCAGGTAATTTCCCTACGAAAGCCAGATGAAAACCCTAATTGAAGATAAATGCAAACAGGCTACAATTCTCTCTGTGGCATCCATAACTGTAAAGTTTTATGTTGAAATTTCCAGGCCACTTAAGATGGAATCATATCTTATGTTTATAAAAAATGTCCACCACAGGTTTTGTCCTAACGCGGTTCAGGTTTAATTTGGTGCACTTTTTAGTAAGTTTTCTTGTGAAGCATTTACGGAGGGATTTGCCTTGTTGCCCTTGTGATAAACTAGTCATCTCAACCAACCATTCACTTTATCTTAGTTTGCCAATTTTTTAAATCACTAAAGAATCATTATTACGTAAAAAATAACTTTAGCTATCACAGTCCTGCTTTTGCATTTTTAAAACAGCTTTCTTCAGAAAATATATGCTTTGCAATTGCCAATTTTATTCAACATTCGTTTATAACGTTAGGAGTTTCCTGCTGGGATTGTAATAAGGGAAATCATTTACACTTTAAAATGCTGTGAATTAAGGTATTGTTTTTAATAAGCATGGATTTTTAATCATATCAATTCGTATTGTTTCCTGATTTTAATTTTTTTTTAAAATATATATTTTGTGTATCTTTTATGACAATTTGACGAATAAAGACTCTTTCGACTTTATTTTCTTCCTCATTCTCTCGGTCATTCTGTTTTCTAGATGACATTATACTCCTTCCCATCCTTTCACTGTCAAAGAGTCTTTTTTCCTGCTTAATGCTTCACTCTCAGTAATTTAGATGTTCGGCTTGATCAACTGCTCTTGCTCTCACCTTTTTTCCCAATCTCACCTTGGCTCCCAATCCCTTGCCAGAGGCCTTTGAGATCAGGCTGCACTAGAACTGCCCTTCCTGCCTAGTTAGCTGAGGTGAATCTTTGTGACTCACTAGTTATGTTTCATGTGTCACCACATCAACAGGCATCTTCTGCCCCAAGCAATAGAAGTGAACAGCAGCCTCCTGCATGATGACACCATTTGATAATTCATGGAGGGAGAGGCTGCTGAAGTCGACAAACTCAGGTGAAAACATGTCCATGTTGGCATCAGAGTGCAGGCCGGAAACTGAAGCACATCAACCCCACGTGGGGTACAGAGCCAACTGTTTTCAGCTATTGGGCAGGCCACAGAATAATACATTGTTATTCAAACCAATGTAACTAACCACTCAGTCTAAGAATTTGGATAAGCACGATGTGAACAAAAAGACCTGCTGTAGCAGGCAGGTCCCGACCACAATATTATCCTTTATCAATCCTAAATACCTCACAGTCGCATATGACATGACTAATGCATCTCATCCTGTCCTCTACCAGGAACAGATGTCATCATATAAGGCGTGACTCTAATCTTCTCCCATCCCGTCCCATCCGCTCCATACATGCTGCTCCCCCCTCCACTCCCAG
Source organism: Calotriton arnoldi (assembly GCA_963921515.1). Lineage (NCBI taxonomy): Eukaryota > Metazoa > Chordata > Amphibia > Caudata > Salamandridae > Calotriton > Calotriton arnoldi. The sequence goes on from CAWUFW010006354.1 coordinate 621,528, forward strand.
ACTTACAAGACATCTGGAAATCACCAACCCAGCAGCTACAGTCAACATGGAAAATAAACTTTAAACCACAACTCAGGACCTGCAAAGTAAACCATAACTGCCTACTAACTACATTTATACTATAGGCATCTATTTTGCATGCTTCTGTCCTCCATCACATTGATAAGCACTGTATCCAAAAGGAAGATAAAAGCTCCTCTCTGGTCACTCACACATAACACCAAAATGCTTCCCACATAGACTTACACAGCAAATACTCATTTCCTGTCTGCATTTCAGGCCTGTGATCTCAAAGTGTCTGTACCACATTGAGACTCTCTCTCTTCTCTTATACCAGACCATACAAATGTAGGCCTTGTCTTAAAATTTCTTGTTCATGCCCTGTAACACTTTAGCATCTGTGCAGTGGCGTCACTAGGAGGGGCGGGGGTGCGGACCGCACCGGGTGACACTATCACATGGGGTGACACCTTTCCCAAATGAGACTATTTACTAAATAGTCTCATTTGGGAAAGGTGTCACCCCATGTGATGGTGTCATGGGGTAAGTCGTGAGGGGGTGACAGCATGAGTTACCGAGTTACCGCACTGGGTGACACCAACCCTAGTGACGCCGCTGCATCTGTCCTCTGAACTCTCGTCAATTTCATGTCATCCTTTGAGTGGTGTGGTCAGAACTGGGCATAATAATACAAATGAGGCCTTTTCAATAATGGACAGAGTACTGCTGGTCAGGTTCTTCTAATGTCCAGAACACAACATATAATGTTCATGGGTCTCCACACTTTAGCACAGTTTCAGGTAAAGGAACTACAAAAAATAAAAATAACATATATGAATAACAGTCTCCACTACACACGGTCTTCTCCTCATCTTGCTGTGTTCCCTAATGGCTTCTCTCACCCAAATACTTGACTCTGTTGACAAATCTTGAGAAATGAAGAATGCAACAATGACCAAACCACGAAACAAGCAATTAATAGTGTAATTCCATATTGCTGCATATTTTGCATCTAAATTTGATAATCTACTACAACCAGTGTAATTGTCCCCTCCTGACATTGCTTTCATATTTAGAGCTACTCGATTTGTCATGTGATCTTACTTGGGTCCCCAAACTCAAAATACAGAGTCTGGATGCCAACCCAAAAATCTTAAATAGCAACAAATAACCCATCTCACACTACTCACCATTAAAAGTCACCACCTTTTTTTAGGTCTGACGTTAACCAAAACCTTTTGATTTTACTAAAATGATATGTATAATGTATATAATATATTTACTTATAGGGGATTTCAGCAAGCCCTCTTCATCCATTGGTGTGTTGTAATTCACATTTTTCTTCCACTACTGCAGCATACAGCATGGGGCAATAGTCAGGCCACTCCACCATCGGCTAACTTCACTGTGAGTGATGACATTCTGTTCGTTTACAAGGATTGCATCTGCGCTCAAAGTAGTTCCCTTTAATGCTTGGGCCGCTAAGTCAATGAGTTTTTTGGTTGAACACCCCAAAAAATATTTTTACTTTTAGCCATTTTTTTATATTGGTGAGGGCCCTGGATCTTCCACAACAATAACGTTTTCCAGGGACCATTACAGAACAAAACAAGCACTGACAAAGCCAAAGGGCTGGCAGAGAACCTATTGGCTTTGTCCATGATTGTTTTCGAATAACATAACCACCTGGACTGACACACTCTGCAAATTCTTCATAGTCTCAAAGAATAACATCTTTTATGGGGAAAAATGAACTGCTACAGGTTACCAAAACCAAATGTGAGCTACAGAACAACCAGCATGAAAAAAGGAAAGTTCAAGCCCAATTCTTTACATTTTCATTGCATTCTTTGAGTCCTGTAGGTCATAAAAGTTTCTACCACATCAACACTGAGACCATGCCTACTATTTGAACTTAATACTTCAACATCAACTTGTATTCCTCCAATCTTTGCTCTCAGTTGTTCCATGTCTTCTACACACATCTGAAAATCATTATCCTAACTTCACAGACATAACTGTGGACAATTACTAAACCATAGCTGTCCCAATTGTCATCCTGGCTCCATTATACACCCTCCTCTGAGGACCTTGTGTGTTTATAGGAAACAATATTTAGGATCCTGATGCTAATCCCAAAGCCTTTGTACGAAAAGAGTTATGTGACCACATGTTTTGCATTTGACGCAGAAGCCAGTGCAATTTATTGGGCAAAATGGGAGATGGGATTGAAAGAGAGAAAAAAGTGCTGTCTCTTTGGGTGGCAAAGGTGACTCAGGCAGGCATGGGCGATCAGGTAAGTTTCATGGGGTGACCAGGTAAGTTTCATCAGGCCATGGTTTACACACTCTAAGTACGACATGGAAAACCTGTTTAACGAATGGACAAGAAGGATTAGAATGAGTAAATACCACTGACCCCTCATACGGAATATCCAGTCCAAGACTTACCAGGTCTCCCAAGGGGAAAGCTAGTAACAAGTCAACAGGGGATCGGGAATCCATCCTGCAACTTGGAGAACCTGGAGGACTTGAGGAGACAGCCATGTGGAATAGGAGGATGAAAGCCAATTTCTTAGTACAGGCATATGTTCAGGCAGCAGCAAAGAGTACAGAAAGAATCAGCTCAATTCAGAATGTGTAGGTGAGCATGAACACTGTGGTAAGTGCAGGAACTGAAGGAAAGGGAAAAAACACAAAAGATGCAGTATAGGGAAACCGTGGATAAACTAAAGCGCATGGAACCATACAACTAAGCAGTTTTGAGACAACTAGCAACCTCTACTGTCATCTATGGAGGCAGATCTGACCTGGAAGTCTCATCTACTCCCTCTGTCTCCAGCTGCCAAATGTCATACCGTCCACAGTTTCCATTTATTGCACTTCTTGTGCCACTTTCTTTTACTGCTTCATAAACCCGTGGAGGTCAAAGTGTTAATCCTGCCTTTAACAAGAATCTTTCCAATGATTCCTGAAATCTCCATTGCCAAATAACCTCTGAGTCTAGTCAGGCTACATCATAAAGACAGCACACAAACTGGCAAAGTTTAGAACTTGGCCACCCTGCCTTCGATGCATGTAAGAAATGCAACTTTATGCCTACAGCATAACTATAGTACTCTCCTAGTGACTAAAACACACATCTCTTATCTGCTACCCAAAATTAACTTTACAACATCAAACTGAAGCTGAATAACCTGCATTGGAAGAAACAAAACCTTCAGAACATTTACTATTTACTAAAAGCACTTTCCTCTCAGTAACTGGCACCCCTGACCGCCTTTACAGTTTTCTCAATAGACCTGCTTCAGGCTATATGTCATCACATCCAAAGCACACCTTACACCAGAGTACTCTGTGGTTTTAAATCGTGCTACTGATTCTAGTCCCACAAGCTCTTCAAATAGATACCCCAGATATAATCAGAGATCAGTTTGCCCAAGCACTGTTGATAGAATCGCCTGACCTCAACTTAGCGCCCATCACCTAGCTATGACATTCAATCTCTTTCTAAACTCTAGGTCCATGCTCTCCAATATCACATTCTTATACTCTCTTAATTTCAGAGGTGAACGCTAAATTAAACTCATGGAGTTTCATATATTGAAATAAGCGATTACCTTGCGATTTGCAGAGAATCGCAATTAGGTAATCGCTATTTGAAATAATGATACATGTGGCCCCTAGACACATTGAAACATAATGAGCGGATCATTATCAAAAACATTTTGGATATTTTAGATGGTTGGGCCCGAAAGTTATCAATTGGTGGGGAAGAATTGAATTCATAAAAATGATGATTATTCGGATTATAAATTACCTCTTAAGCATGTTCCTTCTTGAGTGTTTGGACAACTTCTTCTTCAGGGTAAACAAGATCCTTAATACATTTTTATGGCCGGGCCAACCACCACAAAGTGCTTAAGAGCAACTCCGCCTCCTGAAAGAGCTTGGCAGGGTGAGGTTGGCTAATTTGAGAAAATACCAACTAGACTTCCGGACTAAGCAAGGAACAGTGGATCCTTCTATTGAATGCATATCTACCAATATGGCTGCTAGTGGAAAAAGCGATACCCAATGGGAGCGATCCTATATTTCTTCTTACCAGGTCAAAATATGACATCCCCTGTTCAAAGTGAATCCTCATTACCACTAACAAGGTCCTTTTATGTTTAGATGCTCTCTTCGAGGTTAGGATTAAAGACTCTAATATGGCATCCTTATGGTACAATACAAAATTCAAAATAAACGTGGTCTATTCAATGGGAACATTGGATTTCCAACGGTATCTTGTTTGTCAAACATTTAGGCTCTTCATTGCACCCTATTTCATTTCAAAATCTACAAACACAATTTGGTCTAAATAACATAGAATTATATAACTTCTTGAAACTAAAATAATGTATTAAGAAAATGTCTAAACCATATGAAGATCAGTCGATTACTCATTTATTCTCGAAATTGAACTTAAAGGGCATCATGTGTCAAATTTTATAACATGTTCTTACCAAAATCTAACAACCTTTTAAAACACCCAATAGCCAAATGAGAAAATGATCACACAGTATCTCCTCAAGTTATCCTCTGGGATAAAGTTTGGAGTTCAGTGTTCGCATATAAGATAGCTATAGTTCTTTCACAAACCAAGTACTGGCCCCTTCATAGAGTATACTGGACACCTGATCGTCTACACAAAATGAAACTAAAAGAGGACCAGACTTGTTGGAATTGTGGAGAAGGGGTTGGGTTCTCTCACATTTGCTATTTCACTGCAGGTCAGTTAACATTTTCTGGAGACAGATATTTAGTTTTATCACATTGGTTCTAGGGATCCATTCCAAAAAAGGAATTACCTACATTATTATGGGGTTTCTAGATCCAAACATTAAAAATGAAAATGATAGAGCCATTTTGGACCTACTCCTGACTAACGCCTGCAAATTAGTTTTAAATAATTGGAAGGACTTTGCAAAAACTCCTTTAAGGCATGGAAAAATGTGATAATTCATTGTAGGGGTGCTGATAATGTCTCTTGGAAGAAATCACAGTTGAAACCCTAGTACAAGGCATTGTGGAAGTCACTCGATGCCCACTTTTCCGAGACCAAACCACCATGAATATCTTGTACCCTATGCACGCCATCAGCCCCACAATACTTTGCGCTTCCTAATGTTTTTCATACCCACTGTTTCAGCATTTCTCATTATGGTGATGTACCATTGTGGAGATTATTGTCTACAGTAAATTTCATTAGAGACATTTTTCTCTTTCACTATATGGCAAGCTATAATTGTGTGTGTCTCGCCTCAGAGTATGTACCTATATGTTATAAATGTATCAAAATGCTAACACTCAGGGTGTTCTAATGTACATGAACTCTGATAAGTCTCTACACCTTTCTTGCGATTATACATTTAAATAGTACTATAATTTTTTCTACTTTTGGAAAACATAATAAAGATGATTTGAAATGAAAAAACACTGACCCTGCCTTCCAGTGCAGCTGTTATTTGAGTTTTATCACTTCAAACAGAGAGGAACACATTTCCAATTTATCGTAAGCCTTGCTGAATTCGATTTCTTTCACAAAGCTCACTGTCCTTAGAGCAAACTCATGAGTCACATAGTAAAAGTGGTCTATTGTGTGGAAGGTGTGCTGGCTCCACATCATTGTGAGTCATGTGAATTATATGATTCTTGGGAAGCAGAAATTACAAAGGGTTATCAGTAAACGAGTGCAGCATTGCCACACAAGCACCTAATCTCGTTGACAAATGCAGCTGCCAAGATGATCACTATATTTTATCAGGCACTTAGAGACTTGAGTTAAAGAGAATAATTTTGTGGTAAGAAGTAGGCACCATTGTGGTGAAAAGTAACCCAGAGCCATGTTAGATTCTGCAATACAGACATATACACTACAAACCAAACCCTCCTTCACAATACACACACAACACAGAAAAAAATCTCCCCAAAACATGACTACAATGAAGAAGCGGCAAAGAAATATAACCAAAGTAAACAAATAGCAATATTAATACATTTTCCCGTCATCAGTAGCCACAAGCTCTGGAGTCAAGTTTCTCAATCCTCCAACAAGATGTATGCGGGGTGCACAAATCAAACATTTATTAATTTGCAGATTTGCAGAGATTCATCCTGGGTGAATCTGGGATTAGTCTTGTTACTGTGCAGCCACTGTAGATGTTTGTGGGATGGCACCAGATAAAGGGTTGCTCACTTCTGACCACCCCTTCCATCAGAAAGCCTTTTACTGATCAAACATCTTTCTCAGTTGAGGCATCCAAGTTCTGGAATTGGGTTCCTGCAAAAATAACTCACAACCACCTTCAGTTCAGGAGAGCGTCAAATGCTTGTTACTTTTCCTTTCATACATAATTGTATGATACAGACTTTGCAAAAAAAGATTGGAAGTATTGTATATTGAGACGTGCAATTGCATTTATTCTCATTTCCAGAAGTACCAGTTACTTAGGCTCATGTACCAGTTTTCCTCACCTTAATTGGAGCGCATCTCTGATTCTTCAATATAGGCCAAATTACAACTCACATTCTAAAAACGAAGCACTTAGATTTGCCAAAACCCTGATGTGAATCAGAACTTCACTGACAAGTCAGGGGTATGAAGAGCGATGTAAATTCTACAAAACCAACCGACTCCTTGCTATATTTTCCACAATTTGTTTCTGATAAAAATTCTCCTCACCATGTCTGTCCATCCACATGGATGCAGGAGCCTTTAAAGTTGTGATGGGAGCAAGGGCAACCTTGAAAGTTTTACCAACATATACTAAAACCTGTACACCCTCATGAATGTGCACAAAAATGAAAAATCATAGTATTTTGAAATAAATAATGGAGAAAGAAAGGAAAGCTCTGCAAAATATATATGTTGTAAAACAGTAAACATGTTTTCAGGCATTGCTGGGGAAAGATGATATGAGATCCTTGCTGATATCCTACATCACTGAGATGGGGTACTGGAGAAAGTCCTTTAATACTGACAAGTCACTGAAGAAAAGCTTGCACTGCATAAGTCCTCTAGCGCCACGAATCACTGCAGATCACAAACCCTCTGCAAAGGGACTCAAGCTTTCATGACTGAGATCCTATAACACTGAGAAGACATCATAGCTCAAGACCTCTTGAATCCTCATAAGCTGAGAAGCTACTGCTGGATGAAGGTCTCTCTACTGTAGATTTGTAGCAGGGAGACAATTTCGCTTTCACCCTCCATTCTGCTGTGAATGACTGCTAAGCTACCTTAATTGAGTGGTTGGTGTCTGTGTCACATTAGTTCAGGATCATGCTACCTCCCATCAAGCACTGTGCTTCTCTAGTGACTATGTGGGCCTCTTGGCAGTGCTTTCTGGTGTTACTGGCCATAGCAGGCCTGGCGGGCTTCTAACTCCATGCTCTAATGTATGGCAATGCTGTGGCCCAGTTGGACCTCACTGACACTGTGGTGAGTCCCGGGGTGGGCAAAGTGGCGCTAGGCTGATGGCAAGTTCAAACATTCTGGGAATACCTATTGGACTTGCCCAGCTTCTGCACCAATTCCATCTTAGTTGGGTGGACATCGGTGCCAAGCAGCAGGTCTACTGGGTCTCAGTGATGCTGGCTAAATCTGACTGATTCCTAAGGTGTGTCGGGCTGTTGAAACAAGTGTCTATCAACTTCCTTAGCAAGGCTATGTGTTTAGTGGACTGTCTAACTGTGTCTCCCTCTAGTGAAAAATACAGGTCAGGACTCCATACCGGTTGGAGCCTCGGCACCCAGGAGGCCCTACTCTGATGAATGTGTCTTATGCAGTGCTGCCCAGATCTTCCTTGTACCCTGTGTTGCTTGGAGCAATGACCACTTACAGACTCCACACAGACACTGCTATTTCAAAGCAGGTGGATATCAGAAAATGTTGTTTTTTATGGGTACCCAGGACAAAATGTTTGATGGGGCGTTTAGTCTTCTGTCCCACCCCCCTCCCCAACACTGTAACTCTTCCCGGCTAGCAAAGTATTCCCTCACCCTTGCTAACAAACTGCATTAAGCACTGTAAAACCGCTTTAAAACAAGAATAACTTGCACAATTTCAATGAAGTTATCCTTTTATTCCTGGCAATTGGCACTGTCTAAGCTGAATTGACTCTTGTTGTTTTAAGATGCAGCTTAATATTCTAGCACACACTCTGTGGTATAGTCTCTGTGTTTTTTTTTCAGTTTTTGCACTTTGCCCTGCAAGCCACATGAATGGCAATGCATTGCCATATACATCATTGCAAACATAAAATGGTGGTCTTCGAAAGTAGTGACCTATAAACACCAGCCGTGAACTGCCCTAAATTGCACCAAAACTAGGGAGCCAAACATACTCTTTTTTTTAAATTGTTTTATTTAAACCTTTTACAGTATTACACATAAACATTACGATACGCGATCACATTGGCTGATTGCAGGGCAGTGCCACAGCGGGATCCAGGTTCATAATTAAAATCACAACAAAAGGAATAAGGTAGTATAATTGCTTGGTAGTAGACATCAGGAATATACACCCTCCGTATACATGTTATAGGATTTTCAGTATCTCACCCAACTGCCATCTAGAGTTTGACAAAGCAATCTGACAGCAAACCAAATCGAGATTCAGCATATCTAGTTATCATCGCTTCCTTCCGGCTCCCCGGTTTCCTTTGCCACAAGATATTGTTGATATAGTCCCCAAAAGCCCTTAGGTCGATTCTGAGGGGGTAACAGCTCATTGTAATGTTCTGACTGCGTATTACAGTATGTCATTGGACCACTCCTTTAAAGTCGGAGTTGGGCCCCTAGCCCAGCGTATTCCTATTCTGCGCTTGGCAACCAGCAACCCCATAGCTACCAAACGCCTGACTTCTTTACTTAGATTTTTGTCATATCCCAGCAGGGCAAATAGTGGGTCTGGAGTGAGCAAAAGTCCTGTGACCTCATTTAATATGCAGAAGACTTTATCCCAAAATTTCGCAATCCCAGGACAAAACCCAGATACGTTTTCTCTGCAGCGATTGTAGGCCGCTGAGTCTTGCAATCCATACGGTACAGTCTCTCAGGCATGTAATAGACCCTGCTGAGGAATTTTAAATGAATGAGGCGGTGCCTTCCATTTAATTAAATGCATTTGGTCATTTCACAGCAATATCTCCAAGTGCCGTCATCTATAATTATACCTAGATCGACTTGCCAATCTAATCTAGCTTTAATAGAGCATGTCCTCTTGGTCTCCTGCGTCAAGTTCTAAATGGTGGTCACTGTTTTTGAGGGGGAGGTGGAGCGTAATAGGAAAGAGAGGGGTAGCAATTCGGGGGGCTCCTGCATGTCATCCCCTAGCATCTCACGTTGCGCATGTCTGACTCTGTAGAAGTGATATTGTGTCAGTGTCATGGGGTCATGTCCTTTGGTCACTACGTCTGCCCCTCTGCGGACCTCTCCACCCTGAAATAGATCACCCAGCTTTGTGATGTTGAGTTTTTGTAGTGCAAGTATTACTGCCTTCTCCTTGCTAACTGTGAGCCAGTGACACCAGTTTAAGGGTATCAAGGGAGAGTACAAAAGTGCACCTGCCTGTCTATTTAATAAATCGTGCCAGGCATGTACCGTGGAGTTAATGGAGTCCAGTATACCGGGTCTCCTAGTTGGGGCCTGAGACAGTTTCTGCGGAAGGGTGCAAGGTTCTGCCGCAATTCCCTCAATTAGCAAATTTGGAAGATTCTGTGGGCCGTGAATCCAGTAATGTGTGTGTGAACACAGTGCTGATCTATAATATAGCTCTCGATCAGGCGCGTTGAGACCGCCCATAGAGTATGGCAATGTAAGTATATCCCATTTAATTTGAGGTTGCTTCCCAGCCCAACTTTATCAATATAGAGCGGAGGGCCTAAAACATTGACCTAGGGAGTAACACCGGTATGTTTTGAAACAGGAATAAATATTGGGGAAGAACTATCATCTTCATAAGGGAGATGCGCCCCATCATTGATAACGGTAGGCGAATCCACCGATCGACGTCATCTTCCAGCTTGGATATAGCTTTCCCATAATTCTCTTTGAGCACCAAGTCTGAATCTGTGTGTACTTGAATGCCTAAATAGCGTACAGGCTCAGTGGACCATTGCAATGGAAAGTCCAACTTAATAGGAAACATGGTAGGGGTCAGGGGAAAAAAAATGGATTTTGCCCAATTGACTTTTAGGCCTGATATAGCACTGAAGCGCACAACTTCGGTGAGCACTGGGGTGAGATTTGTTGCCGGCTCTCCGACATAAACAAGCATATCATCAGCATACGCCGATATAATGAGACGATAATTAGAGAAGCAAATTCCTCTGTGCCCATTGTATTTTCTCAGGGCACACGCCAATGGCTCTGCCACAATTGCGTACAGCAACGGGGATAACGGGCAACCTTACCAAGTGCCTCTCGAAATCGCAATAGGGGATGTGACTGCATCACCCACCCTAATCCTGGCCACCGGTGAGTTATATAAGACTGCCACTAATCTGAGAAAAACATCACCTATGCCGATTCGTCGCAGCACTGCTTTCATAAATGCCCACTCCACCGAATCAAACGCCTTCTCTGCGTCAAGGAAGACTGCGGAAGCTCTGACCTCAGGCTTTATATGCTGTACGGCACCAAATACAGTTTGTAGGTTATATGTTAAACTGCGCCCTGGGACAAAGCCCGCCTGCTCTGGTCCAACAAGTAATGGTACCAATGGAGCGAGTCTATGCGCTAGAATTTTGGCGAAGATCTTGATATCCACGTTCAGAAGTGACAGAGGCCTATAAGAGGAGCATTTGGTCGGCGGCTTTCCCGGTTTCTGTAGAGTTACTATTAGAGCCTTTCTCATTGAGGGAGGCATCTCGTCTGCCCCCACCATCTCCTCAAATAGCGTTTCTAAATGTGGAATGAGCAACTCCTTGAAAGCCTTATAAAAGGACACTGTTAGTCCATCTTGGCCCGGAGTGCTGCCGTTGCGCATTGTGTTGAGTGCAGCGCTGATCTCGGACGGATCAAGTGGGCCCATAAGGTGCTCTCTGTGAGCATTTGTGAGCCAGGGCATTTGTATGTGTTCTAGGTAATCCTCCATCGCTGCTTCATTTGGGATCACTCTAGAGCTATAAAGCTCTGTGTAGTATCTGTGAAATCTATTAGCAATTGCGTCTGGATCATGTAGCGAACTGCCCTCCTCGGCTTATAATTCCACAATTGAGCTGGCCTCCCTTCTGCGATGCAGCAGGGCTGCAAGGACTGAGCCGGGGCGCTCTCCCTCACCATATGTCCTAGCTATGGCGTATTTGCCCATATGTTTCACCTCGCTATCTGCAACTTCCCCATACTCCTCTAGAGTCTTCTTCAGATCTTCAAGGACTTGAGCATTACCATCTTGCAGGTGAGTCTGCTCCAAGCGGACCAGTTGACCCTCAATAGTCGTAACAAGCGTAACAAGCAGAGCACTCCTGCATGTTTAGAGATGGTCCCTCCTCTAATAAATACTTTACATGTCTCCCATACTGTAGAAAAGTGGTCAACTGTACCAATGTTATCGCTAAAGAAAGTTTCAATGGAGTAGGCTAACACTGCCTTTAATGCCGAGTCAAATAGGGAGTATGGGGGGAATCTCCATGTGAAGGGGGCATTCTTCTTCAGAGGAACATCAATGTCAAGCAGTACCGGGGATTGATCAGAAAACGTATGGGGGAGCGGATCACATGCTACTACCTGGGAAAAAAGTGATCTGGAGATCAGCCAGTAGTCAATTCTGGTGTGGGTATCATGTGGGGCAGAGTAGTGGGTAAACCCTCCTGCACCCATGGATCTTGTGCGCCAAACATCCAAAAGGCCCAGTTGTCCATTAATATTCACTATAGCTCTAGCAGCCGCAGAGGGGCGTCGAGGGGGGGCCCTTAGAGCGATCTAAAGATGGGTCACCCCCCCATATTTGCGGCAAATCAGGTTCTTTCAGCAGTAGGGCAGATAACGTATGAAAAAAAGTGGGTCATCGTAGTTAGGTCCGTAAACGTTAACTACATGAATATGCAATCCTTCCCTGTGGCATCTGGAGATCGCATATCTACCATTAGGGTCAATGACCACTTCTTCCAAGGTGATACCCGACCCTGGGTTAACCCACGTGAGGACTCCCCTCGCATGCGTAGTGAACTGGTAAACAACGTTTACAACGCATCGTTTACAACACACGCCATTACAACACAAGTCGTTACAACAACGCGTTGTTACATTGCATGCCATTACAACGCAAGTCGTTACAACGACTTGCTGTAGGGGGCAGAAGGTGTTGGATTTGTTGGATTTTCAATCCAACATTTTCCCTACTGTTGCACACACTGGAGTTGGAATAGAAAATTATACTATTCCAAACTCCAGCGCCCCCCTACAGCAAGTCGTTGTAACGACTTGCGTTGTAATGGCATGCGATGTAACAAGGCGTTTGTTGTGTGTATCATGAATTGTTGTGCTAGAAGCCATACAATCTGCTGTAGGGCAATCAACACCCACCCCACCCACTGCAACTTCAACCAGACTGGAGAACTGTGCACACGTATCATGGATACTGTAATGTTACAAACACTAACCCCCCCACGCTATGCAACCCCCCAACTGAGCATAGACGATGCATTCCCCACCCTACTATAACTAAACATTCCCCAGATTAATGTGACTACATACAACATTTGTCTTATTATTATGTGAGTAACACGTAGGGGCGGATGTTGCCAGAGCAACCCTACTTCCTTTAACCGGCTAAAACATTTTTAGTACATCTAAGACACTTTCCAGCCTTAATATTTTGACAGAGTAGTATGAAATCTTTGATAAAATACAACAGCAGTCCTGTCCCCAGCATTTAGGCCAGGTATCTGGGGCAAGGAACCTGGGAAGAAATCAAATCAAATCTCTCTTGTGGCTGACTGTGACATCAATAGTCAGTAAGCTATTAATATCGCAGGTATACCTTCTCGAGCATCAAACCATGGCATACAGGACAGCAATAGAGCATCGAGCACTCCCCAGATAAGACTTCCCACCCCTTAATCAGTTATGCCATACTTCCTTACTGGGCGGCAGCTTAATTATTATCGGGACACCATATTTAGCACACAGGTAGTATGTCTGTGTCGCAGCTCGACTGGGGATCCCCAAGTTAGATCAACGGACAGGTTCGTCAGATAAAGTTATTGTTCATCACTGTCTGGATCAGCTCCCCTTAGTGTTGACTGTAGTGTTGACACCGTAGTCAACACTGAGAGGAGCGCAAATTGTGCACTGCATGTACCATGATGCAAAGGAGCAAACTTTTCTGGGTTATGATGTCTGGCCATACCCTTTTCCTTGCCCAGACTATTTTTCATGACCTCCTCTACCATTTATCACACATTCCTAATGTTCCTTTTTGTAAAAATTGCATTCCAGCCCATTGATTACACTTTATCCGGCCCGAGCCGGAGATTACGGCTCGAGCCAGAGAGTACGGCCCTAGCCGGAGAGTACGGTCCGGGTGCGGAGAGTACGGTCTGGGTGCGGAGATTCCGGCCCGACTGTGGACGTAAAGTTAGGAGTCGTTAGTGATTTCTGTGAATACCAAAAATCGTAAGTGCCTTCTGTGAATACCAGAAGTAGTAAGTTTAGGATTTTGTCTCACATTAGTTCTGTGAATCGGCCCCCTAGTGATCTGCAGGTCACAGATTCAAATCCCAGCAAGGCCAACTCAGTCTTCCATCCTTTCCAAGTCGGTACCATTACAAAGGGATTTGGAAACACTTATTTACAGTGATGAGAAACAGCAGATTGTGGAGTGACATGCTACATAAAAATAAATTATTATTATTTTGTTATGTATGATCTACCAAATCCTGGAATGGGAATATTGGAGTTCTATGTGGAAGCTTTGCACTGCTTTAAGGGGAAATAATAAATGTTTCATACACAGAGCATACTAAAAATTGCAAGAGTTGCTTCTAGACACTACAACAGTTTTTGCAGATGAGTAGTCTGAAACAAGGCTTATCATTTATTCAAGATCTCAAGATTTGGCCAAATGGCGAAGTCAAGATTTCACCCTACACCTTCAAGTTCCAAATTTTGTAATGCAGCAGCTAGATGTGACAAAGGAGTTAATGCCAGACCCAGCGGTGGCTGATGGAATTTAAAAGTGGTGGGGCTGAGGGCCAGTAATTAATGTGTTGTGTCTGAGCTACAGATTTTATAAACAGTTTGACAGGAACGTATAGGCGGCTACAAACCAGTTACATAACATAAGCTCACATTCCAGTCCTGAGGCCGTAACATTCAATTTTAACAATGTGGATTTGCCCAGAATCACACACGAAGTGGAGCCGACGCAGAGCTCTAACCTCAACCCCAGTTTCTAAGTCGCAGCTCTGACCAGTTAAACTTTCAATATAAATTAAGGCTGAAGTGAGGGAAAGAAAGAAGAGAGAGCATTAGAGGCCAAGGGGTGGGATTGTACAGATAAAAATAAATAGATGGAAAGGAAAAGAGTGAGGGGGAAGATTTGATAAAAACGAGCACTAAGAAAGGGATAAAAAGAGAGGAGCGGTAAAAAGAGTTTCCTTACCTGATTTAAGTCTTGTACGCCACTCTGTCGCAGTCCTGGGTGGAGACATCCCTCGTGCACAGCAGCGTAGTCAAACTTCTCTCTTGGACTCCTCCTGGCCGGGAAAAATAAGCCAGAGCTGACCAGCCAATCCAAGCACTGCTCTTATGCTGCAAGTAATAAGAATCAGCATAAGAGCAGTGCTAGGATTGGCTAGGGCATGTAAGCACAACGCTCCATTGAAGACCCATGGGGCTGTGTCTTTGCTGACGCAGCTCCATGGCAGCCTTTAATGTGGAAGCCTGAACTGTGCATGTCAGGCTGGTCAGAGGAAAAATACAGCCAATCTGAAACTCGCAGCTCAATTTCGGCCTCAGCTGCTTGTCACACCCACATAGAGCTCCGTAGCCCCGTCTCATAAGTTAATAAAATTAATGGAGGACATATCGGGCTAATTTACATTGCCAAATGAGCCTGGTAGTGGCTTGCAGCAGTAGGGGGTCAACGCCCCTGTGCCCATATAAACGAACCGCCGCTGGCCAGATCACAGCCTTCTATGCTTATTACACAGCTTGTGAACATTTTGGATATTCACACAGCAACAAGGAGTGTCTCTTGTTTTTTTATATGCCCTTTCCACAATAGTTCCAACACATACAGAAATTCAAAAACAGAGACTTTTAAAATTTCTCCCAACATCTGCAGATTATTGTTGGAAATAGTAAGCAGATGTATGTTTTGTAAAACTCATAAAAGTGAAAGTTCACAGAATTTTATAAACCCAGTTTGTTTTCATACTTTATTCGGTATGCATGATCTCCAGTCTACCACTTGTTTCCTAGGGATGTTCCGCATTTGTTTGAAAATGAAACAAAGGGCCTTATTTGGAGTTTGGTGGAAGGGACACAAAGTCACAAACATTGGGGATATCCTGTCCTCTGTATTGCAAATGCATTATAGCCTATGGCACTTGTAATATGGTGAACAGGGTAATCTTCAGATTTTGACACAGTATCCTATTTATCAAACTCTAAATAAGGCCCAATGTGTCTTTATTCAGACTTGAGAGGCTGTGAAGAGATAAATAACTCAATAAATCTTTGCTTGAATCATGAAACGAATGTTGAAAGTTTTGTTGTTTTTCACTTACTGAAAAATAGTAGTGCTGTCCTGGCCATGAAGAGGGGTGAGGTTGGAATAGATTTCTTTCACTGCGCAGCAACACAAACCAAGTTAAACCTGGCTGCTGCGCAGTCCCTGTCTGTCACCCGTACTCCACCCGCTAAAATATCCATAAGGGACATTTTTCTCATCTTCCCCCCCACAGGTCCTATGCAGTCCTGCCAACTCACACGATGCCACCATGTGACACAATATTGGCTCCCTTCACATGGTCACCCAGTGAAGAGTCGATATCAAACAGTGGCAATGAAGGTGAGCTGGAAACCACGGTACAGTGTGGGTTTCCAGCTCGTCTTTGGAGGATTTGAACAGCTCATATGCATTAAGGGATGTGAAAAAATTACACACCTTTGGTTTCTTTTGGAGGGGGCAGAAGTGAATCTCCGCAAGCTCTCTGCATGAAGCCTTGCCCCTCCCCCTACTCACACAGTGGCATTACTTTTCAAATTCAGAAGTCATCCACCCCATGTTTTAAATGGCTGCATGCTATTCTCTTCACATGTTTTTTTTTCTTCATGCAGATTTTATATAGCGCGAACTCGACCCGAAGGTATTGGAGCGCTTTACATGAGCACCGGTTACGTTACACATTCAGGCATGGGGAGATTATGTGATTTGCCCAGAATCACAGGATGTTGACGCAACCCCGAGGCTCGAACCTTGGTTTCTAGCACCAAAGTCGGCAATCTAGCTGACGGACCACATCCACATGTTCAATATGTATATTTCCAGCCTATCTCTCGGAAGTGACACACAAGAAGGACTACGCATAAAGCAGCTGTTTGGGAGGTCAATATCTCAGGGAGCCAAAACACTGGCTCTCATATTTAACAGTATTCTACACCAATCTTGACAGTGCACATAGGTTATCGCATAGTGTCTGATTCACAAACGGAACTTTGTAGTACTACAAAATGTACTACAAAGTGTAGGTTTTCCTTAATCTTATATGTGCGGAGTTCTCTTCCCCGGCGGGCGGAATATCCGCGAATGCAAGTGTAGTCTTTTGTAGTAAATGTAGGAGGGGCACAGGGCAATGGGTGGAAAAGGGGCAGACTTACTACTAAAGACTACAAAGGGGATGGAATTAGGGAGGAGTGAGAGGGGTTTAGGGAGGGACATCACACAAAAATTAGCCAATGGCATATCTCTAGTAGTGGAGACATGTGACTTGGAATTTTTGTAGGAAGTTTACACTCAGAGTTTTTGAATACCGAAAGTAATAAACTTAGTAGAAAGTGTAATCTTACTCATAAGTGTAACTTACCTTTGTGAATCAGGCCCATAATGTTCGGGCACACGTTCGGGAGAATGGGCATGAATGCAAGGGGATTGTCGTAAATAGTAGGATTGAGTAAAGACAAAGAGATGCAGGTCAGATTACACAAACTAACAGCAGTTATAGGATTAATTGCAATATATAATGGGTAAACACAAGAGTGCGTTTTGGCACCACTTCATCCAAATTGTTTCTTGGACACCTTTGCTTCTCATCTGGCTAAAACAAAATCTAATCTTCTGAAAATTGGCAACCCCCGAGATGCGGCATCTGTTGCTGACATTCGCAGTCGTACACCCTTCGAATACACCCGCCGATCAACGTCTCAAACACATGCTGGCAGGGCTTACCAAACTAAAAAAATCTTTGAGAAGAGGAGTTGGAGCAGAAAGCAGATGTTCCAATTGAAGTAGTTAGTAGCTTTAAATATTGGACTATTGTACAACAGAGCTTTAGCTGTGGCTGAAAAATATTACATCCATCCACCCACCCAATTTATCTATGCATCCATTCATCAGCCCTTCTATCCTTCTTTCCTTACACCCACCCACCCCCTTTCATCCATCTATCCATCCACCACACCTTCATTCATTCATCCTTCCACCCATATAACATTTATTTTTATGCATGATTTGCAACGTTTTGCCACCATCCTCAGGGTTGCCTGCAATCTCACTTTATCTTTTTAGAGATATGGCCCCGAACAGGATTTTACCAGAATATTGTTGTCAGAATATTATTGGACATAAATATTGTGTTCTAAATGTTGTTTTACAAAAATGTTGTTGTGTTAGAGGTCATTAGAGAAGTATAAACTGAGTAGGATATTATTGTAAACGATATTTAGGACACAATATTTATGTCACACAACATTTCTGTACACAATATACTGACATACATCCCTGGTGGATACAATAATCCAGATGATACCCTGACCAAAAATGTATACATTGCAGGTAGCATCTGTCAATGCATTCCAACATTTTCATGACTCTCCGCACTTTGTTATCTTTATAGAAATTTGCAGGTCAATGCCTAAAAAAATCTTAAAATCATACACCTGAGATGCAGCCTGTACTAAATATTACCAAAATGACAAAACTGATCAGTATTAAAGACTTTATTTACTTGCTATGTCACAAATGTTTTAAATAAACTTTGAAAGGCCCTTGAAGTGTAAAGGTCGCAATGTTTTTTTTTGGTGGCCTGAAGAAAACTGTGCTCAATGTGAAGGGCAATGGGGAGGCCATGTGGGCTTTACTATAACTCAGGCAAAATCCCATTTCTTACTTCCCTTTGATGAAAATAAATTGTCCAATTGTACCCAATTTTACAAGCAATAGTTAAAAGCTTTTCCTATTTTTGTTGACAAAAGACGTTCCTGGTACCTCAACTTTAATGTGAAAGATAAAAGTAATCCTAATGATAAACTTAGCGTTAAGCCTAACCCTAACCCTTGCAGCCTAACCCTTAGGTCATCTCTAATCCTAAGCAGAAACCCAACACTAAACAAAACGTTAACTGTGTCTCTAACTTTAACCAACTATAACCTTCACTCGAAATCTAACCCTAACACTAAGTAGACCTACAGCAAAGCCTAAACTCAACACTAAACCAAAAGCTGAACTCTCATACTCATGTTGTTTGGCGGCACAGATCACGCGGATGATGTAACATCCGCGTTGTAACCTTCTGCGTGGGATTGTATGTCGTAGTAACGTCATACATTCGTGTAGCGCTAGTGTGAAGGCAACCTGAACGCTCTCTCCTGTATAACCTGTGCAGACCCCCAAACTAAAGATTTTAAAGCCCTTCCCCTTGGTGTTTGCACTCAGTGGGAAATGGGGGAAGAGTATGTGTCTGTTTCCAGTCGCAGAATGAAAACTTTCCTAGCTATCGTAATGGAAAGTTTCAATTCTATTAAGGACTCGGAGGTGAGGATTATGCCTTCTTTCTCCGCTTTTATTAACAGCAGCCACATTTTTTAAACAACATTTTAAAACCACAAGACTACATTTTCCAAAAACCCTCGGGAAAAAATGTAGTTTAGAGAAAAAAATGTCCAATCAGGAACAGGTGTGGCTTATCCAATAAGTGCACTGCATCCTTGATGGAGTCTGTCCTCACTGGCCCTTCATCCTCTTTCGTCGCGTGAAATCAGCCGTTAGATGAAACTCATGCCTCTTGTTTGTTCGCATCAGACCCTACGAGGACAAAGGTACATCGTCATACCAAAAAGGTATACGTTAAACCTAGGGACCAAAATTAGTGAGGCAGACTCCATAAATGACAACGAATCCATTCTCAACAGTTTACATTCAAAAGAGCTACTTTCAAAATGAGCTACTTACTCCAATACGGGGTGGGCACTCTTCATTCAGTACTCTAGGGTGGGATAATCCTCGCCTCCGAGTCCTTAATAGAATTGAAACTTTCTGTTACGATAGCTAGGAAATTTTTCATTCTATGTCAGGACTGGAGGCGAGGATTATGCTAGTTCAAAGCTTGCTCACCACGAAATGAGCCATGTCCAGCACTGGCTTGAAGTACAACCTTTTAAAGGTAGAATCGGAAGACCAATCGGCCGCGTTGAGGATATCCTCCAAACGGGCACACAAGCCAAATGCTTTTGAGGCCATAGCTCCTCGAGCTGAGTGAGCTCCAACGTCTCTGAGGCTTATACCTGCCTCCTGCATTACCCACCTGACCCATCTGGCTAAGGTGGGAGAAGACACTGCCTTAAAAGGTTTGCGTAATGCAATAAGAAGTTGGCATTCTCCAGGAGGGCGGTACTCCTCTGTCATCTCTTCATATGCCCTCAGGCAACGAACCACACACAACTTCGGAGAATCTGGAAACTCCAGATATGAAATTACTCTTGTGTGGCACTTAGTCCTTCTATGAAGGGTAAAAGTCACTCCAGAAGGAGTGAACATTCTGGATGTGATGTCCAAAGCTCTCACATCGGAGACGTGTCGGCAGGAAATAAGACAAAGCAGCATAGCCAATTTGGCTGAAAGCTCTTTCCGTGATAAAAATCGATTAGGTTGCCAAGATAAGAACAAGTTAAAGACCTGGTTCACATCCCATAGTGCTGAGTAATGAGGTTCCGGAGGAAGTGATAGTCTGACCCCTCGGAGGACTTTACACACAAGAGGGTGCTCTCCGACTGCAGAATTATTGATTGGTAGGTGGCCTGCCGAGATGGCTGATCGAAAGGTGTTTATGGACCTGTAAGCTAAACCGCTAGAAGCCAAGTGAGCCAAAAAATTTAGAATGTGAACTACATCTGTGTCCATGGGATTGAAACCCCGTCGCACACACCAGCGGGACCATCTGCCCCAAGCGGACTTTTATCGTTTGATGGTGCTGTCTGCCCAAGCCTTAGACATGAGTTCCTCAGCCTTTGCCGAAAGTCCCGGGACTTCTCCCAGGTAATCCTCCACGCCGTGAGTCGCAATGAGTTCCCCAGAACCAGAGGATGTGGAGTCCCGTTGGGATCCAGAAGTAGATTCGGGAAGAGGGGCAGTAGGATTGGAGAATCCCAAGAAAGTTCCAGAAGAACCGGAAACCAAACTTGAGACCTCCAAAAGGGGGTGAGAACCACCACTTCCGCTCTCTGCCTTCTGAGCTGGGCTGTCACCCTCGTGATCATGGCGAATGGGGGAAATGCATATCCCCTCTCCTGCTTCCAATCCTGGAGGAAGGCGTCCGTGGACACTGCCCAGGGATCCGGTCTCCAGCTGAAAAAACGTGGGAGTTGGTGATCTAGTCTCGAGGCAAAAAGGTCTATCGAGAAAACACCCCACAGGTCGTTCAACTTCTGAAAAACCTCTGGGTCCAGTTTCCATAGACTGGAGTCTTTGAAGTTGCGGGACTGAAAATCCGCCACCAAGTTCTCCCATCCGGGAAGATATTCCGCCGTGACCGATACTTGGTTGTCCAAATAGTACAGCCAAAAACTGGCGGCCAGATCGGAGGGGGCTTTGGATCTTGTGCCCCCTAAATGGTTGATATAACGGACCGCTGATATGTTGTCCATTTTCAGAAGAACTAAAGAGTGAATGGACTCTCTCGTCCAACAACGAACGGCGAAGGAGCCTGCCAGAAGTTCCAGACAGTTGATATGTAACTTCCGTTCTTCTGGCGACCACAATCCTCCTGTGAAAAATTCGCCGCATCTGACTCCCCAGCCTACTGTGCTGGCGTCGGATTCTATTACTAAATCGGGCGCGGAGCCGAAGATTGCTCACCCGTTCCAGGCTTCCATGTGTTGTAACCACCAATGGATCTCTTCCCGCGCTTCCTCGGAAAGGATTACTTTTTGTGAATAGGGACACCCTCTGCGCAAATGAAGAGCTTTGAGACGTTGGAGAGCATGGTAATGGAGGGGCCCCGGGAAGATCGCCTGGATGGAAGCTGAGAGTAGACCCACTATCCGGGCTATATCCCTGAGAGAGACTTGACGTTTGACCAAGGTCCGTCTCAATTCGTGATGGATCTTCGAGATCTTCCTGGTCGGTAAACTAAGAGTGGAGGTCGTGGAATCTATCACGAAGCCCAGAAACGTAAGAGATTGTGAGGGCGTGAGAACCGACTTCGTCTCATTTATGATGAACCCCAGACTTTGGAGAAGGTCCACTGCCATCCGAAGATGTCGAAGAAGTTGAAGAGGACACGACTCCATCAAGAGTAGATCGCCCAAGTAAACAATCATTTGAATGCCTCGGGCCCTTAAACATTCCACTACCGGCTTGAGGACCTTGGTGAAGCACCAAGGAGCCGAAGACAGCCCGAAAGGGAGGGACGAAAACTTGTACGTCTGCTCCTGCCAGATGAACTGAAGGAAGCGTCTGTGGGGGGGAAAAATTGGGATGACCAGGTATGCGTCCTTTAGGTCCAGGCGCACCATCCAGTCCGAAGGACGTAAAACATCCCTGAGAAGATGGAGTCCCTCCATCTTGAAGTGGCGGTACACCAACCACTCGCTGAACTCGCTGAGATTGATGACGGGTCGCTTGCCTCCGTCTACTTTGTCTCCCAAGAAAAGGTTGCTGACAAAACCCCTGGGGTGGAGAGTAGAGGGGACGATAGCTCCTTTGGCCAGGAGGGATTCGACCTCTGAGTCCACTAAGGAGGATTCTTGAAGGGAAAACTGGATGGGGCAGGGTCTGATGCGCTGGACAGGATCAACCACGTACTCTATGCGGAAGCCCCAAACTGTCTGCAATACCCATGGATGCCCGGCGACAGAAACCCAGGTCTGGAAAAAATTCCCCAGTCTCCCCCCTATTTTTAGATGGGAAGAAGGGAGAACACTCACCGGAATTGGTTGAGGTTGCCGTTCCTCGATATCCTCTGCCCTTGCCACGTCGGCCTCTGGTAGGGTAGAAGTTGCTTGATACTGTCCCTGCCTGGAGCCTTGCCCTCTTGGGTGTTGATTGGAAGCACGGCCGGTCGAGCTGCCCCTACCTCGACCGGCCCCTCTGAAAACCCGGGAGAAAACCTTCTTTATGCTTGACTGCGCCTTGTCAAGGGAGGTGAAGGTGTTGACAAATTTGCCTAACTCCTTGACAAAAGGATCTCCAAAGAGACCTCCTTGCGCCACTGCTCCGGCTTCCGAGTCTGCAAGGTCTCCAAGCTTTGGGGACACTTTGATGAGCAAGGAGCGGCGACGCTCCAAGGACAACAAATGATCGCGTCATCGCCGCCTCACACGCAGTTATGACAAAAATTACATAACAGCCAACAGTGAAGAAATAGCGCGCGTCGGTCAGCATGAAATACACAGCATTAATAAAACAATTACTTGTTTCGAGTAGCGCGCCATATAACCAACAGTAAAGTCAATTAAAGACATGAATAAGCAACCATATCACCAAGAAGAAAAAATACACTTAACTCGGCTGTGCAGCAGTGACGAAAGAGGATGAAGGGCCAGTGAGGACAGACTACATCAAGGATGCAGTGCCCTGATTGGATAAGCCACACCTGTTCCTGATTGGACATTTTTTTCTCTAAACTACATTTTTCCCAAGGGTTTTTGGGAAATGTAGTCTTGTGGTTTTAAAATGTTGTTTAAAAAATGTGGCTGCTGTTAATAAAAGCGGGGAAAGAAGGCATAATCCTCGCCTCCAGTCCTGACATAGAATTTCAGGTAAACCAACATAGGAAGGGGAAGAGTCAGTTGGGTAGTCAAGGGGCAGTCCGACAAAATATAATGCAAAAAATATTGTGCGACACAAATATTGTGTCAAAATCCATTTGACACTGCATGCCAAGCTGTGTGGGTGAAGTAACAAGAATCTAGTCTTGTTCATTCATTCCCCAGAATGCAAGCAGTTCCTGAGGCTGCACTTACAAGTGAATAAGAGCATCATAAATATATATGCGCAAATGTTTCTAAGGTGTGTATTGATAAAGTCACTGATGGTTTTCCAGGTTTAGTGGATTTTACAGCTCTGAGTAGTAACCACCCATTTTATATCTGCAAATGCCTGCTTTGTCCTTGTGATCTCTTCAATTTATATTCTTGTACATAGGACTCAAGATTACGGGCTGAGTTTAGCGGACAGAGTACTCCGTCGCACAGGCCGCCAAATCCTCAATCCATCCGCCCCATTTAGAGATGGGCAAACCTTAAGTTTTCTGTCAACTGAGTACCTGTTGGCTTCATTGACAGAAAACTTCCTCCTACTGCCTGACAGAAGAGACACTGTTATAGGCAGGACAGTACACCAACCACCCAATTTATGGACTTTTCCTGTCCAGTACCGCCGGAAAATACCTGGCCTAAAGGGTCAGAAAAAAAATAACTACCCTTACCGTGGGATACTCTCAGGGAGTGAGGGTCCCAGGAAAAAACAACAGTAGCCGTCCATCAAACTTTTTGTACATTGAAAGGAACTGCGATAGTTGAGGTTACTTTCAATGTACAAAGATTACCGCGATCCAGTGGTCATATCTAAATGTCCTCCGTCACTCTGACTGACAGTTTACCATCCGTCAAATAGTAAATCAGGCCCTAAGCCTCTTCCTATAAAGGAGAGGCATTAATGCCCTGTTACTTACTTTAATATTTTCTCACAAAATGATTTCTTTTGAGCATGTTTCAGTTCCCATTCAGTCTGATTGCATGCCTACAAGAAATTGTGTTGAAGCGGTTATTATATGCATTTAACGTAATTCCCAACAGTGTTCCACTTGGTTTCTAGTTTGGGTGTCTTGCACCACCAGAGCTTAATTGTTCAGCCGTTGGATAGAGCAAACCCATCTACACTCAATATCTTTTCTTTTTCAAGTTGTAGAAAAATATACTCTGTAAGCTCTGTCATTCTAAAAGCTTGGACATGTCACTTATCCACTGATACCCTACAGCTCACACCAGTGAAGAAGGGAGCGTCTCCTCCTATTAGCACAATACCTTAAAGCAAAGATCCTCCAGGTATATCGTTAAATATCCCTACCATTTCTGGAAATCTGGGGGCTGTTTTCTAGTAGGATCTGTTTTGTGTTATTTGTGTGATCTTTCTTACATTTGCTACAATAGAAGCCCAAGGTGCCTACTTGGGCCTGTAACAGTTTACGGTTACTCTAAATGCCCTTCCAAATAAATGCCTCTATCCCAACTTGACACCCAGACAGTTTCAAACTTTGCAACTGTTTGTTGACAACCATGCCCACTCGAGACCCGAGTGAAGAGAAAATCCTTGTAAGTGCACCAACAGAACTTTTCAGGGTCCTGGACACTCCGCCGGCTTGAAGCTCTGCTCTGTATAGGTACATTGAGATTGCCTGTCTGTTGAGCCAGCAGTGCATTGGCTCCTATGCTCAGGTCCTCACTTGCAAGTGGAATTATAATGAATGCTTAATAAATTCATTCCAAATGTCTGCTCACTGGAGTCAGTGTGTGCGGAACAGTTAACATTATCGCAAGGCACTTAATGTAAATACGAGTGCATTTGTATAGTTAGCGTTTTTAAAACTGTAAAACCTTTAAAAAATATTAAACAATAATCCTGCATAATAAGCTTTTTGGGAAAAATACCTTCCATGAGCCACCTCTTGTGAGAGAATTCTCCGACAAAAAAATATTTAAACAGGAAAATCTTGTTTTGGGAGAATTTTCATTTTTGTCAAAGTTTTGTGAAGTTGATAAACTTTTTTATATATTTATAAAGTGTGTGCCCAGTTAAAAAAAAAAAAAAATCTTTATGGGTAAAATTTATTTTTTGCACGCCCGTAATTAAATGACACAGAAACTGATGCCAATTCTTAGGCATTTTCGAGAAAAGGTCGCTGTTTCCTCTCCTCAGAAAGTGAACAGTCACAAACATGCACAGTCAATTACTAAGAAGTCTTTCATAGTATTTTACAGTCTCGATATAGGGAGAACAACACTAAATTCTATCGCTATTCTGGCAAATATGAGGAAAGAATTCACAGCGAAATAATCTCTTTTTTTAAAGTAATGTTCTTATCCATTCAGGCAAATGAGCCTGTTGCCACTACAAACACATGGCATTGTTGAATCTCCTAATCCTGTCACGTGCCACGCCCTTCTGTTGTCAAGCCCGCATCTACTGATTCATTTAGATGCTGACCCCAAACACCACCTGCGCTTACTTCCAGGAGTTGCGGGTGGCAACGTTGTATTGCAGTGGCCGGGTGGCTCACTACAGGGCCTACCGGGCGTTTTGCTGTGCAGCCAAGCTGGGGGCTGATTTCGCTGCGGTGGGGGCTGATTTCGTTGATGGGGACCTGCGTGTGCTTTTAAATAAACATTTCAAAACGAATGTTTTTAAGCGCACGTAGGTCCCCATCAACGAAATCAGCCCCCAGCTCGGCAGCACAGCAAAACGCCCGGTAGCCAGTCCGGCCCTGCACTTCCACCGGATACCCCAGGCTGCTCTACCCGTGCTCACTCAACCCCGCCCGAGACTCTTTTTCTGATTTTTTTGGGTCACAGCAGACACAAAGCAGTATTGCTCAAAGAGTCGCAGGCTGCGCGTTCGTTTTCTGTCAGAGATGACGCATGACAAAGCCAGACCCGCCCCGCCACTTCAAGCCTTGCTCACACGCTGCTCAACTGAAGCCAGTACTTAGCAAATTATATTTACTGATGGTACTTAAAGGGAGAAGCTGATAGTTGTTTTAGAGAATAAAGGAAAGCAGCAATAGACAGCATACAAAGCCCTAATCATCCTGTGACTGCTGGCAGCGCGCCCATCTATGCTCGCAGTGCTGTGCTGCAGGTGAGCGCTGCCCTTTCTGAGCAGGAGTGTGGCGGCCATGTTTGTTCTACGGTTCCACCGTGTCCAGCCTGGCCAGGTGTGGCTTGTGAAATGTGCAAAATGGATGTAACAACTCTTCGCCTTTTCTACTCTCAATGAAAAGACAAGCTTGTGTGCAATTGCGATAACACAACGACTCTTCTTAACCCTGCAAAAAGAATAAACAAATAGCCATTTACAGCACACTACAACAGAGGTGGGCACACCAGGAAACACTGATAAGGCCCAATATTTTCCCGGTAACCTCTCGTATCTGAAGTATTCCCACACACATTTATTGGCAGAACTTCAGCACATTTTCAGGAGAGGAAGTTATAAAACTTTGTGTCTACATTTCTGGGTCCTTACCCATGATTTGGAAGGTTGAATTACTTCTATGCCTAAATATTTGACAGTAAATGACTGGAGCCACAAAAGAAATATAACTCAGTAGTTGGGGTGTGGTGCCACGCAAAAGAACGTGGCAAATGCCAAAAAATCCTAAAAAATAAACGATCTATACTGCAAAATTAGGTGCAACAAAATTACAATCTATATGTCCATCAATCAGGATTCAGACCCATGAGAAGCACCTAAACTACATGAGCTAAAACTGGAGCTTAAATCCTTTCCTCACTACGTGAAGTTTAACAATCTATTTTGACACTGCCCAATCTCTTGGTTGCGTATGATGCAACTAATGATACAGTACCATGCATAGACTCAAGGCCAGGGCACAGATCACAGAGAGAGCACTAAGTTAGATCTGCTCCATCCTCCATCATCCATCATCATAGCCAATAAGTGTAAAGGGGTCCACAACATAATCTGCTTCAGAGAAATGTCCAATGCAGTTACATGAGGCTGAGCAGTCTCACATTACTCTTCAGTTTATTCAGCCACCCTTAGCTCAGTACTTACACCCACATTGACTATCAACTGGTCTCATACTTCCAGGAATCAACAGACCCTCCCCCCTCTGCCTCCTCTCCAATCGAATTCCATCCTTAATCAGACCTACTACCCATGGGTCCTCCGAGACCAACAAAACTTCCACACCACAGCCCTAAGCACCCCTTCATCACTATTCCCCCCTCCCCTCATGAAGACTAGGCGTATCCATGCTTCTCTGGAATGTAGGCTAGATGACATCTCCTTGAACATTCGACAACTCAAGACAGAACTACATAGCCTCACAAGCATAACCAAAGAGTTGGTGATCAATCATAAGGTCCACCAGATCGCAGATTAATTGTATCCATAACCGCACCCTCTCTGATAACCGCTGTTCTTGGCTCCCTTCTCACCTCTCTTTCTTTCCTCCCCTGAGATGGAGAACCTTACCCTCGCCTAACTCACCCTCCCGGCCCAACCAACTGAATGATCGTCTAGCGGAGAGGGACATACAAGCCCTAATCCTCACTTATAACTATTCTAACCCTTTTGTCCCTTACCCTCTGAGCCAAATCCACACTATTCCTGTGAATCCACACAGAGAACCCATTCACAATGCTAGAAACTCAAATAAAGACAATCTTAAACATATTACCATCTCTCAGACTCACTTCTTACCTGAAATGCATGTTACACAACTGCAGATCGGCTGTGAGACATGCACCAGATATCTCTGACCTCATCCTTGCACATGAGCTCGACCTCGCTATCCTTACAGAAATGTGGTTAAATGATTCCTAAGCTCCTCTACTTGACTTATTAGTTCCCCATACTTCCAACATCATTAGACTAGATAGAACCATCAGACCTGGCGGGGGTTTTTGCTGCATCTACCGGAACAACCTTTTAGTGAAACAGCCACAAACTGTTACCCTATTGTCTTGCTAATACCTATGCATTGACATTGCAAGTAACAATAGACCCATATGTAAGCTTCACGCGATTTACCACCCACCAGGAGGCAATTTTCCATTTATTGAGCATATCATGGAAACCATCACAACCCACGCCAGTGACCAGGTTACCCAAATCTTCCTGGGAAACTTTAACCTTCATTGGAATTACCTGAATGACGCTGCAGTGAACAGCCTTAAAACCTTTCTTCCAGACCTCAACCTGACCCAATTCTGCGACAGGCCTACACACAACAAGGGCACAACTTTGGACCTTATCATTGCAAAGGAGTACACCATCCAACTTGAATCTATCCTCCCTTGCGACTGGACAGATCATCATCGTATCACCTTTCTCATCACAAATGCTATTAGTACAAAAATGATCCAACAAAATAAGCACAAACTATGGAAAAGAAGCATGCAGAATATAAACCTTAATGATCTGACTTCCCTTAGCAACAACACCCTGCCTCCTCAGAGGTGCCAAGCTGGCACCTCTAAGGGCATCTCTCAATGCGGCTGCCACACTCATCACAGGAACAAAAAGAAACAAACACATCACCCCTGATCTAAAAGCCCTAAAATGGTTTCCTTATGAAGCAAGGATTCAGTTAAAAATTGCTTTCATCACCTATAAAGGACTTCATTACAACACTCCTAGGTACTTAGTACAAAAGCTAGAACTATCTCGTGGATGCAGATCCTGTAGGAGCACCAGCACTTTGATACTGAAATCACAGAAATTCCTTAAAAAGATAACTGGAAACAGAACCTTCTCTGGTATGGCGCCGAGAATTTGGAACTCTCCACCACCCGAAATCAGACTGATTCCCTCAACGGCATCCTTCAAAAAAGAAGTTAAAATACTTCTTATGGTCACATTTCTGACCTAGGTCTCACAACTTGACTCATGATCTACTCCCATGATTTTACTAGACTTTCAGATCTTGCCCATTATCCAATTGACTTGTCCTAGTGATAGTACATGTCTAAATTTGTGAACTTATGATTGTGTTGTTGATTGCTTTCTTATCTGTACTTTTTTCTTCTGTCCTGATCCTCTGTAAAGCGCTCTGGTACCCTCACGGGTCATATTCACACTTCAAAATATATTCAAAACTTTATAAATAAAAATAAATAAATCAGAGGGTATACTTCTAAACGTATGCTGATGACACCCAAATCCACAATCAATTACATAAGACACAAGAAGGCCAGACACACAGGCTGTCTTTAGACCCAATGCTAGCATGTTTCAAAGGGCATCTACATCAATATAGATAATGCGACTTGATCACCTTTTTGAAATTCAGCTTATTTACTCTGCACAATACTGATGACTGATGTATCTTTATGTTCTCTAGGTTCCTTAATTGTTGTAAATTAATTCTTCCCTTCTCTATGTTGATTAATGCTTTGAACTAATTTCATTGAATATATATATGTAAGCGCTGTGTACCTCCCAGGTCTCAATGCACTATAGAAAAACATAAAATAAAATAACAAAAAACACGAGAGAAAGTACTTTGCCTGAATGGATGTGTGGCTGAGATTGCTTTGCTTAGCACAAAAGGCTGAGAATAATATTCCATCAAATGACTCAGAGAGTACGAAATCCACCACTTACAGCCACAAAGGGAAATAATTCAGTTCAAAATCAACATTATCACAAATCTAGGCTGTGATCAATGTGTTAATATGCTAACATATCCTCTACGAATGGTCTTTCCCTTACTCCACACAACCTGCTCTGTGGAACAGACTAGATCTTTGGTAAAGGCACAACTGACCTGCTGTATTCACAAAGTTTCCCCAAGTATTCATTGCAAGTGTGCAAGGATATGTTAATTCAGTGTATATGAAATTGTGTAATTAACTTTATCTCACAAAATTCCATTAACATTTTTCAGGATTGCCCTTTCATAGAGAAAGGTGCCTCACCAGTATCTGGCGTGATATTTTTCAAATGAGTGGACACTTCACAAAAAAAGTCTTACAAGTTACCAGAAGGAAGGAGGAAGCTGTTTCAAGCAGAAAATGTGTTACAGAAAATTGTGGTACAATTCCTGCACGGGCCAGTCTCCCAAAGGAATCTCACAAGACATGTTTAAGTGAAGTGCATGCTCACTAGAAATAGAGTTACGCAAAATTGAGAAATGTGAAAAGAGAATTTTTTATTTTACTTTATCCAAACTTAGTTTCATTCTCCATACACATGACTGCATAAAACCAATCAACTGACAACACTGAAAGCAAGAATTATGTGTGCTGGAAGAAATGACTCAATATACATGCAAGATATTACATGTATAGACTCCGGTCAGCTACATTACTCTAACCAAACCTTCAAGAGTCTAAATATGGAAATATCTCTCTCTATATGTAAAGGCCACAAAGCTTTGGAATACTCTGAAGGGTATATCCCAACTACCTATGTTTAGGGAAGCTATTCAAAATCGAGTTATGTAGCAAGCAAGGAATTGTGGATGGAGGCCATCTCTTGATTTTAGTTGGACTCCTACTACCCCACAATCTCACGGAATAACAGGAAACTTTTTCTAAAATAATCATGAGGCGACATACAATGCTATATCGACTTGAAAGTAAAAGATGCTTGGTCCCCCAGGCAAAATATAATTTTGTCTCTAAAGTGCTTCCCAGCCACTAATGAAACAAGCATTGGCAAAGCCAATAAGTCTCACCTTTTGGCATTGCCAATATTTATGCCGATGCCATTCAGCATCAGTCAAAATAAAGAAACAGATATGGCCAATGCTGAAAGGCATTGGCAAAAAAAGCCCCAGCATAAAGCTACATACGCGTGCAAGCAAAACCATCAAATGTATACGTCATGACGCTACGGTGAAACTTACGCATGCATGCATCACCATGCATGCATGTGCAGCCATCATGACGCACCAGCTAGTTTGGCATTTGACTCCAGAATGATGACATACATGCACACATGCATCATGAAGCATGTATGTGTATACATCATGATACAGCAGTGATGCATTTCAGTGTTGCATGCTGGTAGGAAGACCCAGGATGCAGGCAGGTACAGGTACTTTATTAAGAAACAAGTTATAAGTAAGGGACCCCCATCAGGAGCTAGGTTGTAACCAGCTCAGCCCCCAGCTGTAGACAGAAACTCCAACTGACAGGGAGAGAACACACTCTAAAGACATCACACATTCCACATGACTCACAGCATTCCACACCAGGCTGGAACGTATGACGCACCAGGTTAGAACAGAAGGCAAAATATCACAGGCGGCCATTTTGATTTTTTTCAATTTACCATTTCAAGATGATGAACACCCATCTTCTTTCAGTAAATTAAAGAAAATGCAGTGAGAAAGCACCTTCAGGGAAAGGAGTGGCCCGGTACAAAACATGAGCAGCCGGGTCTTCCAACAAGTAAAAAAAAAAAAAATGAATGCAAAAAGAAACGGGATGCCAGGGGTCTTGGGAGCAACTGAGGAGCAGGGCAGTGTGGGAAGTAAACCAATGCCACAGACAAGCAGCAGAGAGGGCTGGGACAGCAAAGAAGGAGCCCGCGGGTCTTAATTAACAATCAGAACAGGGAGGAGTAATCAATGGATGAGTTTGAAGGGGGCAGCAACACGGAGAGTGCGGGGGAATTGGGATGCAAAGGGAGAAGCAGCACAAAGGATGGGCAGAGAGCATGGAGTGCTGAAGGCAAAATACAACAATTGTTCCCTAAATGTAAGCAGTGAAAGGATATATGCCGTCCAATCAATAGGATGGTGAAAAAAGCTATACTCCAAGGGAAAGAACAGGAAGTAAGCCAACGAATAAGAAGCAAGCAAATGAGACTGACAAGAAAGACAACCAATGATAAGTAATGGACTGGCCCAAAGCCCACTGTAAATAACAGAATTGTGTGCAATAGCTCTTTCAACCAACAACACCAAAAGTTGTCTGCAAGTGAGACCTAAAAATTGATGCTTTTTGTCCCTTTTCTTGTCATTTTGCGTCCTACGGCTATTACATCACTTAGTATTTTTCAGATACTGTCCTAGTCAATCACGATCATCGTGACTTATGGAAGTCAATTTTCAGAGCAACACAAAAGCAGACTTTAGGATTTGTCAGTGTCTTGATCTGAGCTCAGAGAGTGGATGAAGGGTTAGTTATGAAGGGTTACTAGTGGTGAAAAAAGAGATGGGTGTCAATTTAAAAATACTTTGAAACTCCAAATCTGGAAGTCTTAATATAATCATGGAAGTCTTAATATAAGCCCATGGAGGATTTTTGACTTTGTGGTTATTTTCGGACGCTATCAGAGACGTTTTAAGGCATGGCCAAAGTTGGCTATTGCCCAAGGCCCCCACCTTACAAGGACCCCCTCCAACCCCACCCATACCCCCAAACACGTATGTTTCTCTGTTTCACATCTGTTTCTCCAGCACAACATTATTCAATATTATTTGGCATCGTGGTACCTGAATTAACATAAAATGGGTAATAAAAATACAAAGCTGTCCGGCCAGGGGTCTCCTACAGTACGTTTGCCCAGGCCCACAAAATCCTGAAGATGACACTGTAGGCTTTTGCCCTTTTTCTGGATAGAGAATGAAAAATTTTCTAGCTAACGTAACAGAAAGTTTCAATTCTATTAAGGACTCGGAGGCGAGGATTATGCCTTCTCTCTTCACTCTATTCAAATAGCAGCATATTAAAGATTAACAAGGACTACGTTTCCCATGAACCATAGGGAAAAGTAGCAAAAAACAAAACACGTGGTAACAGCCAATCACATTAGGGCAACAATGTCCAATCAGTGGCTTCCTAGCCCAACATAGTCCTCTGTTAGTGTCCCTTCGCCCTGTTTCATCGCGCGAAGTAAGCCATCCCACTCGCTTCAGGCATCTTGCTTGTTCGCATCAGAACCTGCAAACAACAGGGACACATTACCAACTGAACCGTAACTGCTGTAACCTGCAACTGGAGCATCCAACAGTTATCACAGCAGAGCAAGACAATTCCATCCAAATATACATTCAAGAAAATTACTTACTGCAATACGGGGAGGGTTGTCTCCTCTTGGAACCTAGGGCGGGATAATCTTCGCCTCCGAGTCCTTAATAGAATTGAAACTTTCCGTTACGTTAACTAGGAAATTTTTCATTCTATGTCAGGACTGGAGGCGAGGATTATGCTAGTTCAAAGCTTGCTCACAACAAGATGAGCCATATTCAGCGCCAGCTTGAAGTAAAATCTCTTGAAAGTGGAGTCCGAAGACCAATCAGCCGCATTGAGGATAACCTCTAAGCGGGCACCCAAGCCGAATGCTTTAGAGGCCATAGCTCCTCGAGCGGAATGAGCTCCGAAGTGATGAAGGCTAATACCTGCCTCTTGCATCACCCATCTAACCCATCTGGCGATGGTCTTAGAAGAAACCGCTTTAAAGGGCTTCCGGAGAGCAATGAGGAGTTGGCGTTCTCCAGGGGGTCGGAATTCTTCCGTCATTTCTTCATTTGCTTTGAGGCATCGAACCACACAAAGTTTTGGGGAGTCTGGGAACTCCGGGTAGGAAATTACTCTGGTATGGCATTTCGTACGTCTGAGCAGAGTGAAAGTTACCCCCTCTGGAGTAAACATCCTGTTAGTGATGTCCAGAGCTCTAACGTCAGACACGCGCCTGCAAGATATCAGACACAGGAGCATGGCCAGTTTGGCGGAAAGCTCCTTCCTGGAGAGAAACCGATTAGGTTGCCAGGACAGGAAAAGGTTAAGAACTTGGTTGACATCTCAAAGAGCAGAGTAACACGGCTCCGGGGGAAGTGAGAGCCGAATGCCACGCAATAACCTGCAGACCATTGGGTGTTCACCCATTGGCGTTCCATTAACTGGGACATGCCCAGACGAGATGGCAGAGCGGAAGGTGTTGATGGACCTGTATGCCAATCCCTCGGAAGCCAATTGCGCTAAAAAATTCACAATGTGCACCACGTCTGCGACCAGGGGATCAAAACCCCGTCGCAAGCACCAACGGGACCATCTGCCCACGCGGATCTATACCTCTTAACGGTACTGTCTGCCCAAGCCTTGGAGATGAATGTCTCAGCCTCTTGCGAAAGGCCTGGGGTTTCCCATCGGCCCCTGAAATCTGCCACGCCATGAGCCACAGTGAATTTGTCCGCACCAGAGGATGAGGAGTGCCGTCGGGACTCACGAGGAGAGTCAGAAAGTGGGGGAGTAGGATTGGAAAATACCAAGAAAGTTCCAGAAGAACTGGAAACCAGACTTGCGACCTCCAGAGGGGAGTGACTATAACTAGGTCCACTGACTGCCTGCGGACTTGTGCTGTTTACCTCATGATCATCGCGAAGGGGGGAAACGCGTACCCCTTCTCCAAACTTCAGTCCTGGAGAAATGCATCCGTGGCCACCGCTAAGGGGTCCGGTCTCCAGCTGAAAAACCGAGGAGTCTGATGATCCAATCGGGACACAAACAGATCCACGGAGAAGGGTTCCCAGTGGTCGTTCAACATCGCAAAGATCCTCTGGTCGAGCTTCCAAAGGCTGGAATCTCTGAAGTGGCGGGATTGGAAATCCGCCTCCTGGTTGTCTCGCCCTGGAAGATACTCCGCCGTGACCGAAATCTGGCTGTCTAGGCAATACTGCCAGAAACTCGCAGCCAGGTCCGAGAGGGCCTTGGATCTGGTGCCCCCCAGATGGTTCACATACCGGACCGCTGAAATGTTGTCCATTTTTAGAAGGACACATGACTGCACGAGTCTCTCGTCCAGCAACGTACGGCAAAGAACCCCGCCAGAAGTTCCAGGCAGTTTATATGCAACTTCTGTTCTTCGGGTGACCACAATCCTCCCGTAGAGAAGTCTCCGCTCCTGGCACCCCAGCCGAGTCTGCTGGAGTCTGATTCTATAACGAAATCCGGTACTGAACCGAAAATCGCGTGGCCATTCCAGGCCTCCATATGATCCAGCCACCACTGAATCTCGTCCCTGGCCTCCGAGGACAGGGAGACTTTGTGGGAGTATGGGAACCCTTTGCGGAGGAAATACCCCTTGAGGCGCTGAAGAGCCCTGTAGTGAAGCGGGCCCGGGAAGATAGCCTGGATTGATGCAGACAGGAGGCCTACCACCCGGGCCAGCTGACGGAGAGATACCTGCTGCTTGGAAAGAACACGTCGCAGTTCGTTACGGATCTTGGATTCTTTCCTGGAGGGAAGACTGAGAGTAGATGCGGTGGAGTCTATTACAAACCCCAAAAAGGTAACTGACTGAGCAGGCTGTAACAGAGATTTCTGCTCGTTGACCACAAAGCAGAGACTTTGGAGCAGGTCCACTGTCATCTGAAGATGGGCGGTCAGTTGACGGGGACAAGAACCCATGAGAAGGAGATTGTCCAGGTAGACGATCATCCGGATACCCCGGGCTCTCAAAAACTCCACCACTGGTTTGAGCACCTTGGTGAAGCACCAGGGAGCTGAGGAGAGTCCGAAAGGAAGAGCCGTGAACTCGTATGTCATGTGGCGCCAGACAAACTGTAGGAAGCGTCTGTGTGGAGGAAAGATTGAGATCACCAGATAGGCGTCCTTGAGGTCTAAACGAACCATCCAATCTTGAGGTCGTAAGACATCCCGAAGGAGATGGATCCCCTCCATTTTGAAATGGCGATAAACCAGCCATTCGTTGAATTTGCTCAAGTTTATGACTGGCCTTCGGCCGCCATCGGGCTTGTCGACCAAAAACAGATTGCTTAAGAACCCCCTGGGGTGAGGGGGAAGTCAGGGAGATGGCACCCTTGTTGAGGAGGGATGCGACTTCCTCGTCCACAAGTGCGGTCTCTTGGGCGGAAAACTGAATGGGACGGGTTTTGGACCGCTGAACAGGGTTCCCCACAAATTCTATATGAAACCCCTGCACTGTCTGCAGCACCCACACGTCGTGCGTGATGGACAACCAAACCTGGGAAAAATTCGCCAGCCGCCCCCCTATTTTTAGTTGGGAAGAAGGGAGAACACTCACCGGGGCTTGAGGTGGTCGCTCCTCCTCTGAAACCTTTTCCCTTGCTGCGGCGTCCTCTGGTGGGATAAAAGTTCCCAAAGCGGGACTGGTCTTGGTATTGTCAGGAGCCTCTCTGGTTGTTCTGATGGGGCTGACGACCGGCCAAGCGGCCCCTGCCTCAGCCGACCCCGTGAAAAACACGAGGGAAAACCTTTTTAATCGTGGACTGGGCCTTGTCCAGCGACGTGAAAGTGTTGGCAAACTTTCCGAGCTCTTTCACGAAAGGCTCGCCAAAAAGGCCTCCCTGGGCAATAGCGCCCGCCTCCGAGTCCGCCAGAACCCCCAATTTTGGGTCGATCTTGATAAGGAGGGACCGGCGGCGTTCGGTTGAAAGGGCGCAATTCGCATTGCCCAAAAATATCACGGCTCTCTGGGCCCAGCCCGACAGGGTTTCTGGTGAAATGATGGAGCCTGACTCCTTGGCCTCCTCGGCCATGTCGAGGATCTTGGTAATGGGCCCAAGGGCATCCAGGAGCTTATCCTGGCATGCCCTCCATGATCTGTCGATCCCTTTTTTAGGGTCCCTAATAAATTTCTGTAGGAAGATGGCCATGCGGGAATCAATTTCTTGGGTAAGGGCCACCTTCCCTTCAAGAGATGGACGGGGACACTCCGCCCGTAGGCAGTTGCGGGCCTCTTTTTGAGGTGCTCTGGGAGGCTTGGGAAGGGCGGGAAGGAAGCCAGGGCCTAGAAGGGCCCGGATCAGAGTCCGCATCTCCTGTCGCAGCCGGGTCAGTAGAAGGTAGAGCCGGGGAAGGAGCAGGGCGATTCCCTGCAGGTAGGGCAGGCTGACTATCCAAGAAAGCTTGTTTAAGTCTTGCGAATGCATCTAAATCCACCCCGGAGTCTCGGGGATGCTTAAGTGGTGGGGAGCCGGGGGAGGGAGAGGTGCAGCCGGTTGGGGTGTAAGCCTCTCAAATGCTTGAGCGATCTGGCGGGAGAGCCTCTCCTCTAAAGGAGTGATGGCCTCATCAACCGCCCGGTAGATTGAGGTGTCGACACCCTCATAGAATGCTTCACCCCAAGGCATATCGGCTAGAGGGTCCTCCTCCTCCTGATACTCATCAAAGTACTCCATGGCGCTGGGACAACCAATGGAGCTCAGAGAAAAAAAAAAGAAAAGATTTTTACAGGGTGGTAATCCACCAGGCCGTGATTCAAGGACTAACACTGTGAGGGCTGGGTGGCAGCCTACAATATAGGCGGATGCACCGCAATTCAAGGGGTTCTAGCCCCAGGGGACCTGAAATGCTGGCTAGGTAAATATAGATATGGAGGTATTAAACCATATGAAAAGGGAAAAACTGGTCTGGGTAATGTCCCCTAAAAAGGCCTTCAGGCCCAATACGGGCCACACACAAGGGCGTTAACTTAAGTGTAATACAGACTCTGTTTCCCATGTAAAATCGTGCAGGAAAAGCAGAGCGTTCAAATTTGCACAGGCGGTCGAAGCTGGTAAAAAAGGGGTCGCTCACCGCCTACGGACCCGTGATGGGCGTCTCCCTCAGACCAGAGGCTCCGTTAGAGTGCGCGTGCGGTGTTCGAACGCCTGAGAAGAGTTCGAACAGCGCAGCGCACTCGACACTGCCTCCCACGCCTCCTAGCAGTGGGAGGTCCACGGAGCCCAATGCCAGCAGAACACCGCGTAGGAACGGGAAAACCCGTTCCCGCGGTGAGCCAACAAACAAGCGAATCCAATCTCTGACGCAGCGCCAAGGACACGCGGTCACAAAATCAATGCTGACAAGAAAAAACACGCTTAACAGCGCGAAGTACGGGCGAAGCAAATGTGACCACACTTGAAAGATACAGATAATCCACATAAAGAAATCACATTGTCATGAAATATAAGCATAAAACACCAAAACATTATTCAAGAAGCAGTACCAAACAGTTAGGAAGTCTGAAGGGTACTTATCTGGCTGCGTAGCAGCGAAGAAAGATGGCGAAGGGACACTAACAGAGGACTATGTTGGGCTAGGAAGCCACTGATTGGACATTGTTGCCCTAATGTGATTGGCTGTTACCACTTGTTTTATTTTTTGCTACTTTTCCCTATGGTTCATGGGAAACGTAGTCCTTGTTAATCTTTAATATGCTGCTATTTGAATAAAGCGAAGAGAGAAGGCATAATCCTCACCTCCAGTCCTGACATAGAATTACTAAAAGGGTTAAATGAAGCAGCATTAGCCCTAATGGTTAACATCTGGTTGCTATATATATCGCTGTGATAAGACAAGACGTGACATAACTCTTTTTCTGAGCATTGAATTTCACACGGACCGGCACTGCTTAATAAAAACATAATCTGGGTAGGGCGATGATTAGCGCCGGCGACAGACAGCCATATTTTACAAAGCCTGCTGTCACTCATGGGTATTAAACACTTCTAAATAAACATACAGTGTGAGACTTCCTTGTGACGGAGAAATACCAGGGCAAATTACAGCACGCACTTCACATACCAGAACCCACGAAGACATAGTCAGCATTTTTATCTGCAGATTCACTAGACTGCAGAAAGAACCTCAGTGGAGTCAAAGGTGAAATGCCTCTTCTCTACACTGGCCCAGGAATCTGGAAGCTAGAACTTACGGGGGGAAGGAAAACTTCCCTGGCTCTTCAATAGCAGGATAGGGAGCTTGACGGCTGCAATCAAACACAAGCACAACACAATATGTAAATATAAATGCTAAGTCTGAGGAACTGCTTTGAAAAACAATGTTTTTAATACTCACTTAGATACCGTTTTTTACCATAACATTATAACGTCACATAGCATACCATAACAGCGTAATGTAACGGCACAATGAATGCCAGCTACCAAACAACTGGTGCCTTGTTAAGCTGTGGGACAGTGTTCAAGAAGCCTGGGAATCTCATGTTTATAATATCTGAACATCAGATGCTCAGAGAAATCTATCACTATGTTCTAAATTAGTGTTTAATGTGAGCCAGTGGTTTCCGCTGCTCGGCACCGGAACTTAACGGTCAACACCGATGCTTCTGACAGTCTGCCACTAAGTGGCGCTGTCTGGCTAGTTTAAAGAAGACCACAACAACAGTTAATTAGTAATTCAATATATATTAAAAATGACTGTTACCTGCTGCCCAATCCATTCTTATAGCTTAGGGGCCTGACATAGTCTGAAATGTCACACTTGTAGGAGTGTGACGGTTAGTAGCTGTGTTTTTGCTGTCATTGGCAGCATAGTAGGGACTATGTGTGGTACAAGCTGCAGTGCAGGGGCGTAGGAGACACTACATTTCTGGGGGGGACAAGGACAACCGTTTGGACTTTCCAGTGACCCGATATAAATCGACTATTGTCTGAGAACCGTACACTCGTTAAACGAATACAATCGCTTAGTTTTGTAGTGAAACATTGATAAAGACAGGCATGTAGTCACAGTTTGCAAGTATGCTTTAATTGTTATTTACATTCACAAAGTAATTAGACCAAATGTGAAAAAACATGTTTTTGAATCTTACATCTTCATGCACCAAGCAAACAAAGGTGGGACGAAAAAGGAAGAATAAACTGAATGCTCTTTGCGACATTCCTAAACCTCAAAATACAATTGGACTAATATTGGAGTGTTGGAGACAGGCTACAAGCACACAGAGCTGTAAGAGCAGAGAAATGTCCATTTGTAAAAGTGGCATATCTAAAATAGTAATATGAAATCCAACCTTACCAGTAAAGAGGATTTATCATTGGCATTCCAAAGATGCAAAAATGGCACAGCTACTCCTTTCTAATCAGGAATTACAGCTCAAAAGAGTGTATTGAGGAATTCCCAATGTTAATCTATGAGAGGAGTAGGCCTCACAGAAGTGAAAAACGAATGTAGGTGTTTTTCACTACAAGGACATGCAAAACCTAAAAGTACATGTCCTACCTTTTAGTAGCATAGCACCCTGCCCTATGGGCTACCTAGGAGCCAAATTAGGGGTGAAGTATGTGTAATAAAAGAGACGTTTAAGGCTTGGCAAGGGGTTTTTAATGCCAAGTTTACATGGCAGTAAAACTGCACACACAGGCTCTGCAGTGGCAGGCCTCAGACATGTTTAAAGGGCTACTTGTGTGGGTGGCACAATCAGTGCTGCAGACCCACTAGCAGCATTTAATTGACAGGCCCTGGGTATATGGCATACCACTGTAATAAGGCACTTATAAGTAAATTAAATATGCTAGTCATGTATACGCCAATGTTACCATGTTTGGGGGAGAAACACATGCACTTTAGCACTGGTCAGCTGTGGTAAAGTACTCTGAGTCCTAAGGCCAACAAAAAGAATAAGCAAAAAGAGGAGGTAAACATGCAAAAGGTTTGGGGGAAGACCACCCTAAGGCTGGCAGGGCTAATAGTATGGTATAGGATTCTGTGTGTCTGAGTATTAAAGTCAGTTGGATCCCTTTTGGAAACCCCTGGTTTAGCAGGGCACAAGAAGGAGAGCGAGAATAGTTTCTCAAACACTGGAAGTTTATCACTTGCATTCCTGTGACTGGAGGGTGAAGAAACCCTTAATGCTTCACAAAAGTATACAACACAATACAGAAACGTTTGTTGTCTAATCTATGAGAAGCCTTATTGCAGATGGATGATACGAGTTTAGAGTGCACTCAAACCGCATTATCTTGCACAAAAATATAAGAAGCCCTACGAGATAAATTTGCAATAAGAATTAGCCTTGTGTGGGATGCTCACAAAAATGGGATGTACAGTGTTTTTGTGCTCAGAATCAAGAAGGAACAGTTGGCCCTAGATAAGGAAACCCTAGAAGTACAGAGGGCTAGGAAGAATTTGGGATTAGAATCCCATGGTGGCAGCACTAGTGAACCTAGAGTTAGGGAACACTCCTTTGACACTAGGAACTTGAGCAGGATAGTCCCTCCTTACCAGCAGGGTGATGACATGCATAAGTGGATTACTGCTTCAGAGAGGGCCTGTATAGTTCAGAAGGTTCCTCAGGGCCAGTGGGCAGCTATCCTGAGGCTCTCCTTTGCTAACAAAGGAAGAGACAAACTCTTGACTGTGAAGGAAGACGATGCAGACAATTACAAAGTCTTGAAGAGTGCCCTCACAGATGGGTTTGGGTTAACCACTGAGCAATACAGGGTTAAGTTTAAGGACACACAGAAGTTGTAGATGGTGCTATTAAGGCCCTGGAAGGCTGGCTTCATGGAAATAATGTGCATGATTATGAAGGACTGTACAATTTACTTGTGAGGAAGCACATCATTAACAACTGTCAAAATCAGCAACTGCACCAGTACATGGTGGACTCATATCTGACCACTCACCAAGAACGGGAAAAGAAGGCAGGCAAGTGGGTCCGCACCAGGGTACAACAAAAGTCTCATGGTGGTGGTGAGCAGAAGAAGCAAGATTCTTCTAAGGCCCAAGAGAAATTTACTCTTGGGTTCCACCGGACTCCTTCACATGCATCTTCAGAGGTATCTTCTTCGAAGTCTTCCATTGTCGTCTACGGCAGGTTCCGACGTCACTTCACCCCTATGCACCCGGCTTCCCTGGTGCAGGTAACCTGGATCCTGGGGCATACACGGGTGGGGTGACTCTCCAACCTTCCATCTTCCAAAGGGTTTCTTCGGGGTCCTCTGGGAAGGGTCCTTCTTCTGTAAAACTGCAACCGCAACTTCTCTATTGACTTCCATTGGGCACAAGGCTGTGTTTCCACTCCGCACACAGCCTCCGTGGGGTTCCTAGGTACTTACCTTGGATAGTTCCTTGTGTCCCCATCACCTATGAGTCTTCTGGTCCAAGTTCCATTCTCCTTGAAGTTTGCATTCCACTTTCTAAGTAGATGGTTTGGCTTCCCCTGGACACCAGTGTATATTTGTGCTACTTAATTACTTTGAAGTATTCTTGTGTGTATTGTTGATATCTCCGGGTATGAGATTTACCAATGTGTTAGTGATTGTGTTGCATGATAAATAGCCTTATTTTTATAAACACTGTGTGGTTCTTTTTCATCTAATCTACACTGTTGATTAAATGTGGTAAAACAAACTGCTTTACACTCCTTCAAGATAAGCCTGAAGGCTTCTCTCCACAGCTACCACTTTGAGAGCTTCCTATGGTTATCAAAGACCACTAAAATCACCATAAGGGTTGCCTGCATTAGTGCAAGGTGCATAACTCCTGAGAGTGTGCACCATATACTAACCCAGCCTCCTACAACCACCAACACCAGTTCTCCAATATACTTCTCCTACCAGGGCACAAGTCCTAAATAAAAGAAGTGGGGCACTAACCAAGTTAGGCAGTATGTAAGTAACATCACAGCGCATGACATTGCACATGACATCAGAGGGAGTGATATCACAAAAAATTACATCAGTTTCTAAGACCTCGCATATGTTAAGCAGGGCTATCATGAGTACATTCTAGCACATTACAATATTTAACAAATTAGAGTTTGCGTCAGAGTTGTGCCAAAAAAGTGATGCAACCACGGTGCAAGATCTAGGCCTCCACTTATACATTTATTTATTAAAACTCTGCCTGAAAGAAATTGGCAACAAGGAGAAACGTGACTGTATATCTGTTCTGCTTAATTGGTTGCAAAGTCTGCATTTTAAAATATCTTATGGGGTTAAGGCACCTGCTGCATAGATCTTTATGTATCCAGTAAATCGCAGGAATTAATAATAATAATGGTAAGATAACTCTGGAGGTTGATGCTCTTGCTGGAGAGACAGGTGTTTTGTCTAGTCCCAGCTTTGATTCAATGTAGCATAGAGGGTTAATATGTCTCACGCAAAGCACATCATGTGACAAACAGATGACGGATTTTTGTTTTATGTAGATGGGTAAGTGGTTATTGCTTTTAACACAGAGATCCTTTAGTTACTTGCAGTTCATAAATTGTAATCCTTCTAATATAGCACAGCAAATTAT
This sequence comes from Calotriton arnoldi, assembly GCA_963921515.1. Classification (NCBI taxonomy): domain Eukaryota; kingdom Metazoa; phylum Chordata; class Amphibia; order Caudata; family Salamandridae; genus Calotriton; species Calotriton arnoldi. The sequence goes on from CAWUFW010006354.1 coordinate 664,727, forward strand.
AAAGGAAAAGATATGTGACTCCTACACCTTGTAACCCTCACTAACTTATGTAACACATCCTGTAAAGTGATTTACACAGATATGGATTATTGTAAATGTATGTGTGATTTAAAGCGCTCCTTCACCCTGGATTGGATTGAGTAGCACTATAAAAGAAATAAGACAAAATAGTGGTTTTTAAATTGTTATTTGCGTAAATATTAGGACAAACAAACACATCTGACACAACATAATGTAAGATGTGTGCTTAGACTATGTCTGATGGTAATTGTTCTCATGTTCCAGGGCGAGGTTCAACTGCTCAAAATAAACATTTTAACAAAACATTAGGCTTTGAGTGGCTGAATTGCGCAGTGTGAAACAGTCAAATGAGGTAGGGTCGCAGCTGAGGAGGGGCAGGATGCAGTCAGTAATTAACAAACTACCTCTCTTCCTTTGTCCTGTAAGTTGACTGCATGCAGCGGTGGCGGCGAGGACCAGGTGTGAAAAATTCCCTGAGCTTTTGCACAACAAAAGGGAAGGTCACAAGTCAAGTGCAGGGCCATTAGCATGTCAAAGCACTCGCGCTTTGACGTAGCAATGGCCCTGCCAGAGACAGAAGAGAGAGGGGAAATTCTTTCGTTCCCTCGTCCCCCCCACCCTTGTCCTCCACGTCCCCCCCACTCCAAAATCTGGGGGGGATATATCCCCCACGTCCCCCACGCTTCCTACACCCATGCTGCAGTGGCCTCCTGACGAGAGCCCTGGCACTTCTTTTTTTTTTACAAATTAAGCACTGCTCTGTATATTAGGCAGTGAGTGGTGCGGTGCTAAAATGGCGAGAAAGAAAGTGTCACCAGGCGACGGACAGTCCCACCAAAAGGTAGCGCTAGATGAGCTATGGTTATGTTGAAGTCTGTAGTCAAGCTTGATGTACCCCAAGGTCTGTGAGCACCAAAGATGTTGACAGGCCAAGGCAGGCAAAGGAGACAGGGATGCTCCTTCTCACATTATCCCTGCTTTAGGTGCACACCCAGAATGAAGCTGCAGGTCCACCCAGGTTCTCAGGAAGAAGGTCTACTAAATACCACTGCAGAAGCCAGTACTTGTTCTATCCACCAGGGGAGTGGTGACTACTAAGACATGCTTACAGGTCAAGGAACAAGGATTTGGGTTCATGGGGAAGGATGCAGGCTTACTGAAACACTTCACAAGGGCATCCTCCTGAGTAAAGAGTTTTGTAAGCAAATACTAAAGCTGCCTGGCCATGCCTCTACCACACTAAAACCATACACCTCGCGTTAACTGAATATGACTGAGCCACTCAGCCCTCTTACTTAACTATTTTTGTTCCTTTAGAAACGGAACCCAATACTCAATCTTCACATCACACATGGGACACAACACAGTCTTAGGGATGGAGGAGAACACAATTTCTGAAACAGTTCATAGTATGGCAGTTTTGGCTCAGTTCTGTGAAGAAATCCAGAGCCAGGTAGAAACTGGGGTGTGTGAACTAAAAAGTGTGACCGTGTCATCTGGTGAATTTGAGATACTTCATATTTTGCAGCTACGGATAAAGTTTTGCACATCTTTAGTCTCTGCTGCGGAACTTTCCCAGTAGATAGTTATAGTTAGGACCTATTTTCCATAGGAAATCCGCGACATTCTATTTGAAATAACTCTTGCGTTGGTTGACGAATCTTCGCGAAATTTTCAAACTTTATGGCCCGCTCCGGTCCGCTCCTACCCTGAAAGTCTCAGGGTGATTCGTCAAGCGGGGGCCGAGAAAAAGGGGGTCCCAAAGCGTGTTTTCCCCATTCATTTTCCCATAGGAAACTTTAGACACGGCTACAGCCCGAACTGCTGAACGGAATTACACCAAATTTGGCAAAGAGGTAGTTCTTGGTTCAAAAGAACCCTTTTGTTAAATGGTGTAAGTCCGTTCAGTAGTTGCTGAGAAAATCAAAAGTAAAAACACATATATATCTGGGCGGAGCCTAACCACACATGTCATCGTGAGATCTGATTGGCTGTCAGCACTTCATCCTGGAATTGCTGGCAGCCATCTTAGTACCAATATAAATGATAGTACCCCATTGAAATGCATTGTAGTGAATCGAAGATTTTGAGGGTTACCAAAAGGAGAACTATAAAGGGTGATAACAGACTTTAGTTACATTAGAATTCATTTGTTGATGGTACCATACTAATTTCAGGAATTGTGGTGTGTTCTAAGGTGATTTTACCCTGTGAAAAACCTTCTGCTGGGATATCATGAATCATGTTTGAGAGAAAACTATTTTCACATGCTTGTCCCATACAGTTTTGAAAGGTGCCCCAGAAGCTAAAATGAGAGCATATTTTCTGTAAATTCACATTATCTTTCTCAGTCATGTGAGAATGAAGTCTGACATTCTCAGTAAAACATGTACATCCAACAAGGGCAGAGACTGTCAGTTGATTCCTTTGTGTTCTACTGCAGCTTCCCAGAGTGTTCTAAAGAACAACTAGAGTGCTAACAGCCTTACTTATGACAAAAGTATGGCACACCTGAAGCCATCTTGATTGGAATAAACTAGTAACACTTAAAACATTTAATTTAAAAAGGAACAAAATGATGGGGTTCATCTTGTCATAGAAATTATGGTTAGTGCTCTGGAAAGAAAAATTAGGACATGTTTCAAGTGTGATCTCAAATATCTTCCTGTTATATTTCAACAGGAGCAGCCTGTCAGTTGATGCCTTTGTGTTCTACTGCAGGTTCCCAGAGTGTTCTAAAGAACAACTAGAGCGCTAACAGTCTTACTTATGACAAAAGTATGGCACACCTGAAGCCATCTTGATTGGAATAAACTGGTAACACTTAAAACATTTAATTTAAAAAGGAACAAAATGATGGGGTTCATTTTGTCATAGAAATTATGGTTAGTGCTGTAGAAAGAAAAATTAGGACATGTTTCAAGTGTGATCTCAAATATCTTCCTGTTATATTTCAACAGGAGCAGCCTGTCAGTTGATGCCTTTGTGTTCTACTGCAGCTTCCCAGAGTGTTCTAAAGAACAACTAGAGCGCTAACAGTCTTACTTATGACAAAAGTATGGCACACCTGAAGCCATCTTGATTAGAATAAACTGGTAACACTTAAAACATTTAATTTAAATAGGAACAAAATGAGGGGTTCATTTTGCCATAGAAATTATGGTTAGTGCTGTAGAAAGAAAAATTAGGACATGTTTTAAGTGAGATCTCAAATATCTTCCTGTTACATTTCAACAGGAGCAGCCTGTCAGTTGATGCCTTTGTGTTCTACTGCAGCTTCCCAGAGTGTTCTAAAGAACAACTAGAGTGCTAACAGCCTTACTTATGACAAAAATATGGCACACCTGAAGCCATCTTGATTGGAATAAACTGGTAACACTTAAAACATTTAATTTAAAAAGGAACAAAATGAGGGGGTTCATTTTGCCATAGAAATTATGGTTAGTGCTGCAAAAGAAAATTTAGTGCATGTTTTAAGTGAGATCTCACATCCTCTTCTATTTCATTAGAAAATTCTGACATGCAGACTGAAACAATCACTTTCAATACCAGCAGTAGACTTCCAGTTAACCCTTTCCGTGCTCATGACGAGCTCAGCTCGTCCTGCTGCGCGGTAGCGCTGTGCGCATGACGAGCTGAGCTCGTCACGACCCCACCCGCGATCGGAATGCCCAGCATACGAGCGGAATTCCGATCACGGTCAAGGGGTTAACTCCTTGGTGAGCAGTAGCTTTACTACAGTGATCTAATGAACAACTAGAGTAATAACATTCTGAATTTATGGCAAATGTGTGACACATCTGAATGCCTTCTTGATGGAATCAAAGTAAAAAACTGAAAGCATTTCCTACTGAGGAGACTGCAGTAAATGAGGAAATTAGGAAACTTCATAACAAAGAAGTCTTCCAAGATGGCCACCAGTGAAAAAAGAGCCCAAATGTAGCACAAATATTACCCAGATGTAGCCCACATATAGCCCAATGACAAAAGTGTGCAAAACACTTTTTATTTTTAGTTTTTTTGCAGTTTTATGTAGTGCAGACTGGTCAGGTATTGGAGCGTTGCATCTTAAAACATGACCCCCCTACACTACAAAAACACCACTGCACTACCCTAAAACACTACCCCAGCACGACCCCCTACACTACACAATCACCACTGCACTATCCTAAACCCTAAAACACTACCCCCAGCATGACCCCCTACACTACACAAACACCACTGCACTACCCTAAACCCTAAAAAACTACCCCAACACCACTGCACTAACCTAAATCCTAAAACACTACCCCCAGCATGACCCCCTACACTACCCAAACACCACTGCACTACCCTAAAACATGACCCCCTACACTACACAAACACCACTGCACTACCCTAAACCTAAAACACTACCCCCAGCACGACCCCTACACTACACAAGCACCACTGCACTACCCTAAACCCTAAAACACTACCCCCAGCACGACCCCCTACACTACACAAACACCACTGCACTACCTTAAACCCTAAAACACTACCCCCAGCATAACCCCTTACACTACCCAAACACCACTGCACTAACCTAAATCCTAAAACACTACCCCCAGCACGACCCCCTACACTACCCAAACACCACTGCACTACCCTAAAACATGACCCCCTACACTACACAAACACCACTGCACTACCCTAAACCCTAAAACACTACCCCCAGCACGACCCCCTACACTACACAAGCACCACTGCACTACCCTAAACCCTAAAACACTACCCCCAGCACGACCCCCTACACTGCCCGAACACCACTGCACTGCCCTAAACCCTGAAGCACCAGCCCCTGCACGACCCCCTACACTGCCCGAACACCACTGCACTGCCCTAAACCCTGAAACACATACCCTAGCACGAACCCCTACACTGCCCGAACACCACTGCACTGCCCTAAACCCTGAAACACCACCCCCTTCACGACCCCCTACACTGCCCGAACACCACTGCACTGCCCTAAACCCTGAAACACCACCCCCAGCATGACCCCTACACTGCCCGAACACCACTGCACTGCCCTAAACCCTGAAACACTACCCCCAGCAAGACCTCCTACACTGCCCGAACACCACTGCACTGCCCTAAACCCTGAAACATCACCCCCAGCAAGACCCCCTACACTGCCCGAACACCACTGCCCTAAACCCTGAAACACCACCCCCAGCACGACCCCCTACACTGCCCGAACACCACTGCACTGCCCTAAACCCTGAAACACCACCCCCAGCACGACCCCCTACACTGCCCGAACACCACTGCTCTGCCCTAAACCCTGAAACACCACCCCCTGCACGACCCCCTACACTGCCCGAACACTACTGCACTGCCCTAAACCCTGAAACACCATTCCCAGCACGACCCCCTACACTGCACGAACACCACTGCACTGCCCTAAACCCTGAAACACTACCCCCAGCAAGACCCCCTACACTGCCCGAACACCACTGCACTGCCCTAAACCCTGAAACACCACCCCCAGCAAGACCCCCTACACTGCCCGAACACCACTGCCCTAAACCCTGAAACACCACCCCCAGCAAGACCCCCTACACTGCCCGAACACCACTGCACTGCCCTAAACCCTGAAACACCAGCCCCAGCACGACCCCTACACTGCCCAAACACCACTGCACTGCCCTAAACCCTGAAACACCACCCGCTGCACGACCCCTACACTGCCCGAACACCACTGCACTGCCCTAAACCCTGAAACACCACCCCCAGCACGACCCCTACACTGCCCGAACACCACTGCACTGCCCTAAACCCTGAAACACCACCCCTGCACGATCCCCTACACTGCCCGAACACTACTGCACTGCCCTAAACCCTGAAACACCACCCCCAGCATGACCCCCTACACTGCACGAACACCACTGCACTGCCCTAAACCCCGAAACACTACCCCCAGCAAGACCCCTACACTGCCCGAACACCACTGCCCTAAACCCTGAAACACCACCCCCAGCAAGACCCCCTACACTGCCCGTACACCACTGCACTGCCCTAAACCCTGAAACACCACCCCCAGCATGACCCCCTACACTGCCCGAACACCACTGCACTGCCCTAAACCATGAAACACCAGCCCCAGCACGACCCTCTACACTGCCCGAACTTCACTGCACTGCCCTAAACCCTGAAACACCACCCCCAGCACGACCCCCTACACTGCCTGAACACCACTGCACTGCCCTAAACCCTGAAACACCAGCCCCAGCACAACCCCGTACACTGCCCGAACACCACTGCACTGCCCTAAACCCTGAAACACCAGCCCCAGCACGACCGCCTACACTGCCCGAAAACCACTGCACTGCCCTAAACCCTGAAACACCAGCCCCAGCACGACCCCCTACACTGTCCGAACACCACTGCACTACCCTAAACCCTCAAACACCAGCCCCAGCACGACCCCCTACACTGCCCGAACACCACTGCACTGCCCTAAACCCTGAAACACCAGCCCCAGCAAGACCCCTACACTGCCCGAACACCACTGCACTGCCCTAAACCCTGAAACACCACCCCCAGCAAGACCCCCTACACTGCCCGAACACCACTGCACTAAAGCCTGAAACACCACCCCCATCAAGACCACCTACACTGGCCGAACACCTCTGCACTGCCCTAAACCCTGAAACACCACCCCCTGCACGACCCCCTACACTGCCCAAACACCACTGCACTGCCCTAAACCCTGAAACACCACCCCCTGCACGACCCCCTACACTGCCCAAACACCACTGCACTGCCCTAAACCCTGAAACACCACCCCCAGCAAGACCCCCTACACTGCCCGAACACCACTGCACTAAAGCCTGAAACACCACCCCCATCAAGACCACCTACACTGGCCGAACACCTCTGCACTGCCCTAAACCCTGAAACACCACCCCCTGCACGACCCCCTACACTGCCCAAACACCACTGCACTGCCCTAAACCCTGAAACACCACCCCCTGCACGACCCCCTACACTGCCCGAACACCACTGCACTGCCCTAAACCCTGAAACACCACCCCTCAGCACGACACCCTACACTGCCCGAACACCACTGCACTGCCCTAAACCCACCCTGAAACACCACCCCTCAGCACGACACCCTACACTGCCCGAACACCACTGCTCTGCCCTAAACCCTGAAACACCACCCCCTGCACGACCCCCTACACTGCCCGAACACTACTGCACTGCCCTAAACCCTGAAACACCATTCCCAGCACGACCCCCTACACTGCACGAACACCACTGCACTGCCCTAAACACTGAAACACTACCCCCAGCAAGACCCCCTACACTGCCCGAACACCACTGCACTGCCCTAAACCCTGAAACACCACCCCCAGCAAGACCCCCTACACTGCCCGAACACCACTGCCCTAAACCCTGAAACACCACCCCCAGCAAGACCCCTACACTGCCCGAACACCACTGCACTGCCCTAAACCCTGAAACACCAGCCCCAGCACGACCCCTACTCTGCCCAAACACCACTGCACTGCCCTAAACCCTGAGACACCACCCACTGCACGACCCCCTACACTGCCCGAACACCACTGCACTGCCCTAAACCCTGAAACACCACCCCCAGCACGACCCCCTACACTGCCCGAACACCACTGCACTGCCCTAAACCCTAAAACACCACCCCCTGCACGATCCCCTACACTGCCCGAACACTACTGCACTGCCCTAAACCCTGAAACACCACCCCCAGCACGACCCCCTACACTGCACGAACACCACTGCACTGCCCTAAACCCCGAAACACTACCCCCAGCAAGACCCCCTACACTGCCCGAACACCACTGCCCTAAACCCTGAAACACCACCCCCAGCAAGACCCCCTACACTGCCCGTACACCACTGCACTGCCCTAAACCCTGAAACACCACCCCCAGCATGACCCCCTACACTGCCCGAACACCACTGCACTGCCCTAAACCATGAAACACCAGCCCCAGCACGACCCCCTACACTGCCCGAACACCATTGCACTACCCTAAACCCTGAAACACCACCCCCAGCACGACCCCCTACACTGCCTGAACACCACTGCACTGCCCTAAACCCTGAAACACCAGCCCCAGCACAACCCCGTACACTGCCCGAACACCACTGCACTGCCCTAAACCCTGAAACACCAGCCCCAGCACGACCGCCTACACTGCCCGAAAACCACTGCACTGCCCTAAACCCTGAAACACCAGCCCCAGCACGACCCCCTACACTGCCCGAACACCACTGCACTACCCTAAACCCTCAAACACCAGCCCCAGCACGACCCCCTACACTGCCCGAACACCACTGCACTGCCCTAAACCCTGAAACACCAGCCCCAGCAAGACCCCCTACACTGCCCGAACACCACTGCACTGCCCTAAACCCTGAAACACCACCCCCAGCAAGAACCCCTACACTGCCCGAACACCACTGCACTAAAGCCTGAAACACCACCCCCATCAAGACCACCTACACTGGCCGAACACCTCTGCACTGCCCTAAACCCTGAAACACCACCCCCTGCACGACCCCCTACACTGCCCAAACACCACTGCACTGCCCTAAACCCTGAAACACCACCCCCTGCACGACCCCCTACACTGCCCGAACACCACTGCACTGCCCTAAACCCTGAAACACCACCCCTCAACACGACACCCTACACTGCCCGAACACCACTGCACTGCCCTAAACCCACCCTGAAACACCACCCCTCAGCACGACACCCTACACTGCCCGAACACCACTGCACTGCCCTAAACCCTAAAACACCACCCCCAGCACGACTCCCTACACTGCCCGAACACCACTGCCCTAAACCCTGAAACACCACCCCCAGCAAGACCTCCTACACTGCCGGAACACCACTGCACTGCCCTAAACCCTGAAACACCACCCCCAGCACGACCCCCTACACTGCCCGAACACCACTGCACTGCCCTAAACCCTGAAACATCAACCCCAGCAAGACCCCCTACACTGCCTGAACACCACTGCCCTAAACCCTGAAACACCACCCCCTACACTGCACGAACACCACTGCACTGCCCTAAACCCTGAAACACCACCTCCAGAAAAAACCCCTACACTGCCTGAACACCATTGCTCTGCCCTAAATCCTGAAACACTAGCCCCAGCATGACCCCCTACACTGCCCAAACACCACTGCACTGCCCTAAATCCTGAAACACCACCCCCAGCACGACCCCCTACACTGCCCGAACACCACTGCACTGCCCTAAACCCTGAAACACCAGCCCCAGCAAGACCCCCTACACTACCCGAACATCACTGCACTGCCCTAGACTCTGAAACACCAGCCCCAGCAAGACCCCTACACTGCCCGAACACCACTGCACTGCTCTAAACCCTGAAACACCAGCCCCAGCATGACCCCCTACACTGCCCGAACACCACTGCACTGCCCTAAACCCTGAAACACCAGCCCCAGCACGACCACCTACACTGCCCGAACACCACTGCACTGCCCTAAACCCTGAAACACCAGCCCCAGCACAACCCCCTACACTGCCCGAACACCACTGCACTGCCCTAAACCCTGAAACACCAGCCCCAGCACGACCCCCTACACTGCCCGAACACCACTGGACTGCCCTAAACCCTGAAACACCAGCCCCAGCACGACCCCCTACACTGCCCGAACACCACTACACTGCCCTAAACCCTGAAACACCACCCCCTGCATGACCCCCTACACTGCCCGAACACCACTGCACTGCCCTAAACCCTGAAACACCACCCACTGCAGCACCCCCTACACTGCCCGAACACCACTGCACTGCCCTAAACCCTGAAACACCACCCCCTGCACCGCCCCCTACACTGCCCGAACACCACTGCACTGCCCTAAACCCTGAAACACCACCCCCAGCACGACCCCCTTTACTGCTCGAACACCACTGCACTGCCCCAAACCCTGAAACACCACCCCACCCACACAAACACTCAGGCACCCATACAGATACTCAGACAATCAATCAATAACCCATGTAGACACTCATGTAGCTATTCAGAAAGCCATGCAGCCGCTTACAAACCAACAGACAGACGGATACAGACATTCACACAGTTTAGTCACTAACCCATGCATTCAGTAAGATACATTTAATCACTCACTTGTAGAGTCAGTAACTCACGTACTAAATCATCCATTCAGACACTTATACACCCACTCATTCTTCAATACGCCTTTCCCTATATATATTAAACATATTTAAACTTTACAGAAACACACAGTCACTGGATGATGTCATCAGTGATGTCATCAGTGATGTCATTTGAGATGTCATCAGTGATGTCATCATTGATGTCACTGACCATGTCATGAGTGATGTAATATGTGACGTCATCAGCAGTGCATTGCGGGCGCGAGTTATAGTTAGCTGAACTAACTATAACGGGGAATTTCTATGGTTTTGTACGAGTGAAATGTCCAACTAACTATAACTGTCCCTAAAACCTATGGTTTTTTCAGTGAATATATATATATATATATATATATATATATATATATATATATATATATATATGCTATGTAACACCTTACATAGAAAGCGTGAGTTGGTAGATGGCTAGTAGTAAGTGCTTTTCTTTTTTGTATTAAATGGAATACTAAGAGAGCCACAACCCAGAAATGGTATCAATATTTTAGATTTGATTCTTGTCACTAAAAATGTCAACCCCTATCACTGTTGCTATGTTCACATCTTCTCAATTCAAATATCAATAAACTGCACCTACTCTAAGCTTAATAGAGGAGCAAAATTGGTAACACTTAACAAACTTTACTTTCAATTTCTTCTGGTAATTTAAAAAATAAGAGGGTGAAAAATCCTGCAAAAAAGATTTTGCGGAAAAAATCTGCATAACCTAAGTTTTGTAGAAGAATTATCCGGTGGAAAAAAAGTTTTTTAGAAAATGTTTTACCCGCTGGAGAAGTTTTGTAGAGGTGAAAATGTTGTCCCTTCACAAAGTTGAATTGTAATTCCACCTCGGAGGCATCACCGTCAGCACTGTAGACACAGGCCGTTTAAACACGGAATCATTTCCTTTATTGTTGTGTGAAAAGGAACCAACTGGTTCAGTGAAATGACTGACCAAAAATTCTAACATCCGAAAGCTTCCACCTTTGATATCAAATCCGTATTGGAAATGAAAAGGATTAGAAGTAAATGTAGCCTGCTTGGTTCCCACACTATATAAATAATGCATAATGATCCGTAGTTGCATTATTCAATTCTCTGACAACCAGGGACGGTTCAGGTTTCCTTTTAATCCTCTTCAGTTTGAATGGAGTCAAGCTCTGGACTAAACTTAGACTCACTGTAACACTGAGGGAGTGTAACAGAGAGCCTACGTTAGCAGTAGCGACTGCCCGCATTATTTAGGGGTAGGGCACGGGGAAGTGGGGTGGGGGGGCTTTCAGGAAAACAATAAAAAAATTAAACTTGCACTTACCTGCCGCGCTGAAGGCCGCCACCTTGCTCCTCTCTTTCGATCAAGCAGCACACTGTACAGGCTCCCAGATGCCAATCCAGATGCTTCTCTCATGCTGGGAATACAATTCTCAGCATGAGAGAAGCACTGGGATTGGTCTGAGCGGCCTCGTTTCCCGCTCAGACAGTGCCTGAGAGCCTGCTGTGTTTCTCCAACCCGGCTGTGCAACACAACGCCTAAAACAGCCGGCCAAACTGACATGCACACTTAAAAGCGCCCACCACTCCTCCCCCTGCCATGCCTGTCACACAGGATTGCCTGGCTCACACGCTGAAGGCTCGTGAGGGCTTTCAGACTAGCAAGAATAAAATGATAATAAAATGCTTTGATTATCATTTTATTTTTTATCTTGTAGGAGGGAGCAGCGCTCCTCCGCCATTGCGGAGGAACCACCCCTGTATGTTAGTGTTAGACATATCAGCTGTGTAACAGGAACACTATGCCAGGGTTCGTTATACTAAGTCTGTAAGAGGCAGAGCTCTCCAGTGTGAAATATACAGGCTGTTTTACAGTGATAGCAGACTGTTCCAGCGTTAAATACATTGTGTAATAGCAAGGCTGTACCGGAGCTAAGTACACTGTAAGTGTAACAGGTAAAGTGCAGGGTTTTGACTGACTATTTGTCAGTGAGGGGGGCTCCATTGGGAGATATTCTGACTGTATAAAGTTCAAAGCTCTCCAGTGTCAGTTATACTGACGGTGCTGGAATGAGAGAATTTCTGTGTGATATATACTGACTGTGTAACAGCAGAGTGTGCATGCAGACTGCGTAACACTGAGAGTGCTGGCATTGTTTGGGTTAGAGTAAAAGCTGCAACTACCTGGTTGGGGCTGATGGTTATGGTGAAGGTGATATCGCAGTTCAGAGTAGAGGACTTCTTCTCTCCCATCATGGGCGGTACAATTCTTACTCTCTGACCATTGCTACTGTGTTTATAAAAAATCCAGACCTGTAAGCACAGACGTCTCAGGGAGTTGCCAGAGAGTGAATCAAGTGATCTCCCTGTCATCACATCCCTCAAATCCTTCGGCAAGTCTTTAGTGCATTCTCGGCCTCCTCTGCCGTTGAATTATCATAAGCTGATTTGCAATATCTATATATCATCTATACTTCATGCACACAACATTTACTGCATCTGTATCATTATCAACCATTGTCTAATGTTACCTCATGGTTGAGTGCCATACCTTCACCTTAAATTATCTTGTTTCAGTACTATAAGATTTCGGCGGGTTAACTGGCTTTTTCCCTCTTTAGGACCTCTTTAAGAGGGTCCAGTTGGCCATGAATTCCTTTCAGACTGCTGTTAAAGAGATCAACCCACTCCTCAACTATGACCAGGACCTGTTGTCCTGAAGCATCGCTTATCAATAATTCCATTGCCGAAACCGTCATAATTTCCCATAAATTTTGGGACAGGCCTTTTGATTTTAATAAAAATATTTAGTACACATATTTACAGGGGCTTCCAGCCAGCACTCTACATCCATTGGTCTGCTGTAGTGCAGTGCTTAATTTGTAAAAAATTAAGTACCAGGGCCCTTCTTGAAAGGCCACTGCAGCCTGCACCACCCATACCCTGCCAGCACTGCCAATGACAGTACCAACATAACACCTAACCATCACACTTCTACAAGTGTGACAATTCCAGGCCACACGCAGCTATAATAATGGCATGAGAGGCTGGTATTATTCATTCTCAATGTATATTGACTTAATAAACACTTTTGTTCAGCTCATCTCCAACTAAAATGACAGCGCCACCATGTGGTGGACTGTCACTAGAGCCGGTGCTGACAATTAAGTGCAGGTGCCGAGCACCGGAAACCACCGGCACAAATTAAGCACTGCTGTAGTGTCATTCACATTGTGCTTCACTCCACCACAGCATACAGTATGGAGTTAGGCTTGGGAGGATGCGATACAAATGTGTAAGGAGTGCTGATAATTGGGAGACGGTGTTCTTTCTCACTGAGGGAGGCCTGGGAATCAAGGTCATTGAGCCAGGAGCTGGGAGCATGGAAACGAGATGGAAAATCACCTATGAGAAGCGTCCAGCGAGATGAGGTGATCTGTGGCCGTGTTTTGTGTTTTATATTAGGGACAGTGCCCCGGGGTGAAGTCAGGAGATGAGGTGAGGAGATCGTAGGAGAGAGAAGGAGCATCTTAGAACGAGCTCCATAGCTTTGGCTGCTTGACCCATACAACGTGAGTGTACTTCTTAGGAAGTCTTTACGCGCTGACACCTTTACCTGATCTTGCCTCGGATATGCTAAGTAAGGATGTGACGATAGTGGTAGAGTAGGGATAGACAAATGCTCTTTATTCATTCACCACAGATGATGTCGGAACTTGATGTGGGGGCAATCATTGCCTGTGTCCTACTTCTGGAAATTGTTATTCTGTTTATGATCCATCGAATAAAATTAGCCCATAGTTTCGATTTGAAATAGTTCCCATGTATTTCTACAACCTTGTAATGAGGTGCGTGTACATCCAGTTGTTTTTGGCTTTGTAATAAACCCACTAACTCAGAATTCGGAGTATGTGCTTCTTCAGAGTCATGGTTCTTATAAATTATAGTCTGTTTAAATGAGTTATTTCTTCCCTCTACACTTCTCAGCAGGTAACAAAGATCCATTGGCAGAGAGTTCCACAGTAAATTGGTAGGAAGGAACTCAGCCCTAAGAGTTGCAACTACCTGGTTGGGGCTGATGGTTATGGTGAAGGTGATATCGCAGTTCAGAGTAGAGGACTTCCTCTCTCCCATCATGGGCGGTACAATTCTTACCCTCTGACCATTGCTACTGTGTTTATAAAAAATCCAGACCTGTAAGCACAGAAGTCTGAGGGAGCGGCCAGAGAGTGAATCAAGTGATCTCCCTGTCATTACTTCCCTCAAATCCTTCGGCAAGCCTTTAGTACATTCTCGGCCTCCTCTGCCGTTGAATTATCATAAGCTGATTTGCAATGTCTATATATCATCTATACGTCATGCACACAACACTTACTGCATCTGCATTAATATCAGCCGTTGACTTATGTTACCTCATGGTTGAGTGCCATACCTTCACCTTAAATTATCCTATTTCAGTACTATAAGATTTCGGGGGTTAACTGGCTTTTTTCCTCATTAGGACCTCTTTAAGAGGGTCCAGTTGGTCATGAATTCCTTTCAGACTGCCGTTAAAGAGATCAACACACTCCTCTACTATGACCAGGACCTGTTGTCCTGAAGCATCGCTTATCAATAATTCCATTGCTGAAACGGTCAAAATTTTCCATAAATTTTGGGACAGGCCTTTTGATTTAAATAAAAATATTTAGTACACATATTTACAGGGGCTTCCAGTCAGCACTCTACACCCATTGGTCTGCTGTAGTGCAATGCTTAATTTGTAAAAAAAATTAAGTACCAGGGCCCTTCTTGAAAGGCCACTGCAGCCTGCACCACCCATACCCTGCCAGCACTGCAAATGACAGTACCAACATAACACCTAACCATCACACTTCTACAAGTGTGACAATTCCAGGCCACACAAAGCTATAATAATGGCATGAGAGGCTGGTATTATTCATTCTCAATGTATATTGACTTAATAAACACTTTTGTTCAGCTCATCTCAAACTAAAATGACAGCGCCACCATGTAGTGGACTGTCACTAGAGCCGGTACTGACAATTAAGTGCGGGTGCCGAGTACCGGAAACCACTGGCACAAATTAAGCACTGCTGTAGTGTCATTCACATTGTGCTTCACTCCACCACAGCATACAGTATGGAGCACAGGGTCAGCCCACGTCTGCGTGATTGTGAATGACAGTATCCTGCTCTTGCACAACGTGCACATTCGGACAATAAGTAGTCCCCTTAGGTGCCAGTTTCTACTGGTGCAAAGTGTGCTTTTGCAAAAAATAATACACACGTTTAATCTTTTAGACAATGTGTCTTTTCATACAATGTTCGACTTCATACAATATAAGCAGTGGCAAAGTCAAAAGGGCAGCATCCAAGGCCAGACCTATTTTATTCGCAAATCCTAGTTTACATTATCATGCAATTCCCAGTAGACTTCTGTCTCCAGGTCCATAGTCGAACAGACACAGTAAGCATAGGGTCCAACCGGAATACGGCTAGCTGGAGCCAGGATTAAGCATCTCTCCACCCAATGTAGGGCGTGGCTCTTCCTATGTGTAAGTAGAAAACAATAAACCCAAAGCTTCCAAATTACCCCATGTAATCTTGAGAGCGACCAGTGTGAGACATTGTATGTTCTCAGAGGCAGCATAACAAGAGTGATTTAGTGTAAAACATAAAGGCTGTGAAACAGCCAAGTAAATAAATAAATAAATCCAGTATTTGTAAAGCGAGAACTAATCACCCCTAAGGGTCTCAAGGGGCTGGGGGCCCTCAGGGAGATTAAGTGAGCTATTGCCCAGAGTCACATGATGTTGAGCTGAGCTGCCGCTGGGGATTGAACCGGGAGCCCCGTGCTCCGGAGTAAGCCGCTCTGGCCACTGCGCCACACCTCTCCCACAGATAGGATGTGCTAGTATGAAATACACTGACCGTGTAACAGGAGAAGTGCTTTGGTTTAAAATATACAACCATGTAAAGAGCAAGTGTGCTTTAGTGTGAAATATATTTCTTTAGTGTTGGATAAACTGACTGTGTAACATGGAGAGCGTTTTACTGTAAATATTCATACTGTGTGATGCCACATGTGCAACAGGGAGAGTTGCTTAGTGTGAAATATACTAACTGTGTAACAGGACAAATTCTTCAGTTTGAAATACACTAACTGGGTACAGGGAAAGTACTTTACTTTAACATATACAGACTTTAACAGCAAGTGTGCGTTAGGCCTTTATGAATTCAAACCTATGATGGCGGTCCCTCCACACTGCGGGACTGCCCGCAGTATTAGGACTGTGGCAGTCGGACAACCACGAGACCGCTGGCACCGCCGGGATCAAGGATCCTGCTGGCCCGTTGGTCTCTCAACTGCAGGAATATGCTGGCGGTGCCACAGCCAGCACCACCGAGCATATTCCGAGTTGCCATTTCACCTCCCATTTCATGGCGGTGAACCCACCATGAAAAGGGTGACAGAATGGCAACTAAGGGGGTCCTAACAGGACCCCCTGCCAGATTTGGGCCTTGGGGGTGCATGCGGGAAGGACACATGTAGTGCCTCCCCTGGATTTGCACCCTAATTTCCTGCACGGTGTGGCATAAATGCCACACCGTGCAGGAAGGTGCAGTCAGCGCTCTGGCAGCGGCGGTCTGCATGTGAGGCTCTTCTATGAGCCTCACAGACCACCGCTGTCAAACCGCTGCAGGACCACCCATCAGACCAGGATTGAAGTCCTAATCTGGTGGGCGGCAGCACCACGGCTTTGACGCTCCTACTGCGGACAGTGCTGCTAAAGTCGTAATAAGGCACTCAGTGTGAAATACATTGTGAAATATACTGGCTGTGGAACAGCGAAAGTGCTTTAGTGAGAAATATGCTGACTGTGTAAGAGGGAGAGTGCTTTATTGTGAAATATACTATGCACAGAGAATGCTTTAGTGTCTATAAACTGACAGTAACATGGAGAGTGTTTTAATATAAAATATGCAAACTGTAAGTGTGTTTTAGTGTGAAATATACCTACTGTGTAACAGGAAAAGTGGTTTAGCTTGAAATATACTAAGGGCCCGATTACGAGCTTGATGGTGCGGCGGTGGGACCGCCCCGCCGCTGCATGGCCAAACCTATGTGAGTACCGCCCGCCCTTTAATGACTTTTAGTGTGATGAAATATGCTGACTGTGTAACAGGGCAAGTGATTGCGTTAGATACACTGGCTGTGTAAAGTGGAAAGTGCTGATGCTCGATATACAGTCAGTAGCATTATGCAAGGGTGTGATATATTCACCGTAGCAGCAAAAGTGCTCCGAAGTTAGATACACTGACTATGACAGAAAGTGCTTCTGAATACGATCCAGTTCAGGGGTCTCCATCTTTTTGTCTAATAAGAACTTCTCATGCTAAATGAAAATCATACTGAGCTACTGATATTATTATGTTGTGATAGTGACCACATCAGATCAGATTACATTAGTGAGTACCAAATGCATGATCACAAGTAGTGATCCGTTCATCAGTCCTGGTTGCCAGCAGTAAAGTAAAAAGTCTTTATCAATGTGGAATGCCTTTACCTGGGTAATACATAAACAACCATTGGTGCAATGCTCCTGACACCAAGGTAATTATGTTGGTAATAAGTCTCCCCAACACCACATGATTTAGCACTCAAAATAGCTTTAAATATACTTTTGAAATTCAAACATTTTCCTCCAAACATCAGCTTATGAGTTCTCATAATATACACATTTTCATCTCAAATACGTGCTTTTCAATTTTGGTATACTTGTATTAATTCAACTAAGTAAAACCTTCAGAGTTAGTAGGCTGGGCGGTACACAGGAGAGCTACATACAGGTTGCTGGAGAACTACCAGTAACCGACGAGCTACTCATTGGAAAAGTCGCATCTAGGGTGTAAGGAATGTAATTTCTGTTGGTAGAGTTTTATTGACGTTGAAAATTTGAGGATGCGACAATGCAAAAAAAACTGTTTTAGTGGGAGAATTCACCTCTGACACCTTTTTTTTTTTTTTGCAAGAGACTTCTTCAACAAAAGTTGGCTTCACAGGTCTTTATTCTTAAAAAACCTACATTTTGCAGGTTTTTTTATCCACATCGTTTCACACTTCGCCAACTTAGTTAAATTCAAAAAGTTGGTCAAATGTATTAAAAAAAAAAGTCTTGCACTGTTTGTAAATAAAGTTGGCCATCTTTGCGCACCGCTAAATATGAGCTGCTTACGGATGAAGGGAGTATGAGAATGATACTGTTACGGCACCAGTTTACTGAATAAGGGACAGATTGAGCTTTTTATTAATTTTCTTTTTTGGGAGTTTTCTATAGTGCAAACTCGACCGAAGGTATCAGAGCGCTTCACATGAGCACTATTTGCGTTACAGACGGACACATACATTTTCTTAGGCACGGGGAGATGAAGTGATTTGCCCAGAATCACAGGATGTTGAGCGTCCCTGCCGAGACTTGAACCCGGTTGCCCACCTTCGAGGTCGACCGCTCTAACCCTTAGGCCATATCCTCTGCTTGGATTCATCACCCTTGTGCTAAACTACAGAAGAAAGCTGAGTACGCTAGCACTTCTACGCCAAGAAATGTGTTTTCATGTGTCCCACAGAGTCGTTAAATAGTGCCCTCAAAGTAGTACTCCTGGAGGGGTACAGAGCTTTTAATTCAGAAGTACATGGCTTATTAACGTGAACATCCATTTACTCTCCTTTTCGGTAATGTTGTTGATGCAACTAAGTACACTGCATTGAGAGAGGTGTGTGTGGGCCACAGGCTAGGAGTTGCAGGGGTCCTACAAGCCAGGATTGAGGGGCTCTGGCACACCAGTGTTAGTCTCCACTAATGCAAGTGATGATGCAGGTCACAATGTAGTTGCACTGGCAGATCTTCTAGGTTTGCCTTATTGACTATGGCTTTGCTCGATAAAGTGCTTTAGAAAATACTAACCTACCAGAGGATAGAACTACATGACATAACAAACGAAAAACATGATTTAAAAAATAACGCAGCATAACAAAGCACAGAATTACATAACATCAAATATAACATATGCTAATGGAATATCACAACATAACTTAAAACATGGGGGCATATTATCAACAAACTGCGATAAATATCGCAGAGCGCGCTTAGCGCGTTTTATTCTATCGCTGGATTTCCTCGCCGAGTTAGTGCGTTATTATCAATGCTTAACTCAAAGGCGATAGGAAATCCAGCGATAGCAGCAAAAAGGGGGAATAGTGTGGGAAATGCTGCCATTTATTTTGGGCGATAATGGAAACCTTGCTAATACGTCCCTGTGGTCTCAGCCTTGCAATCCACCTCCCATTACTAAGATGGCTAAGTCAACTTTAAAGCAGGAGTTAAATTCCTGCGATAAAGGGGGCTTAGCGCGATTATTAACATCGCTTCGCGGGTCTGCTGCCGGCTTGATAATATCGCGAAGCCGTGGTAGCGGGTTCTCCCATGCTGTTTTACTCAGGAACGCCTACTTTGCATCTCATTAGCGATGCGAAGGGAGGCGATACCAAAACGGCTGCTAACATGCGCTAATGCATGTTAGCACCGCCTTGTTAATAGGGAGATGTAATTATCGCCGCTTTAGCGGCAAAAAGTGCCGCTAAAGCAGCGATAATGCCCTTGGTAATATGCCCCATGGAGGCTTAGATCAGGATTAAGTGTCTTTGAAGCACCTGTATGTGGGGACCAAGAAGCCAGGATAGTCTGGAAGTGAGCTCAAGGAAAGGGATGTCCACCCCCATCCCTACCTCACCTGCTCAAGGTGCAGAAGCTCATGGATGTGGCATTGGGAAACTGAAGTTGTCAATCATGCCAATTTCCTATGGTTTCTTCTACCATGCTGAATTCAGAGTGACAGTGCTTGTGAAGTGGCGAAGAGGAATAGTCGCTGGCATAACCGTGGAGTTGGCAAGCATCTTACGATAACTATCCTTCAATCATGGTGGTGTTCATCACATTATTGTGGCTCTCCCTTGCATAATGATGGCGCTAACATAATATGCCCTCCCAGGCATATTATGAATACACCTGACATATTGACAGCTGTCTGTCACAACAGCAACCTGGCCTAATAGGGACCTTCCTTGAGAAAGTGGGAACATTGTTGACATAACTGCAACTGTTCAGGGTATAATGGGGTACCTGATATGCACAGATTGGCACAGTGTGGACATTCTGGGCACACTTCTGTCTTTCACTAGCTATAGGTATTTTGCAAAAATGATAAGACATGTGCAATTGCGTACCCATATGTCTTTTTAAACAGCATTGTAATACTTAGGGCTCTGAAGACAACATTTCGAAAAATTGCACAGAAAATGCAGTTTTCCCAAAGTTTTCTTCGGGAATCTAAACCCCGATGAACTCTAGGGAGGTTAAGGCTTGGCTGACACAGTGTTGGAATATTTAATTTGTGCTCCCTGTCAGCCTGTGGATATTTAGACAATTTATATGAAAATGTTGCTTTCAAAACGTAACATTTGGCTGCATTTCTCTGGAATATTTTGGGAGATCAATCCCCCGAACTGCGCAGGAGGAAACCAGGCTCTCTCTGCTCATTAGGTAAAATGCGGATGCCCCACCCCTTCCAAAGTTCGTCACCAGCCACTGCTTGAAATGTATTGATTTCCCTCACCCAGTGAAGGCGAGGGTAGTGCTGTTGAATTGTTTTAATCCTGTGTCCCATGAAAATCTTATGACAGTCCTGGGATATATGCTTAGGTTCTGATCAATCAATCGTTCAAGAAATCCTTCCCGGGTGCTAGGGATCGATCGGTATGTTATGACTGGGTTATGGAGCCGGCAAATATTTGTGCTCCAGGCAAGGAACTTTGACCCACATGCACTGATTAACTAGTCAACGTTTTAGTGCAACATTGCACCAATCAGTAACGTGATTTTCTAAATTGTTCCACTACGTTTTAAAGTTTGCGCTATTCCTAATCCTGCTTCTGTGCCAGATGAGGAGCATTTTTGAATAAAATAGTCCTATGAGGGGGAGGCTTACATCTATAGCTGCGATTCGTTGTCTCTCTGACCAGCAATATTTTAAAAAATATTAGAAAAATAAGCATTAGAAGCTGCCCAGTTCTTAAAGTAACCTTTCCCTTTCCTACATCCCTAACCTATCCCCCCAACTTTGCCCGTGGTCTGCTCCATTTTACGAAGTTACCCGGGGGAGACTGGCTTCGCCTGTCACCCCCCTCCCCCCCCGCCAGATCCCTTCATTGGACCTCATTGATCACACTGCTTTGCCCAGGATTGGAGGGGAACAGCGTGCCTGTGGTATAAATCGCACCTGCAAGCAACGCTGTGTGGGACGCCTAAAAGCTGCAGGATCTGTTGGACTTCACCACCTAGAGGGCTTTGCCCCAGGAGGGGCGGGGAGCAGTGTGCTTGTGCTATAAAGTTCACCTGCAAGCCCAACAGCGCGAGACGCATCTGTGCGATGCCCGGATGAAGGCCAACCCAAGAGCAGGCCCATTTATGCCAGTCTGAGCCTGAAGGAGACTGGACCGTACCACCTCTCCAGAGGAACTATAATTAAGTGCAATACAGCAGGGACAACCCAGAGAGATGCCAAAAACCCCACCATTGTTGGCTTTTTAGCACGTGCGGTTGGGGAAATTTTGAAGGAAATAGAACTGACCAAAAGGCGTCTTTCTATCAACAGTGACCAGCCAGCCCATTCTACACCTCGTGCTCTTGTAACCGAGGCACAAACCCATGGTTCTGTTGTTGACACAGATGATGAAACTGTTAATCCCTCCCCAGTCTCCTTTCTAGTAACCAAGTTCGTACTAAAGAGTAAGAAGAAAATTTTAAAATCATTAAATGAGACACATAATGCAGGATTTGTTGGGCCCAATAGGAGCTAGGCAGACCCAGTGCCATCAGACCCAATTCAATCAATCAATCAATCAGGATTTTTAAAGTGAAGCTTTTATAAACCTGATAGGGTTTCCAAGCACTTGCATGCCCCAGAGGCTTATTCGAACAGCCAAGTCTTGAGGGCCGTTCGGAATTCCGAAAGTGAGGGGAGATGCGTTGGGAGACTGTTCCAGGTCTTTGCTGTGATGTGGGAGAAGGAGCGTCCTCCACTTCTGCTTTGGTAGATGTGGGGAGTATGGGCAAGTGAAAGGGAGCTGCAGCGTAGTCTTTTCGATGGTTGGTGGAAGATCAGGCGGTGGTTAATGTAGGCGGGTCCTTGGTTGTGTAGAGTCTTGTGTGCGTGGGTCAGTGCTTGGATTGGCATCTCTTCTGTACGGGGAGCCAGTGAAGTTTCCTGAGGTGGTGTGTGATGTGGGTTTGCCGGGGAAGGCTGAGGATGAGTCTGGCTGCAGTGTTCTATATGGTCTGAAGTCTCTGTAGAAGGTGTGTAGAGGGCATTGCTGTAGTCCAGTCGGCTGGTAATGAGCGCTTGTGTCACGGTGTGTCTCGTGTGTTCGGGTAGCCACTTGAAGATCTTACGTAGCATGCGCAGAGTGAGGAAGCAGGCAGAGGAGACGACACTGATCTGTGATTTCATGGTGAACTTGTTGTCAATGATGATTCCGAGGTTTCTGGCATGGTTGGAGGGAATGGGTGCGGGTCCTAGGTCTGATGGCCACCAGGAGTCATTCCATGTGTTGCTGCAGTTGCCAAAGATCAGTACTTCCGTCTTGTCTGTGTTCAGCTGCAGGCAGTTGTTCTTCATCCAATTGGTGACGTTTGTCATACATCTGTGGATGTTGATTCTAGTGGTGGTGGAGTCATCGGTGAGTGAGAGGATGAGTTGGGTGTCGCCTTTGTAGGAAATTATGTTTAGACTGTGGGATATGACAATGTTGACCAGCGGGGCCATATATGCGTTGAAGAGTGTGGGGCTGAGGGATGAGCCCTGGGGGACACTGCAGGTGATCTCCTTGGGTTCAGAGGTGAAAGGTGGGAGGTGGATCCTCTGGCTTCTTCCGTTGAGGAAGGAGGTGACCCATCTGAGCATGTCCCCTTGCATGCCGATGTGATGGAGTCTTTCGATCAGCATGTGCTGGGATATGGTGTCGAAGGCTGCTGAGAGGTCACGGGAGATCAAAGCTGCTGTTTCGGTCGTGTCCTACGTGGAGAGGATGCTCCAGGTGGTCAGTGTGTGGTTCGTGTCGGTTACGGTGGTGGCGTATCTGTTGAGGAAGTCTGTAGGCATGGGTTGGGATTCGAATTTTCTGTATATGGTTGCATTCTTGTCATGGAAGAAGTAAGTGAAGTTGTCGCACAGCTCATGTGAGGGTGTGATGTTTTCGGTGGCAGCCGGGTAGGAGGATTCCTTAATGGTGTTGAAAAGATATTTTGTGTTGTTGGTGCTGGTTTCGATGTGTGTGGCAATGGCTGTCTTCTTTGTTGCTCTCAGCAGGTGGTGGAAGAGGTTGAGAGAGGTCTTGATGGCTGCCCTGTCAGAGGTGTCCTTGCTAGTGTGCCATCTCCCCTCCAACAATTTGCTGTCTCGTTTAGCTGTTCTGAGTTCTTGGGTGTACCAGCTGGCCTTTTTAGAGGATTTTCTCTGGATGTTGCTTTTGATGGGGACAATGCTGTCTGCGCAATTGGAGATCCAGGTGTTGAAGTGTTTCACTCCCTGTTCGAGGTTGGTGGCAGTAGCAGGGTTGGAGGAGTTGAGGGCATTCGCCCAGCTGGTCTCTGAGATTTTGTTCCACCTCCAGTGAGGAGCGTTTGTCATCTTGGGGGTAGCGGTGCGGGTGCTGGAGATGCTCAAGTGGACGATGGAGTGATCGGTCCATGTGAGTTCTGTGACATGGCTGTATTTGACACAGTGGCTGGAGATAAAAATTGGGTACAGCGTGTGTCCTGTGGTCATGGACGATCTGGGTCAATCCGAGGCTGCTCTTACTGTCGAAGAGGTGTGTGGTGTTTTTGTCATTGGGGTTGTTGATGTGGAAATTTAGGTTGCCAAGGAAGATGTAGTCCTTGGAGTCTAATGCTAGGGGGGCAATGAGGTCTGCAATGGTGTTGCAGAAGCTGGAGTGCTGGCCTGTGGGTCGGTATGCGAGGATGCCTCTGATTGTTGTCTTGTCGTCCGTGTGGAGCTTGAAGTTGAGATGTTCCATAGGGGTGGTGGCAATGTCGGTGGTGTTGGTATACCATATGGTCTCTTTGTTGATGATGGCTGCTCCTCCTCCCGGCTTGTTGGTGAAGTCCTTGTCAGCGATTTTATATCTGTCAGGGATTGCCGTGGCAATGTCTGGGGCGGAGGTGGGGTTCAGCCAGGTCTCAGTGAGGAAGCCTACATCAGATGTGACGGTGGCGATGAGGTCCCATAATTCAGTGGAATGCTTGTATAGTGAGCGTGTGTTGAAAAGGGTGCATGCAAGTTGTTTTTTTGTTCAGGTACTGTCTGTGGTGTGTTTGGGGCGGGACTGGTGTTTGTGCAGTGGCAGGTGAAGTGGTAGTGGGTGCAGGTGAAAGGTCCTACCATGGAGTGTGGGTCGGTGTAGTGGCAGAGCTCGGCAATGGTGTATCTTCGGGGGGTGGGAGAGCCGGGGTTGTGGCACTGGGTGTGGTCCAGACGCAGACGGGCACAGACAGGCTTGTCTTTGGCATACCTTAGGTGCGCCAGTGGCATGTTTGCCCTGCATTAAATATGTCCTGAGGTGGGCAGGGCTTCTGTTGGCGGGCAGAGCGGTGAGCGGAAAAACCCCTGTGGGAAAACCCAGGCAGCTGTGGTGTCACTCGATCAGTCTGGAACAAGCAGGAACTGGAGGCCACAGGCAAGTGGCAAGCTAGGTGTCCAGGTGCCTACTTCACTTGCATGACCTCGTGGATTTGACGTGTATAAAATTCGAATAACTTTTGGATGAATGTTTTAGCGTGATATGTAAATGCTTAGAAGGGATAGAGGCCAGTTGACCAAAATGGAGTATTGGAGTCATGGTTGGTATCCTTCTGGTCTAAAGCTGGTGCTGAAGTCATCAGTTCTGTTGAGCGTATTCTATCATCGTAGTCTGTATCCTCGAACTTTGAGACAATACCACTAGCAGGAGCTTAGTTAACCAAACGAGGGTCAGAGGAGTCATCCCAGTGAGACCAGTGGTGTGTGCCCCAGATCATAGTCCTGAACCATTAAGAGAAAAACAATCACCCGTAACGTTCATGAACTTGCCACCTGCGGCTTGTTCATTTGTGGTAGTGCTGGCCAACCACCCCATATAAAAACAGGATTTTAGGAAACCCCAGCACAGCTAAAAAACAAAGTTATGCACTGGTTATCTAACAATTCAAGCTTTAGCCTTAGGATTTCTTCTGATATTCTGATGGTGCGTAGGGCACCGTAGATAGGACCCTAGAATAAATGTTTAAAAGGGACTGTGCTGTTATAAGTTTTAGGTTTACATTCTTGGTGGGAGGGATCTTAAATGATACCTGCATCACATCTAGCCAGATAAGGGTGTTACTGTTAGGTATTTCCTACAGACATCTAAGCCCAAGCACAAGACAACCAAAGCTGGCAATGGGTCACACTCACCTGCAGAACCCTTTTGCCGAGGTTACCACCTTTAACAGGTTCTCTGCACTCCTAGACCTGTATGCTAATGATTGACATGGTGAGTTGAATAGGGGACCCAGGCTATCACCTGGCAAGGCAAAAAGGGGGGGAATAGTATGGAATGAAATTTAGCCTATACCTTCAATTACTAAAATCACCAATTTGAATGTTGCAGGCATATCATCCAAGTTAAATGATAACTGGCTAGAACATACTTGCAAGTTCAACATCATTTTAATGCAGGAAACACGGGCAACTACTGACTATTATTGTGGTGGGTATGTGTGTTTTACTGAGCCCGCAACTCCATTGCCATCTGGCAGGGCTGAATTGCTGGTTTAGGACCACCCTTCCATTTTCAAGAATTCCATTACCTCCCTACTGCTGCTGCCTTCAACCATTCCTTTTAAATGGCCAAGTAGCTTTAATTTAGTGCTGATAAATGTTTATAATGATGAGTTTATGGGCAAAGATAATTTCAACTTTTGCAGTCTGTTTGGTTTGAGGGAATATTTACCAAATTTGTTGTCAGATCAAGGTATGGGATATTGCCTACTGCTGAGCAGCAATTTTAATGGCAAGTTGGGCGGTAGGTCCTTGTGCCCAAACAGTAATCCCTTTACATGCGCAGACTCAAATGTTGATGCGATGTGTGTTCAGGACTCTTGGGGTGTTAGGCTGTATAATTATCTAATGGAACATGATCTTTGTAATGTTTTTAACCTCCTTGTCCTGAAAATACCCCAGTAGCCCACAAAAAAAATGGTACTCGGATAGTCTTGAAATGTCTCAATATTGATTCTAATCTGTACATTGTAATTGGAGGAAGCTTAGCACTCGTATTTCAATGCTTATCCCTGGACACTAATCCATCAGTGGGCTCGGTGGCTTTTGAATTACCTTGTGGAAAAACTAGAGATCAACTTCTGAAACCCATTAAAAGCTCACATCAAGATTCAAATGCTTAGTTTGATAACACCTGTAGTGTTGCAACGACCGCGTTGTAATGGCATGCAATGTAACGCATGCGTTATAATGGCATATATTTGTTAGAGACAATAGCTTCCAGCTACCCGCTAGCGATAGATTCACGTTAGCCAAAGTAACGTCTTCCATCCTAAGAAGCCCCTCCAATAAAGCCCTGGGCCCAGATGGAGTCCCTATGGATTTATATAAATCTGAAGTTGAGTTGAGGGCACCTTTACTTACCAACATCATAAACTTAGCTTGGAAAATGGAGCAGCTCTGGTCTTGGAGATCAGCAATTATTGTCTCTATTTTTAAAAAGGGCTGACGGGCAACAGCCATTGTTATCGTACAATCTCGCTACTGAACTCAACAGCGAAAATAATAGGTACAGTTATCTTTGACCGGTTAATGGCATGGACCACAGAATGTGTTATCCTGTTGGAAGCGCAGTACAGTTTCAGACAGGTGTTGGGACATTGGAGCAGTGTTTAAATCTTCACCTGCTAATTAGCAAATATACCATTGCCAAACCTTGCCCAATTTACCTGTCATTTATAAACCTGTCCTGCACCTTCGGCAGTGTCAATAATTCAAAGCTGTGGTCAATCCTGTTTGCTAGAGGTTTCTGTTAAGATCTGGTTGACTTTTTTCAAGCTTTACAGTATGACATATCTGCTTCTGTTAGATTTTGGGAAAATGGTGAGTGCTCTAGTTCTTTTACATTAGCCCGGTGCATACAAAAAGGGTGTGTTCACGCACCAATCTAATTTTTATTATGCATAAACCACTTAGACAACACGCTTAGAGAAATGGGGCAGGATCTGCCCATAGTTATGAACAATTCCAAACGCGATTTTGTTTACATTGATGATGCAGTTTTAGCGGTGAAAAATTAATTGATGCAGTCATTGATTTTTATAGATTATCTCAAAACCAAATCTTTATGGCTGGTGAAAGCAGAAATCTGAAGAAACAAGCATATTCGATCAAGGGACACCATATCGATAGGGTGCATTATTTTCCCTAGCTAGATGTGATGTTTGACAGTGTAGTGTCATGGAACCCTTGCTAGTTGAATAGGAAGCAAGGTTTTGCACAGTTGGTAGGCTTCCTCTTCAACTTAGCAACTAATACCGGCCACAAACTGATAGATCCATTGATGGAAATTGTCAGCCTAAAAAAATGTCTCCAAGTGTTGTGTTATGTCTCTAGCATTTGGAGATATAGGGATGTAAGCAGCCTTCAGATTTAAAGAAAATCTTTTCCTCTAGCACCTTTTAGGGCTCCTCCCAGCACTTTCAGTTATGTCATCCAAGAGGATTTATGTGCTGGGTATTTGGAGGACCAAATAAGGCTTGCTCTTTTGCTATTGTGGTGGTCTATTTGGAACAATCAAAACACAACCCTGAATAAGGAAATAATAGAAAACTGCCTCTCCTGTGATCAACAGTTGAAGATTCCATTGACATTCACTATTAAATTTAGCTTTAAATCAGTGGTAGGGGGCTCACTGTTCAGCAGGCGACAGGAAAACTCTAGTCTTGATAAATCATGTGTAAAACAGTCTTTTATGCAAGGTCTAGGGAGAGATGTGTGCAATAGCTCAAGAAGGACATGGCGTTATGTAGTGATTAAAACAACTTGGGGACTGAAACCATATCTAGACCTGGTAAAAAAAATAATCCTCGGAATATTTGATACTTACCAGATTTAGAAGGGGCTCCCTCCATCCGCTGGCAATTACGTTTCCCTCTGAATCCGTTTGAATTAGGATAAATCTCCCTGTGCCCATGCGATGATAGTTGCCACAAATCTTGCTTAATTTGATGTTTTTAGCTCTGATACTAAAGGAAATGGCTTTAAAAGATGCAAACATGCCCTAATTTTTCTTCAATCGCTTGTTGTCTGTAGTAGAGTTCCCTTTTCTTAAAATTTGCCATCCGGTATTGTAAGTTGTTAACGTTTTAATTGATGAATGTACAAACAGATTGTTTTCATCCTGAATGAATTTGGAATTTGTAACTAGTGTTTAATTGCATATTTGATTGTTTTATTGTTGGAATTTTTTATAACTGTGCTATGAATTTTTATGAATCAAACAGGACTTATAAAGTGTGGCTAATCACCCGTGAGGGTATCCAGGCACTGAGAACCAGTAGCTTAGGGAGGGTTCAGTTGAACAGCCAGGTCTTAAAGTCCCTTCCTGAATTTCAACACAGAGGATAAGGTCCAGAGGTGAAGAGGGAGTTCATACCAGCGAGGTGGGAGCTCCACTGTTGCTTTGACGGATAGGGGAGTGTGAGTGAAGGAGAGGGAGGCGGTGGTTGATGTATACTAGTCCTAGATTGTGAAAGGCTTTGTAGGTGTGGCTCAGCATCTTGAATTGACATGTTTTCTGAATGGGGAGCCAGTGGAGCTTCTTGAGGTGGTGGGTGATGTGGGTTCGCTTTGGGAGGTCGAGTATGAGTCTGGCCGCTGAGTACTGTATGGTTTGCAGGCTCTTCAGGAGGTGCGAGGTGATTCCTATGTAGAATGCGTTGCCATGGTCCAGTCAGCTGGTGACTAGGGCTTGAGTGATGGTTTGTCTGGTGTTAACAGGGAGCCATTTGAAGATCTTAGGAAGCATGCAGAGTGAGGAAGCAGGCAGGGGAGACTGCATTTATCTGTTTTTTCATGGGAAGCTTGCTATCCAGGATGGTGCCATGGTGGCAGGCTGGTCTGTCAGCGTGGGTGATGGTCCTAGTTCGGAAGACCACCAGGCGTCGCTTCACAGGGAGGTGTTGTTCCTAAAGATGAGCACTTCGGTTTTGTCTGTGTTGAGTTTTAGGCAGTTGTCTTTCATCCAATTGGCGACGCTCATCATGAACCTGTAGAAGTTAGCCATTGTGGTTGAGGGGTCTTCTGATAGCTAGAGGATGAGCTAAGTGTCAGCAGCATAGGATATGTTGTTTATTCCATGGGTTCTGACGATGTTGGCCAAGGGGGTCATGTAGGTGTTGAAGAGTGTAGGGCTAAGGGACTAACCTTGAGGTACTCCGCAGATGATGTTCTTAGCTTCTGAGGAGAAAGGTGGTAGGTAGATTCTCTGGGTTCTTCCGGTGAGAAGGGAGGCGATCCATTTGAAGTTACCTTCTAGGATTCCATTGTGGTGAAGTCTCTTGATAAGTGTGTGGTGGGATGCGGTGTCTAAAGCTGCTGAGAGGTCGAGGAGGATCAGATCCGCCATTTCTCCCCGGTCAAGGAGGGTTCTGAGGTTGTCCATAGCAGCGATCAGGGCAGTTTCAGTCCTGTGGTTGGTGCGGAATCTGGATTTGGAAGTGTCCAAAAGATTGTTGTTCTCCAGGTGTTCCATAAGTTGGCGGTTGATGGCCTTTTCAAGGAATCTGGCTGGAAAGGGGAGCAGAGAAATGGGATGGTAGTTCTTGAGTTCGCAGGAGTCGGCGAACGGTTTATTGTACTATGGTGTACATTTATGATTACTGACTACTTATCAAATAAATGTTTAGAAATTAACTGAAAAAAATACTTCTCTGTCCGTATTCAGGGTGGCCACAGGTGCGCTATTTGTTTTCTGATACACTGTCAACTGACCTGCTCAAAATACTTCAATCACATGGCCCCCTCTAAAAAAAAAATATGAACCGTCCTGCTTGAATTAATTTTATCAATTAACCCACTATAAATACTCTTAAAACTAGGCCACTGCTAAATAAGTTTGCCACCTACCATGCTCTAAACCATTTGCTTTTTCCAAGCAGTTTGAACAAGTGGCCCACTCTAAATATATTTTATCGACAGAGTGGCTGTACTATATTCTATCAACTGATCAACTCCAACCAAATTGTTTTTCAATTTGTGTACTCTATATATTTTCATCACCTGAGCTGTTCTGAATAATTTTATCAATTGACCTTTCATCACATGGTCCACTCCTAATGCCTAAATCTCATGGTCAGCTCCAAGCAATTTTTACAATGGGATCATTCTAAGGGGCTCCTTCGATGGCGGTCGGTCAGACCGCTCATCGCCATTGTTTCGGGCAGGAACCATCTAACAATAAATCAGCGGTCCTGTCCGCCCTTTTATCATATGACCACCGTGCAGGCGGTCGTAAAATGCATTTATCTACTGCGGCTTGTGGTGTGGCCCAGAAAAAAGGCTGCAGCACAAGCCTCAGTGGAAAATGGCACTCTGTGCACATCCATGCACCATGTGCCAGGCACCATGTGGTGCCTGGCACATGGTGCATGGATGTGTGGAGGGGCACTACATGTGCCCCCCAGGCCACTTAGCAGTGGCCAACGGTGACAGGGGCCTGCTTGGGGCCCCTAAAGTCCATTTCCGTCTGCCTATTCATGGCAGTGGGACCGTCATGAACTGTCAGTCAGAAAGGGATATCCTTATCCCTACGGCAGTGCTTGTGCAGGCACTGCCTCCATTGTAGGGTTAGGAATGCGACTGCCATCCCGAAGGGATCTTTGATCTTGTCGGAGGCGGCAGTCTTTCCCCCCCGACATTATCGCTCCTACCGCCTGCATTGTAATGTGGCGGTCAGACCAAAGCCCTGGATGTTGGGCGGACCGCCACCAACGGCCTGTGGGTGCCAGTCCGCCCGACATTATTATGAGGGCCTAAGTACCTTTATCACCACTCAATTCACTCTGAACAATATCAGTAACTCTAAATCCACTCTAAACACCATTAGAACTTGTTTGGCACAAATATAATCTTATCACTGGTGTGCTCTTACATTTTTTTAAAACCTATATATCCTCTGGCCTGCTGTGAAAAGTTTATCACTGTGCTCACTCTAAATACTTTTATCAGCTGAACTGCTCCATTCATGTTTATGAACCTGTCTGCTCTAAGGGCCAAATGTAGGAAATACTGGTGGAAAAGTACAGGTTGCAAATTGAGTGCAGTATTTTTGCAATCAGTGTGTCATATTTAAGACTGAACTATGTGTCAATAGGTTGGTTGACAAAATTCTGAAACGTAGTGCAGCTCAACGTCGCCTACTTTATCAATATTCATGAGCTAGGTCACAAATTGTAACTCGCTATGGTTGGCAGCCATCACTGGGATAGAGGCATGCTGGGGTTAGGAGACAACCAGGTCTGTGATCAGTTTTAAATTTTTTCCCCAAATGAATGTTTGCCTTAAAGAAAACATGGCTGCATTTAAAATAGAAGTTGTACATTTTTTTTAAAGTTTGAGAGTAACCAGTGGCCGCCTGGACCACAGCCTCATCCCCCATATAGTTTTGTATTACAAAGAGTCCCATAGAGACCACTTTCATTTTGCCACTGGCTTATCACCACATGATCGGAGACAGTAAAATTTCACACAGTTTCTTCAAACGAAAGCAAATGGTTGATGAGTCAATTGAGGATTATTTAGCAGTGCTTAGAGTTTTAGCTGCTAAGTGTGAGTTTGGATCCAGTCTTGGCATTTCTTTGCGTGGTCAGTTGGTTTATTAATTGTTATAATAAAAAGATCCAAGAACGTATTTTAACATGTAAAACCCATACCATGATGAGGCCATGGGTATTGCCTGCAGCATTGAACGGTCTGTCATATCTTCTATAATTGTTATAGAGGATCTCAGATTCAAGACTGGTGATTCACATGTTACTCCACATGCTGCTACTATAGGAGAATCTGATGATATGGAAGTGAATTCTGTTGTTAACGAGTGTATTAAAAAAAAAACAGGCACAAAGTTGGCAGTATTTTATAGGTGTGGGTCAAAATTTAATCTACATGTCCTGCACAAGGTAAAAGATGCGCTAATTGCAAGAAATTAGGGGGCATATTATCAAGGATTAGCGATATTTATCGCTAACCGCGCTTAGCGCGTTTTTTGTTAACGCCACCTATCGCTGGAAATTATCGCTGAGATAACACCCTATTAGTAAGGTTTATCTCCATAGCGATAATATTTCCAGCGATAGCGGCAAAAAGCGAGAATATCGCTGGAAAACCAGCGATATTCTCGCATTAACGCTAAGGTGGATTCAGCATTAGAATCCACCTCCTATACTTTAAACAGGTAAGTCGTCCTCACTAGCAGGCGTTAGAATCTAGCGATAAACGCGCTTAGCGCGAATTATTATATCGCTTCGCCTGCCTTGCTAATAGGGGGTAGTGGGATTAGCGACTGTTTTCAGTCGCTTTTAGTAGGGAACGCCTTCCTTGCATGTCATTAGCGATAATTATCGCTGACATGCAAGGCGATGGAAAACGCGGCCTCTAACGCCTGAAAGCTGTCGCTAACGCCTGTTAGCGACAGCTTGCTAATAGGGCGATAAAATTATCGCCGCTAAAGCGGCGATAAAGCCCTTGATAATATGCCCCTTGGACATTTTTATCTTGTCTGTAAGTCACACAAACTGAGAACCAAAGTAAACCAGGTTGATGTTGATGAGGAGAAACAATGTGAGTCTCTAAATAATTGTAATTGCATTTATATAGCGGTTACTATCCCTGACGAGGCGTCAAAGTGCTTTTCCAGGAAGTAGCACGCTACTCCGGAACCCAAAAAGGATTAGTGGCGAATTAGTATAGGGGAATATGAAATTAATTTGAGCAGTGGACATGTTAGTCTGTTATTTGGATTGAAAAGGATATTAGAGGGATAGAAGTGTTTGCATTTATATAGCGCTTGCTACCCCTGATGAGGTGTTGAAGCGCTTTTTGGCGGGTAGCACGCTACGCCGGAACCCAAACAGAATTAGTGGGGAAATCAGTATAGGGGAATATGAAATTAATTTGAGTGGTGGACATGCAAGTTTGTTATTTGTATTGAAAAAGAATAGTGGAGGAATTGAAGAGGGAAGGGTTTGCATTTACATAGTGCTTGCAACCCCATATGAGTTGTTGAAGTGCTTATTGGTGGGTAGCAATCTACTCCGGAACCCAAAAAGTATTAGTGCTGAATTAGTATAGGGAAATATGAAATTAATTTGAGCGGTGGACATGTTAGTCTGTTATTTGGATTGAAAAGGATAGTGGAGGGATAGAAAAGGGAAGGATTTAGGTATATTTTTTTTAAGCTCACAGAAGTAGGAGGACGTTTGGGATGAGTAAAAGGGAGGCGGAGGGGGAAGAGTCAGAGGGAAGGGTTTAGAAAGGCTTGTTTGGGAGATCTGAATAGTAAAAGAGGTATGAAATGATGTAAGGAGGGGTAGAGGAGGGAAGAGTCTAGAAAGAGTTATTTTGGGGCTCGTAGTAGTAGAATGGGGTTTGGGGTGAGTGAGAGAGTTGGGGTAGAGGATACATTGAGAGAGGTATGGGGGAGAAATAGGGGAGAGTCTAGAAAGAGTTCTTTTGGGGATCGTTGTTGTAGAATGGGGTTTGGGAAGAGTGAGAGAGTGAGAGAGTGGAGGTGGAGGATATATTGAGAGAGGTATAGGGTGAGTGAGAAATAGGGTAGTGCATTGGAAAGAGTACTAGAATGAGGTTTGAGATAAGTCAGAGTGAGGAGGTAGAGGATATATTGAGAGAGGTATAGGGTGAGAAATAGGGTAGTGCATTGGAGAGAGTAGTAGAATGAGGTTTGAGATGAGTCAGAGTGGAGGTAGAGGATATATTGCGAGAGATATAGGGTGAAATATAGGGTAGTGCATTGGAGATGCTGAATTAGAAGCATAGTAATAAATATAAAGATACACAAGTCCATGGAAGGTATACATGCATAAGGAAGGTAATATGTGTAGATTTAAGTTGTTTAATAAACTCAGACTTTCAAGTGTTGCTGCATATAAAGTGAATGTATTTGTTTTTATGATTTTTTTAATTTTGTAATTCAATAGTGAAGCAATTGTAGATAGTTATATGATAAACTATTTATTTATTTAGTTATTTATTGAGGCAATCACCTATACACATGTTAAACATCTAATAATATAACCATAAGTAATATGTACATTTGTTAAGCAGAACTAAAAAATATCTAGATATTTAAAAACATATTTATAATACACGTTCATACAAAGCAAAACACATATGTAGGCACACATCTATAGTCCAAATAAATGCTTATATACAGAGGGATATGCTGTATATTTGAGTATGGTGATTATGTGGGGAAGGGACAGCTCTTGAGTAGTCTTCCAAAGATAAGGTAATTATCTGTGGATCTTATGTTTGGGGGTAAAGAGTTCCATATTTTGGCTGCTTGAATAGAGAAGGATGTACCATCTATGTTTTTTTTCTTGTATGCTGGGATTTTGAGACGAAGTGCCAATCTAGAGCGGAGGTTCCTTTGTTGAATGCATTTGGTGATTTTATTCCTAATGAATAGTGGTCCTGTTCCATGTATCGCTTTGTGAGTAATACAAAGCAGCATGAATGTGGATCTTCTGGCAACCGGTAACCAATATAGGGCTTTCAAGGCAGGGAAAATGTGGTCTTGTGGCTATATATATGAGTAGTCTGGCAGCAGAGTTCTGAATACTTTGTAGTCCTCTCATAGTTTTTAAAGATGATCTGTGGTAGAGGCTGTTGGCGTAATCGAGTTTAGAGAGAACAAGAGAGATAGTAGCCTGGACTTTGTGTGGAAATCCCAGGTAGGGGAAGCTGCGTTGCAGAGTTTTTATAGTAACAAAACTTGCTCTTGCTAGATTGTCCACTTGGGCATTCATTGATAGCTTGGAGTAGATGGTAATTCTGAGGTTTCTTACTTCCTTTGATACTTTAGGCAGTGTTCCCAGGTCATCAGGCCAGGCGGTGAGAGGGTAATAATTCTTCCACCTGGCACACATGAGTATTTCTGTTTTGGAAGCATTCAGTTTGAGATGGCTCCATGTCATCCACTGATCCACGGCTCTGAGACAACTGAAAATTTGTAAGTGTCCACTGTCTTTGGGGCTTTCCAGTTCAAGGAGTATTTGTGTGTCATCTGCATAGTTGTAGCATGTGAGATAAAATTGATTGATCAGTGCCGGTAATGACTTTATGTAGATGTTGAAAAGCATGGGTGAGATGATAGAGCCTGTGGATGTCAACACTGTTGAGGGTCAAAGAAAAAGATGCAGAGGGCCCATTTGTGATGTAACTATTGGGACGATTAACTTAGGTGTAATGGTGGATTCGGGTTCACCTATTACCATTCTTGCTGATAAAACTTTCGGAAAGTTGTGGTCTAAGAAATTGTTGATTCCTGCAGACATCAATACAAAGGCGTCCGGGGATTATGATATTCCTATGAAGGGATATTTTAACGATGTTGTTACCTTCATAGGTAGAAACGTTTTTACGAAATTTTATGTAGCGGTAAACGGGCGTGATATTTTGGGGTGGCAGGATCAAGCAAGCTTAGGCATCATTCTCAGACCAGGTTTCAATGAACCTGTTGTTTTAGGTGATTTACCTGTATCAGCTATAACAGAGGTAAATGACGATTGTGAAGACATGACACTTGACACTCTAGTAAGACAATATTCCCATGTTTTAAGTGAGAAAGTTGACTTTATAAAAGGTTTCGAAAATTCTATTAAACTAAAAACTAATGCATCTTCCGTTGTGCAAAATGTTCGGCCAGTATCTTTATCTGTGCGTAAAGAATTGAAGGATTTATTATATAATATGTGCAGTCACTGTATTATTAACCCTGCTGACTCATCCGATTGGGTTTCTGCAACTGTCGTTGCCCTAAAAAAAAACCAGGTAAGATCTGTTTATGTGCGGATGAGAGTTTAGGACCGTAATATTTTAGTGGACCTTCATCCGCTCCCTAAAATGCATGATAAGCTTGCAAAATTAGGTTCCAGTAAAGTATTTGCAACCATTGATCTCAGATCTACCTAACACCAGATTCCGCTGAGTAAGAATTCTCAACACCTGACCACATTCATTACCCCCTTTGGCGCTTACATGTACAAACGGCTACCGTTTGGGCTTGCATCTGCTGCAAGTATTTTCCAAAGGTTAATGGATCACATTTTTGATGGGCTTGATGGTATTCACGCATTTCAGGATGACATACTTATACATTCTGATGATGTCCCTCACCATTTAGAAGTTTTGAACATCGTCACGATGAAGCTAGACAAATATGGTATGACAGTTAATGATTAAAAATGTAAGTTTATGGAAAGGAGTATTGATTATCTGGGGCATAATTTGTCATCTGAAGGAATAAAACCAAAACCTATGGTTAGTCTTTTAAAAACCTTTAGTGCAGCACCTATTCCTGAAGATAAAGACACTCTCTGTTCATTCTTTGGTCTTAGTGAATATTACGCAAGATTTGTACAGGGGTATGCTTTAACAGTACAACCTTTAAAGAGTTTATTTTAAAAAAAAAGTGAAATATGAATGATCAGATGAAACTCAATTGGCTTTTGATAGCATCAATAATTTAATTATTAAGGCATCTACCATTAGGCATTGCACACAAGGAGCAAAGTGTGTTATGACTGTTGATACCAGCACCAAAGGTTTGGGTGCTGTACTTAGCCAGTTTAAGTATGAAGAAAGAACCATTGCATTTGCTTCTAGGATGCTTAGTGCAGCAGAACAAAAATATAGCACAATTGAGAGACCCTCGCGTGTTCATGGGCGGCTGAAAAGTTCAAGATGTATATCTGGGGAGCGAAGTTCGATTTGGCCACTAACCACAAACCCCTTATTTATATGTTGGGCAGCAGTTGTTCTAATAAAGCTACTTCCCGCTGGATCAGGTTATTTTCAAGACTCCAGGAATTCAATTTTGAGTTCATATATTCCTGGTGGCAAAAATATCAGGGCGGACTGTTCGTCTCGTCTACCTGTTAAAGATGATGAAGTTAGTTTAAAATACCAAAATGAGGATGAATGTGCCATGACTGTTACTTATGCTACTTCTCAATTTCTTACTGCTGAAACAGAGTGGAATTCATGTTGTGACAAAGAGGAAGTGTTGAAATTGATTAAGAAATACCTAGTGAAGGGATGGCCTGGTGATAGAAATATGAGTTCGGAATTAAGGGCATTTTCTCAAGTTTCTGTTGCAGTATCTCTTGTCAATGACATTTCTGTTAGACACCTCCCGCAAGGTTCCAGGAAGAAATAATTTCATTAGCACACATTGGATATTTAGGTATGTCCGCAACAGTGTAGTTAGAAAACAAAATTCCCTTTGGAACTGTACAATGTATTCCTTATAAAACCAATACCATATTTACCCTTATATCAAGCATACAATAACACACCGTAACATACCAAGATAACTCGTATAATATAAAAATAGAACCACTCTACTCAAGGTGTGAAAGTACTTATGCACAACTTTTAATTAAAAATTTTTTTTTTTAGATATCAAGATATAAAAATACAATATACACAATGTGGAGTCAATTCAAGTACCTCAATAAAAAAGATTAAAAAACTCCTAGCAAACTCAATAGGTACAAAATACATAGAAAAACAAACCCCCTGGAAAGGAAACTACGAGACAATAAATGTCGCCTTTAGATCGTCAATTTGAACAGTATTTTGATAGAGCCTAGCAGGGTAAGGCCTTCCCTGTCTAAATGGCCACTGTCACACCACAATTTAGACAAGAATCACTGCGTCGACGCGTTTCGGTGGTCATAGATGAATAAGGCCACCTTCTTCAGGACTAACAATTTCTTTCCTTATCCACACATCAATTGTTCAACCGGTGCCTTTGCACTCAGTATGGTATGGCTCCCACGTATGTGTGGAGGAAAGTGACGATTTTGTTGTTTGTCACTTTAATATATGCTTATGTCGAAAACAGACACCTGATTCTTCGGTGGTTCAAACTCTGGTCAAGCACCTCCCTATATGGCTCTCGATACCCTGTGTATTCCGGCACTTCCTCTCCGTTATGGTAGAAAAGATTATTATTATTTCTATGTATTTTGTACCTATTGAGTTTGCTAGGAGTTTTTTAATCTTTTTTTATTGAGGTTCTTGAATTGACTCCACATTGTGTATATTGTATTTTCAATGTATTTTTATATCTTGATGTTATCTAAAAAACATTTTTTTAATTAAAACTTGTGCATAAGTACTTTCACACCTTGAGTAGAGTGGTTCTATTGTTATATTATACGAGTTATCTTGGTATGTTACGGTGTGTTATTGTATGCTTGATATAAGGGCAAATATGGTATTGGTTTTATAAGGAATACATTGTACAGTTCCAAAGGGAATTTTGTTTTCTAACTACCCAGTTAATTAGGTGCTCTGTCCCTTTGGACTCATAGAGCCCCTTTCCTTGGTTTCAATGTCCGCAACAGTTACAAAAATTAAGCAATGTTATTTGTGGCCTGGCATTGATGGGCAGGTTAAGAAGTATATGGAGTGCTGTCGTGAATGTTTATGCTCAGATAAGCATTGAAAACTTTCCACCTCTACGTTGTGTCCATGCTGTTTGAAAGGAGCTTGGGAGAAAATTGGAGTGGATTATGCTGGTCCGTACAAAGTGTTAGGTGACGTAAATCAATACCTCATTGTTGCCATTGACTATTTTTCCAAATGGTTATATTTTGTGTTTATAGGAACACCTGATTCCTTAAATGCCATTAAGTTTCTTGAGTGTATTACTACTGGTGTTGCCCCATTTGTTTTTATTAACAGATAGAAAGCCTTTTGCTCTGTTAAACCCAGCTTGGCTAGAAGACAGAATAGGACAGCGTTATGGTAATGTGAATTTGGAGCAGATTCGTGAACGTGTCCAGTACAAGCAAGAAGAAATGTATTTTGACAAAAAAAAGGGGATGGAAAGAAAAGTGTTAGTTTTCTGGTGATTGGGTTTTAGTTAAAAAAAAAACAGAAAAGTGTTGAAAGGTGAATCTAGACTGTCCGAACCTACTAAAGTTGCTAAGATTTCTAAAATGGCTGTGTAACTTGAAGAGAAGGGGTGTTGAAATAAAACTGCTGTAATTAAGGTGATTGAAGAAGAAGTCAAAATCATTGATGAAAGGTTCTTGACTAAGGATGTATGTGAACATGATGATGAGGGGCGGTTGCAGTTCAGAGATGTTGCAGATGAAAAAGGTGATGACAGCCCCTTTATTAGGGCTGCTGGTGGAGAATGTTCTTCTGCTGCTGAAGTTGAAATTGAGGTTGCAGTTCCGGCTGCTTCTGGGGTTGGAGATGTAGGGGTCCCAACATGTAGTAGAAGACTGTTATCTGCACCAGTAAGATTTACGCATTATGTCACCTATTGAGGTTCCAGTTTTTTGTTTTGGAAAAAAGGGGGGGGACAGTGAGCAAGATGGCTGCCGCTTAGCTCACTGCAGTCGCTGCTTCCTCGTCCCTGCTCCAGACCGCCAGTGCTCGAACTTACCTCCTTCTTCAAGTGTGCTGGTCTTCAGTTCCGAAGACACCTCGGCTGCGCCATCAGACTATTGATTTCGGGCAGGACTGCCTGGAGAGCAGCGTTGCTCTCCGATTACAACTGCAGTGCCTTTCCTTGGCTTCGGCCGCCGAGTCCTCTGATGCCGCTGAAAACAGCCAAACCTCCAAAGGAGCGGGCGGAGCTTCTGGGGGCTCCGCCTGCACTGCCTGTGCTCTCCGCTCCGCACAGCAAGAGGCTGACACAAAGGAAGACGGAGGAAACAACGGGAACCGCATCCGCATTCGGGAAACCCCTCAGTGGCAGAGAGGGCCGAAAGCGGATTCCCAGAGAGCACAAGGGACCTCGACCTCCCTGGAAAAATCCAGAGAAAGACAACCTTCGATACCAGAAATCTTTCCTGATAAACGCGCGTGGCTACAGCTGAAGGGCCAGTATGTCCTTTCCCCCTGCATCCACCCGGGCTGCGCTTGCAATGGCAGAAGGTAATACCCCAGCGGAGTCTGATGGAATTGGTTCAAGTTTGCTGGGCTGCACCGCACAAAGCAAAATTGAAAAGGAAAAAGACATGGATAGGGGAGAAAACGGGAGAGGAAAGAGAGAGTCTACTGTTGAGGCGGTGGAGGCTGGAGGTCAGGGGCAGACACCTTTTGTATCTTATGATGGGGAACTGAATAGGGGGGACAAGAGTGCCCCCCCCCCAGGGACAGACCAGGATTTAAGGGCAGCAATTCGGACAGGAGGATCCCGAGGCTGCAGAAAGGTTCTACTCCCTAACAGACGATTCTGACCTCTCTGGCCTCAGTGAGGAACTGACAGATGATGACTCGGTTCTATGTTCATCCGGTGATAGCCGGAGTGGGGGAAAGGTGAAACCTTCAACGCAAAAGCATCTCTCTCTCTCTCAAAACGGCGCAGTGAGAGATCAAGGAGGAGTGAGAAGGAATCTGGACCAGAGCTAAGCACTACCAGACAATTGAAGTGGGACTATTCGGCAACTCGCCAGATATATAGTGATGTAGAGGGAGAGAGATCGGGCACACCACTGGGGGGCCCTTCACCAGATACGAATCCTGCACCCACAATGGACACGATTTACTCTATGTTGAAACAGGTGCAGTCCGAGTCAAGAGTTGAACACAAGAGAGCGCATCTGACTACAAGGAAAATACAAAGCACAGTGCGAAAAGTCACCAAAATATGTTCCGAGATGGCTGAGCGGGTCACCTTAGTGGAGGAGCGGATGGAGGCTGCAGAGGCGGCGGTGGTAACAGTCAAGAGAAGGCAAAACCTACAAGAGACCCAGCTTGTGGACATGATGTGGAAACTGGAGGATTTTGAGAACCGGCAACATAGAAACAACTTATGGTTCCTCGGCCTCGCAGAAAATGTGGAGGGAAGAGACATCAGACATTTCATACTTGAGCTACTTAAGGGTGCCTTCCCCGAGCTTGCCTAATGGGATTGGGAATCCGAGGTGCAAAGGGTTCACCGGTTCCCCCTGACGCCCAAGAAAAATCTCTCTCAACAACCAGAGAGACCGAGAGCCATCCTGGTTTATTTCGGCAATTTCCTTTTACGGCAGGCGATCTTCGACAAGGCCAGACCGGAAGCAAAGAGATCACACAATGGGCATACCTTCTTCGTCTGTCCTGACTTTTGCCACCTGACAGTCGAAAGGAGGTGGAGACTCCGGCAGCTATTTTCCCCTTTTCAACGGTTAGGATGTGAAGTATTCCTGCTAAATCCGGCCCGTCTCAAGGTGATCTTCAAAGGAAATACTCTGACTTTTCTCTCTGAGGTCAAGGCACAAGAATACCTGAAAGAAATTGCTAACAAGACTGGACTGGGTTGAGAAAAAAAAAAAAAAAAACGCTGCAGTATCTCTTATGGATTTTGGAAATATATTTTTGGGGTTCTCTGAAACGCTTTCTAGGTTTTTTTGTAGAGGGGGCTTCTCTTTTTCCCCTTGATGTCGTTCTTCTCTCTTGGGCTTTGACGGGGGGTTGAGTGGTTTGGGGCAGGGGGCGGTGGAGGCAGGGGTGGCTCGCAGGTTAGCACCATCATCAGGGTCGAGTGACCCTTTTGCTCATGGCAGGGGTGGGGGAGGTGGGGGGGCAGGAGCTGGGTGGGGAGGGAAGGGGGGTTGGTGGGAGGGCAGGGAATCCTAGCATGGTGGTGG
The DNA here is from genome assembly GCA_963921515.1 of Calotriton arnoldi. NCBI lineage: Eukaryota > Metazoa > Chordata > Amphibia > Caudata > Salamandridae > Calotriton > Calotriton arnoldi. The sequence goes on from CAWUFW010006354.1 coordinate 706,973, forward strand.
GTTGAGTCTGCTGAGGTTGAGTTTGTGGCTGGCAACCTTCAGGCAGCTTTATATTATAATAAAAGATGATTAATTTAAGAATAGCCTTGATCAATATTTGTGGCCTAATAACTTTTGGAAAAGGCAGAGGGTTAATACTGATGTGCAGTATTTAAAAGCGGACATACTCTGCATGCAGGAAACACATGTTGAGGGATCCCAGAAATGACTATTGGAATTCACTGGGTATCAAGTTATCTCCAGGACTCTGCAAGGTACCCGCACCGGTGGGGTGGCGATACTTGCACGCAAAGGCAAGATCTGATTCACTAGATCCAGGGCGGACAAACTCGGAAGATGGGCCATTGTAGAATGCACTCATGATGGAGGGGTTTTTACACTCTGTTCTATATATGGTCCCGTCGTTGAAGATTCAGCACTTTTGGACTGGATCTGTGTTGAACTGGTTGGGTGGCCCCTTCCTTTAGTTGTGTGTGGGGATTTTAATATTAATATTAAAGGAGATGCCTTGATGGCAAGTGCTGCAGTATCAAGGGCGTAAGCCCAAAGTTTTTAGGTCACTGGGTCAGTTGGTTAATTTACATGGGCTTCTTGATGTTTGGGCTGATAAGGAACCATTGGACACAGGCTATACCTACTATTTCGCCCCTCACAAGGTGCATGTTCGCCTAGATTACTTTTTTATTTCAAGCAGGCTCTCAGCCTCTCGTATATATAAATATCCTCGAGTGATGTCCGACCACAATCCCTTAGTGTTAGAACTTGACAGTCATGCTACTTCACAATCCAAGGGGGGGTGGTCGTTTGAAAGGGCTTTGTTGTTGGATGAAGATAATATTGTATATATGAGGAAGTGGATTCCAATATTTATGGCTGAAAATCTAGGGACTGCTCCCATTGGAGTAGTGCGGGATACCTTCAAAGCAGGGATTCGTGGGGAAACTGCAAGATTTAGTTGGAATAGATAGAGAAAACAGAAACTTCAATTGCAGGGACTCTATCATGGCTTATCGCAGGCTGAGGCAGGTCTGGTCGAGGCTGTCACTATGGGATTTGACATTGAGGAGGCCCAGCTTCGGGTTATATTGGCTAAACAGCAATAGGGGACATCTCGGCTAAAAAAGCGGCCAAAAAATATACGGAATAGAAACTCAAAACGTATGAACTGAACGAAAAGGTGGGCCATACCTTAGCTCTGCGCGCTAGACATCAGGCAACTTTTAGCGACATTAAACAAATTCAAGACCCCGAGCTTGGCTCCATTTCTGAAGCAGGGGTGATACGCTCCGCTTTTCAAAGATATTATCAGAAATTGTATGCAGAGGAGAAGGTAGATCCAGGAGGGATCGAGACATACCTAGATCATGCGGCTATGGATACATTGGGCAGGGAGGATCGGGAGTTTTTAAATCTACCCATATCGGTAGAAGATATTACAGCTACAGTGTCGGGATTAGCATCTGGAAAAGCCGTGGGGACAGATTTCATTCCGGGGGAATTTTATAAAGCTTTTGCTACCAACCTTCATAAATTTATGTTGGAGGTATTTTTAGCCGTTCAGAGAGATAGTCCTCCTCCTGATTCATGGGCTTCTGCTAGGATGGTGGTATTCCCCAAAAATGGAGACCGGTGAATCAGCTAGGATCATATCGACCTATTACATTGATAAATTCTGATACTAAGGTTTTTTCTAAAATCTTAGCCTCAAGGCTATCTTAGGTTATAATAAAAATTGTCTCACCCGTACATGGCTTTATACCGTGAATGGGTACCACAGACCCCATCCGCCGGGTAATTACACTATTTGATGTGGCCAAAATCCAAGGAGACCCTATGGCACTGGTATTATTAGACGTTGAGAAAGCGTTCGATAGGGTCTCCTGGTCTTATTTGTGGGCGATATTAGAGAGGAAGGGCCTAGGCTCGGACTTTATAGCGTGGGTTAAAATGTTATATATTAAACCTATGGCTAAAATCTCGCTAATGGGGGGAGATTCAGAGATAGTTAAAATTCAGCGGGGGACTAGGCAAGGCTGTCCGTGCTCCCCCTTGCTATTGAAATAAAATGAAGAATTTATAAAGCGCTACACAGACCCGAGGGTATCTAGGCGCTGGATAAACAAGCAGGCAGTATGGTCGATTAGTACAGTAAGTTAGTAAAGCCAGGTCTTTAAGCGCTTCCTGAACTGTAACAAGTTAGGTTCGTTTTTAAGAGAGGTAGGCAGGGAGTTCCAAAGTTTGGTGGTGGTATATGCAAAGCTTTTGCCTCCCCACTTTACTTTACGCATCTTGGGGACGATCAGGTTGCCCTTTATATCGACCCTTTAATCCTCCGAATCCAATTCTGCCCATGTCAACTAGGGGCGGGGAGACTAAAATTTTAGCTTATGCGGATGACTTTGAGATTGTTACCCCTGCCCCCATTGATGCGGTCAGGGAGATCGAAGTAGAGGCTGACCTCTTTGGACGTATCACGGGATACAGACAATAGAGATAAAACACAGATACTTATAAATGAGAACACAAGGTTTGAGAACATACAGGTTGTTTCGAACGCAGTATATCTGGGCGTCAACATCAGCGCAGACACGGATGGAGTAGTAGAGGGTAATTTGGGTCCGTTAATTAATAAAACCAAGGTTGAGCTGCTTAGATGGAACAATCTCAGACTTCCCCTGATTGGGAGGTCTAACTTAATTAAAATTATGTTTTTACCAAGAATTTTGTACTTCTTCAGGGCTATACCGTTCGAGGTGGATAATATGTGGTTTAAGGCTTTGGACAGCATGATTGGGAGGTTTCTCTGGGCATATGCCAGGCCCCGGAGGACCCTGAAGTTCCTTTCCCTCCCCAGGGAACGGGGTAGGTGGACAGTACCAAATTTCCGGCTGTACTACTGTGCCTCGGCGCTACAACAAATAATACCCCTGCTGTTTGACCCACCTCAGGAAGGGTTCATTCGGAATACTGTTCCGTCATGCTTCGAATTAACCCTTGGCGCTGTGGTGCTGGGCTGTTTGTTCCGACAATTAGAATGTGGCTACTTTAAAAAAGTTAGGTTTAAGACACTTTTATATGCATTTAGAGTGTGGACTGCTGTTAGGAAAAAACTTGGGGTTGGTCGTTTTAGTTTTTATACACCCCTTCACGATAACCCTTTGTTACCAGATATATTTCACGATTCTTATATTAGACGATGGGGGAAAAACCGGGGTCCATTTATTTTTGGGGACTTCTTTTTTGATAAGAGCTACACTACTTTTGAGAATATGAGGAGTAAATTCCTGTTGGAAATAATGAATTCTTTAAATTTTTACAAATTAGGGATTTTATAGGGAAGAAGAGGGGAGGTGGGGAGGGGTTCAATAGGATTCAACTTTTAGACCTACTAGCCAGGCATACATCTTCAATTGGAGATATTTACAAACTATTAAATGATAGGCTGGGGGATGATATTGAGAAACATGCTACCTGATGGGCGGGTGGGATTACTGCAGTCAACAGAGGAGGACACTCTCTCCTCTTCAGCATTAGCTCGGTCAATACTTACATCCACCAACCTGCAGACTCAACAATATAAAACTTGGTTCAATCTATATATTACCCCAGCCAAAACACGCAAATGGGGGGAGTCTGTGGTACGAATTGTCCACGGTGCCAGGAAGTAGGGGTAGATCTGGTACATATGTTGGCGGATTGTCCAGGTCTAGCGAATTTGAGAAGGGATATATTCCATTTTTCGAGGCACAATTAAACCTGCGGACCAAGGTTACCTCCCAATTGATCCTGTTAGGGGTCCAGGAGCAGGAAGCATGTCTTTCGGCTCGTCCTTTGGCTCCTTTTCCCTTTCTGTTTCTCGCCATGGCTGTGCTCAGACTCTGCTTGGCAACAGCTTGGCTTGACCTCGCCCTCCCTTCATTTAACCATTGGTTGGCCCGGTTAATTTCAATCTATCACATAGAAAGGGCAGTTTATGCACACAAAGGTAACCGAGCTCGGAAATGGGGGCTTCAAATTTGGGCCCCTTTGAGGGATTTGCTTGTATCACAGGGACAGGAATGAACTGTCTGTTTCTCCATGATCACACGGGCTCCTCAAATTCTGTCTTAGGTCTCCCTTTTTCGGTTTTTTTCCCTTCCCTTTCTATCTCTTCCTTTTTAGCTACCTGGTTTCATGATGTGATGTACCCTGAATAATTATAATTATAGGCTGTGATTATATATACTGGTCCACCGTGTCTCCTGGTCGACAACTCAAACTTTTTCCTTTGTAGAGACTTTGTGTTTGCTTGGATGGGGGGTGGGGGTAATGAAATGTCTATGTTAAAATGCAATAAAGACAGTTTAAAAAAAAAAAAGGGTATGGTGTAGTATGTAAAGTATTCTGTTGTCATTTCAGAGTGTTCAAGAATGTGATTAAGGAATGTGTTGCAGTTCTAGATTGTGAGCTGAAGCAGTCACTTTATGTATGGGCTGTTAAGCTGGGAAGCTGTCATGGGCCCTGTATCGGAATAAACCTATTATTTTTTTAAATTACTCAGCTTTGGAGTTTTTCTTGTGTTGTCCCTAACACACTACAGTTCCTTGCGCACTCCGATTTCGGACACCCTCACATGTCTAATGGAAAATCAAGATGCTGTTTCCCATAAACACTGAATTTCAACCTTCTACCAGAGCACCCTGGGCATAACTGTGTATGTGTGTGTGTTGGGGGAAAGGGTCTAAGTCTCCCAGCACACTCAGAACTGCAATCTCACACCCAATGTGCTCTCACACAGCAGTAGTGGTGATAGAAATCTGGGTGTGAGAACCTTAAATGTTGTATTATGTGCTGAGCACTCACACCCAACACTGTCACACCCAGTGCTCTCTCACCATAGGAGCTCCTGCAGCAAAAGCATTTTCAGTCAGCCAACTCTTTCACAATATTAGATCACCCTGGCACCCAACACTCTTGCCACACGATTACTTTCCAACTTCCACTTTCTCACAATCAACACTCCCAAAGCAACTGCACTATATCACACCATACACTTTCACAATGTTGCTCTCCCACACCAACCACTCTCATAACACCTGAACTCTCTGCCACGCACTTCTTTTGGGAACAAAGAGCTTGTCTGATAACTCTGTTAAAAAGTGCACCTTCAGAAAAAAAACTAATAGTGTTACTATGAACTCAAAATCCATGTTCAGCAACGGTGTGCTGCTTCAGGTACAATCATTCATGGTACAGGGCTAGAACTGTAACCACTCTCCGTGGTGTTGGTTGTCAAATCCTGCTTGGAGTGTATATGGTTGCCAGTTTTTTCATCTTTAAGTCCAGATATATGTGAAAGTTTGCCCAGTACCAAACCAAAGAACATAAGCCTATTTGATTTGCACTTCTGTCCGCGTTCTATTTAAAATTGTGCAACCTCAGATGTGTCTGTAAAATTGATCTTTTGATCTGGATTTTTGCCCAGAATTTGCCTTCTTGCCATGTGGTCACCATACTTTTAGTGTAAGGGACTACTATGGCAATGTGTACTTCTTAAGACAAAAAAAAATATTGTTGCTATTAGACACTTTTTAGTATCGGTGACGGCCGTGCAGTCACCCTATCAAATTTTTTTTTACAAAAACAAGCATTAATAAAGCCAAAAGGCTGGTGGCTAATGCTAGGCCGAATGAACTCTCCAATGGTTATTTTCTAATGAACTGGATCTCTCTTCCTCTCCAAATATTTCAGTCATCCGGCCTACTCTAAAAACGATATCACTGGTGGACTCTAATAATCAACTGGCGCGTATTGAACACATTTTATACCTGGCCGGTTGTAAAAACGCGCCTCGGCCACCATGCTCATAAGAAGTTATCGACTCTCTTCTGTTCTGGCCCCGGTATTGAATAGGCGCTCACAGAAACTCTGTGACCTAGTTACCGTTGCTGGGCTCCTTGGCAGGAGGCGACCGGGGCTGGGAGGACACGCCAAAATAATTACGGACGAATAAATAAGCCGACAAACAGGTTGGCGCGTTAGAAAAATAATTAAACAGGCAGACCTGAATGGGCGAGGTAGGAATGTTCCTGAACTTCCTGGGCGTGGAGCTGCCGGTGTAACCCGCCCCGTCCCCTCTCGCTGCACCAGCTTTGAGTCCCTCCAGCACACCTGCCTTTCTGCTATCGCTGGCAAGACGCTACAGGGTGTCCTCACCTCATCGCTCCAGGTGTGCCCAGGGCAGGGTCCATATTCCTGACCCCATTCCCGACCGAAACGACGCCACCCACGAAGGCCGCCCAGGTAGAAGGAAATTTGAAAACAACTGAAAAATACCTGACGACCAGTGCTGATCCACTTTATCCAAAAAAGGGTATTTTGCTTGGCGGCAGCACCATGGAATCTGAGGACCTTAAGACAACAAATGGTACCACCACGATCCTGGAGGAGGAGGAGGAGGGAACACCCAACCATAACCACGATGAGGCAGCGAATGACGAAATGCTAAACAGCCCCACGAAAGAGATAAGCGAATTGAAAATAGCCAACGGCTCTGGGCCTGGAGATGAGAACACAACCGGCCCATCCAGTTCAGAGCAGGGGGAGTTGCACGCCAACCACGCAAGCCCGGAGCCAAGTGACACAGCGACAAGACGCTACAGTTTGGATCTCCTCGACTCCAAGGCGAGTCGCTACAGCCCAGACCAGGCCGACAGCAAGGCGAGCCGCTTCAGCCTCGAGGCCGGAGACTCCAGGTCCAGCCGCTTCAGCCCCGACCCTACAGACAACCGGACCAGCCGCGTCACCTTGGACAGCAGGATGAGCCGATTCAGCCCCGACATGAACCGGGCGAGACCCAGTCGCTTCGCCCCAGAACAGACCGACACAGCCAAGAACAACCGACCGGAGCCTGCGACTGAGGTGAAGAAAACCAACCGCTATAACGTCGAATCGGGTGACTTCAAGGCGCAGTCCACCTACTCCCAAGAGCCCGCCAGCCCGCAGACGCCCACCCGCCCCGGCAATGAAGCGGAGGACAGCAGCAGAAACAACCGCCGCAGTTTCGAGCTGGGGGACGTGGTCGTCGACGATGTCCTGTGCGACTCCTGCATCGAGGGCAAGAAGAAGGCCGTGCGCTCCTGCCTCGTCTGCCAGACGTCGTTCTGCGAAGTCCACCTCAAGCCCCATCTCGAGGGGGCCGCCTTCCGGGACCACAAGCTGCTCGACCCAATCAGGGACTTCGAGGCCCGGAAGTGCCAGCTGCATAGCAAGACCATGGAGCTCTTCTGCCAGGCCGACCAGGTCTGCATCTGCTACCTGTGCATGTTCCAGGAGCACAAGAACCACAACACGGTCACTGTGGAGGCCGAGAAGTACGTCAAGGAGGTAAGTGCATAGAGCAGATTCCACGGTACGGTGGGTCTTGATTTAGTGAAGCCATTCTTTGAATATTCAAATGACCCCATAGTTGTCAAGTGGTTCTGTGCCAGGTGCCACACCTTCAATCAGGTTGGTTTCACCAATATAATTTTGCACACTGGGACTTTGTTTTAAGCCAATACTTTCCTAATAGGTTGGGATGGGCAGAAGGTGTCTCACACCCAACCCGGTCTAACATGCATAATGTCAATTACTATCCATCTGTTTCTGATAAAGTACTTAACTTGTCGAGAAGCGAGTGTAGAGACAATGGATAAATTCACACTACTATGGCTTCAAAGTGCCACCCCACGCTTTTCTTTTTAAAGAGCTTTGCAGCTTGTGGCTGAAGTCCAATTGGTTGCACTTAATTGTGCTGAGACTACAGTGAGTAGAATTTTTTAAGCTTCAGGTCCAGGATTATAACATGGTGCCCATATTGATGGGGAGCTCTTTGGAAAACCTAAATATGTCCCTTAAATTAGAGGTCCTAGATATTGTTAGGACGCTTTAGTAGGGGTGCTCACTCTCTTCAGCTCCTGGCAATTTAGGACATGACCATGGTCCAAGGAATGCAGAGAGTTCTTGCTGTCCTGGGTGAGCTACTCTACAAATCCTTTAATGATTGTGCTGCTTTCTGCCAGAGAGGTGTAATCCAGCATTCACGAGACAATTAAAATTACAACCAGTAGAAAACAAATAGAAATAAAACTGTAGAGACAATCTGTTATCTTACATATGCCAAAGTTCACACCTTAGTCCACAGAGTGTGCTGTGATTTGTTCTGTTATTTACATCTGGGCTGGTCTTTCGTTGTTCTTGCTAAGGATAAACTCCAAGTTCAGTTTACTACATTAGCTCCAGTCCGGTTGGTAACTCCATGTAAATGAGGACTACAACTCCCAGAATGAATCATGATGCCTGCCCCTTGGGCCTATAATTAGGCAACTGCAGCTAATCTGGTTTTTCATTTGGCAGCTCTGAGCATGTCGAGACACGTAGGCCTCGTCTAATAATGTGGCAAGTGAAACCACGAGCCCCAGAATGCTCGGCGCTGTTGGCTGAAAAGTCAGCATTGTCTGAACGTATCATGTGAGATGGTGGTCAGTTCAGTTTACAACTATGTATTAGGCTAGTGAATTTAACTCCTAGCCTTCCACTGTACCTTCACTGGTTGCCATTCAGGAAGCGAGTGACCTTTAAAGCCCTTTGTCTGGTTCACATAGCTCTTCGTCTCCAGGGGCCATTGCCCCTGAGAACTGCCTTCCATTGGTAAATCCCCAAGAGACAGCTGAGGTCTTCTTCTCTTAGAAAGGTGAGTCATCAAGATGACAATACCTAGATTTCGGGAAAACTAGGTGGGTTGGTCTTCTTTTTCGGTCACAGCTGCCAAGTTGTGGAATACGCTGCCCACCCACATTGCCAGTTTTACCTCCCATGTTGCTTTTCGTAATCAATTGAAAACTTGTCTCTTCTCCCTCCTGTGATGGTTGGGTTCTGCTCTCTCTTCCATGTAGTTTGCTCTCACCTGTGCTAGCGCTTTGACACCTGGGTATAATGCGCTATATAAATACCAAAAATACAAACAGACTGGTAACTTGGAGGTCCTGGTGACATGGAGGCTTCTATTAACCCTACTGAACTCCCCCCACCCGAGGGTGTGACAGATATGTCAGTGTCATCAAAGGCAACATATTTAAGTTCAGTTACTTCTGCAATCACTGTACTCTAGAAGTTAAGTTTAATGCAGGTTAACAGAACTACAGCTCAAAGACTGTACGAGATCGTTTATGTGATGCATTGTACTAGAAAATGGCGGCTCAGGTGATATCTGGTAACCTTGACTACAACAAGACCCAGATGAAGCTGTGCATTTGCCCAGTAAAAGAGACAGACGTTGCAGAATTAATAATAATAGTGTTACACAGTTTACCTGACGGGCTTATAAAACCCAACCACAATTGTCCTGGCGTCCATGTGTTCTGGCCTGAAAAAATAGCTGCATACTTATGTTTGCAGCTAAGGGCCTACTGATTACCGTTCCAGTAAGCCCAACCCCCGGCCCTAGGGAAAAGGTTTGAATTCTTCTGAAGTTTCATCAGTCCATGAGTATGTAGTTCATCCAGTCAAGTTATTTCCTCAGAATTTTGATATTTGTAGTCCTTTTTTTCTCCTTTTGTTAATGCAGGACTACAAACACTAGAGTGGAAAAAAATTACCTTTGCAAATTTGCTCACACATCGAATCAGGAAACGTGAGGCTTGCTCTGGAGGAAAATATTTGAGTAAACTGAGTGATGGGGCTAACAAGCCCCAGGGAAGATAGTTAATGTGGCAGCGGTCGAGTTCAGTGACATTTGCGGGTCACTGGTTTCTTTCCCAGCAGGGATGGCCTATCCATTAACACTTTTGAGTTCTTTTCTTTTTTTCATTCTTGTAAAATTTAAACTACACGTCCCAGACAGTGGCGTAAGGAAACCTGACAAGCTGAGGGTCCCCCGCTATGTATGGAAAACTACCCATGGCACCGCGGGGTGTCCGTTACGCCCCTGGTTCCAGAATCCAACATGATATAAGTTAAAAAGCCAGCACTGACTGAAGCTGTCACACATACCATGCTTATTAAAACATTTAATATGTTCGGTTTAATATTATGAAATATCTATATCAAAGAGAACGTGCAGTGGGAGGCACTTTAATAACATGACCAGAAACCTCCAAACCTGTCTGAACACAGCACCCACCAGGGCGTCTCCCCTATTTCAGCATTCACTGAATACCTGTGTCTGAAAAGCATTAAATCTGTGACTGTTGAAAAAACACCCAAGGTTGCGGCCCGCCCGTCACACCGCCGCTTCTGCCTGCAGGCAGACTCTGAGATAAGATCAAAGATGGCAGTGACGTCACCGCCAGCGCCCTCCCCCCTGGGAACCTTGGAGCAGGCAGCGCTTTGGAGCCTAGTGCTGTGCGCAGGTGCTCTGCCTCTAGGCGTGTGGGGGACAGAGGCGGAGGGGCCTGGCCAGGTGGGGGAGGGATCCGGGAAGCTTCCAAACTGCCGCATTAACAGAGGGGAGGACTCCGTGGGATTCGAACGTTTGTCAACAAGGGTTAATGCTTTACCATACGGAATTAATTTAACATAGAATGAGATAGCGCTGTGAATGAGACAGTTGAGACTGCATTGATGTGTCTGACGCCACCTCATCAAGAGCCCCCTTAACTTACTGAGACTGTGTGCCAAGGTGTCTGCTTCAGAGTGAGTCAGAGTGTGCTTGTTGGTGTATGACTCACACCTAGTGAGTGAGACTGTGGAACGTGGTGTTTGATTTTTTTTTTTTGCAGTTTCATATAGCGCGAACTCGACACGAAGGTTTCAGAGCGCTTTACATGAGCAACAGTTGCATTACAGAGGGACCCATTCATTTTGTTAGGCACGGGAGATCAAGTGATTTGCCCAGAATTACAGGATGTTTGAGCATCCTGCCAGACTCGAACCTGGTTGAGTGTAAATGTACACCAAGGAGTGAGTCACATACATACATACTCACGTAGTGAGATTTTGTGTCTAGATGTTTAACTCAGGCCTAATGAATCGAAGAGTGATTCTTCGTGTGACTCTGTACGCCAGAGTAGTTTTATAGATTTTTATTGTTGCAGTTTTATACCGAACTCAATCCGAGTGCCCTGGTAGATGAAGTGATTTGCCCAGTTGAGTGTCTGACTCATGACTGAGATTGTGTATAAGGTGCGTGAGTGAGGTGCGCACTGAAGCGTGAGGCAAACACTGAGGGACCGATTCACCAAGGTAAGCTTACACTTAAGTGTGTTTACTACTTTTTAGTATTCACAGAGGTAAATGACTACCAGTAACTTTACTAGTTGTAACTTACCTTTGTGAATACCAGAAAGCAGTAAACTTTCTTTTAAGTCTAAGTTTACCTTTGTGAATCGGGACCCCAGTGCTTAAGACCATGCCAATATGTCTGACTCACTCCCAGCGATTGAGACTGTGGACTGCCGAATGAGCATACATTGAGTGATCCCATACACCGTGCTGTGCGGCATATACTCAGTGAGGGAAATTGTGTTTGCGGATCGTGACTTGCATCTAATGGAACTTATTTTGCTTCTTGGTGTCTCCCTCATGTCACTCAGAGATGTGAGGCTGTGCACCACAGAATACAAAAGTGTTCCAACGTGTCAGACCCACACCAAACGAGAGAGGCTGTTCTTGTGGCTGCATGATTTACGCACATTTCGTGACACCTCGCCACAGCATGGGGGATACTCAACAGGGATGAATGTGCAGCAGGTTGTCTAACTTACTACACTCAGTAGTGAGACTACTCCAGAGTGCCTGACTCATGTGTACGTAGTTCATTCAGCCCACGTGTTTTCCATTGCATTCTGGTACATATAGTCTTGGAATTATATAGGATGAACAGTATTACAAGTCAGAATGTAAAGAAACACATGGCCTGGAACATCTATTCAACTATGGATCTCGAAAATTTGGGGTGGTCTAATGTGCCTGACTCAAGCCCACGGAGTGAGACAATGCTACAAGGCGTAAGATACTCACCCAGTGAGTAAGACTGTTCTCCAAGGTGTGAGGTACCCGAAGAGCAAATCTATGTACCAGGTAGGGTGACCACCTCACTCCAGCTCATTAGGGACACAATCTCCAGTTCTGAAATTGCCGGCTGGCTGTACATCAATTGCAGATGTTGGTGTAATTAGTTTAATGAAAGCAAAGTAACACTACAACACCCAGAAAGCATTAGGCGATAACACAAAATTCCAGGAGTGACAACGGTGTCCGTAATGGCGTGGAGGGCGAGATTGCTATCTAAGGCAAGGGTTGCTGGCTAGTAGTGTGACAACCCCTCTCCAGCCCTATATGGACACCGATACCAGCCCTGGACTTTTGTGTGATAGTCTAATGAACTCTGGGTGTAGTCTTGCTTTGCTTATATTGATTTAATCATACTAACACCTGAAACCAGTGATATGTAGGTGAAAAGTCCAGGACTGGAGATGGTCATCTTCCTGGCTAGCGACACCAGTTTCCTGTCTTAGGCTTTCCTTTAGCAAAACATTATACCCTTTAGACCCTTTAGGACTGTTGGTGCAGTTGAAGTAAACCAAGACTGATCACATAATACAGTCAAACCTAAAGGATTAGGTTTTCAAAGGAGCAACCCAGGAGTGGCCACATGACTTTTCCCATGAGAGGGAGCCATGCGCTGTTCCTGTCAATGCTGCACAAATCGCACTCAACACATGAGATTCGCTAGCCAAAACTGAGGATAGGACTGAACAGAGCAAAGTTACCAGATGGTTCCAGGTCACCTGGTACAATATTTCAGATCCAGTCACTCCTTTAATAAACTATTAAAATTGTTCCATCAATCAATGCGAACAAAGACTGCAATTTCCAAAACATTAGGGTATTATACGAAAGCCCAGGGCTGTTGTGTTCCTGTGACTTCACATCATCTGTGAATCCATACAGCTTGAAGTCAAAGTTGTCTGTCTTGGGCTGGGAAGAGTCCAGGGGACGTCTGACTCTACACGATTCTCTGTAAATCCTTGCACCAGAACTGGTGGGGATGGTCATGGTGTTCTCTAGATTCCCTTGAATTGCTTTGGTGTGATTGGTTTCGAGTAGCACAAAACTTAAAACTTTGGTTGAGACTAAATAGAAACCTATTTGCTTCTAGATTGACGTAACAAAGCCCCCAAGTTAACCGGCTCCACGCTACAGAAGTCCACCCAGTACTGGTTTTGCTGTGCACACTGGGACTTTTAGTCCTGTATGTCTCGCTACAAAATCAGAACTACAAGTCCCAGAATGCTAAATTAAAACAGACTGCATGAGCTACTCACGCAGGGACCTAAAAATCTTGAGAGCCTTGTGATAATTGGGGTGACTCCATGCACTTCAGAACACCAATACGGCTAACCTGTTTTTTTCTACAAGGAATTATGGGTGTTGAATTCTTGTGTGACCTCAATTAAACGAATTGGCATTAAGTTCTATTAACATTATTTGTAAAATGATAGGCTTAAATTGGACTATTGTACCTCATCACCCCCCACATGACCCGCATTATTGTGTGTGCTCCACGCAGTCGAGTGTCACAGGGCAACTTTATTTTACGCTGGCCAATTTAAGACACCAGCATCTCATCAAGTCCTGTTTCTTTTCTTGTATTGAAAAAGCATTTATATAGTGCTTACTATCTCTGACGAGGCGTTGGAGCGCTCTACAGCGAGTAGCACACTACTACTGAACCCAAAATGAGTGGTTAGTCCGGTGGTTATTGGTTGTTTTTGGTTATTGGGCTTAGTCTTATGCCATCCTAGCTGAAAGATGAAACTACAAATGAGTAAGGAATAAAGTGCATATCCCAGACTGAACCAGCCTGAAGCGCTGCAAGAGAGTGAAATTAACAGGCAGGAGTAGGTGAGCTATTGACATCAGACACGGACCGTTTGAGAGCTTTGTCAGCTGGTCTTGGTTTCTAGGCAAACAGACTTGGTAGCCTTGGACTTGTAATTTTATTTGTCCCATCGGCATGTGTGATTGCATTTTAAAGACTGCAGAGGTGTGGTGAGTCGAAAGTCCAGGGCTGTGTACAGGTGTATTGGATGATGACATCAGACAGCAAAGAACCTCTGCACTTTGTTATCTTATATTGTTATCACAATGCTAGGGCCGATGTATGGGGCTCGAATGCTGAGTTACCAGATAGCTCCAAGTCACTGGAACACACTAAGGAAGATCGTGAATACGTAGGTTATGTAAATCAAAATGAGATTAAACGGCCACTAGGAAGACCTTGCACAGAATACAGGCTTTGTTTTCAAGCAGCCAGGAGCCACTGTGTTCCCACCAAGTGCCCTACCCCCAGAACATATTGTTTGGGGTCAAGGACAGCAAGTTTTCATGTGTATTTTGTCCTTTGGACAAGTAGGCCCAACCCCCTACAGCACAAACCCTTTGGCTGCCAGTTTACAATACCACATTATGGAGCAGAGAAAGGCATTGTCTGCAGTTAAGTTAATATTTGTGTCCATAGACTAATGCTGTTCAAACTTGTATTTATGGTTCTTTAATGAAAAAGCCTTTAATATTAGGGTGAGCCCTCTAAGGAAATGTAAGCTCGGACTGCACTACTGACAGTGGTTCCAGTAAAAAAATGGGTACATTCGTTTTCAAAGTTTAGCAATATAAGGCTATGTTTAATGCTCCCAGAATGCTCTCGGATAAGATGCAAATATTTGCAGACGTTTGAAAGCAAGATTGATGATTCTTTGCTTTCAAAATAAAATGTAAAAAAAAAAATGCAACTAGGAAAAAAATCATTCTGCTAAACTACTGTAAACTTTTAGGTACTATTCCCTTGCAGCATCATTTAGCAAAATGTGTTGATGTATGTTATTATTTTTTCAAAAAATATTCATAATGGAAAATTCCTGTAACCAGTTTCAATAAGATTATGGGAAACAAAAATAAACAAGCATTGGCAAAGCCAGTAGGCCTGAAATCGGTGGTCAGCCTTTTGGTTTTGTTAAAGCGTATCTTGGTTTGGCATGGTTTTTGTAAAACCTAATTGGTATGGGAGCTGCTGGGCCCTCACCATTATAAAAAAAAAGGCAAAAGGCAAAAATTGTTTTTGGTCTCAAAAAGCACACATTGCCACAGCAGTTCCTGCCGCTGGAAAAAACGACTTGTGTCCTGAAATGCTCCTTGTAAAAGAGCATAATGCTGTCACTCACAGTGAAGCCAGCGATACATAGAGAGAGAGACATCATTTTAATAAACACAAAAGGTCTTGGATAATGCCAGACCTAATTAGGGGACCAATTATTAAAGAAAGTCTCAAAGGTGCACCCATTGTATGTGTTCTTGCAGATTTATGGCTTTCATGAATTCACAAGAATTCACAAAAGCATGCCAAGAAATAGTACTCCTAGAAAATATTTGTGAACTGCATTTTAGCACGAGCAAATATGCATGTGTAGATTTGCTCAAGGGAAAATTTGTTGAGCAAGTTCACTTTCCCTTCAAACACTTTTTCCCAACCCTGAAAGAAGTTTTACATCTGCCATTGTCGGGAGTAGATTTCCAACCTTTCTCAGTATGGAAAAAAGATTAGAGAAGAGCTGGTGATAACCCTTAAAATATGCAAGTTAGTAGGTTTGCACATACTCAAAAGGGCATTCCAACCTTGGAACTATTGCTTACAAATGCCTTCAGCCCCAGTAGGTAGATCTGCGGAAAGGTGGCAAAATAAGGGAATCGCTAGTATTCAAACCCTACTATGGTATGAGCCCTGGCATAATCAGAGAGGCTATATCAGTGATCTTATATAATGAAATTGCTGCCATAATTTGTCGCCACATTTCATGGTAGGAAAGGGACAAGTTAATTTTGTTACAGGAGAAGTAGATTTATGAAGCAGCCTGCCCAATGGACAAGTAGATATTCTATTAAATTCCACACACCTGCTTTGGGATTTGTACTTTCTTTTAAGGTCCCAAAAATAAAACCCAGAACGCAAAGTGCTGTTTGCTAAAATGCCACACTGCAGTCAAAAAGAGACAATGCTGGAGTCTGAAAAGGGGTGGTGGTGTACAGCACAGCTTAAAGAAGATAGCGAACATGGCACAGCTGCGAAGTCGCAACATAGCATGGAGTGCGGCGGCTGGGCGGTTTTAGCCAGGTTTGTCAACTCGTAGCACCAAGAATTCTGCATCTTTTGAGCCTTTACTCAAATGGTTAAAATAAAACTACAATTCCCAGCGAGCTTAGTGTGGATGGGCGAACAACCAGCACTGGCTGTCACCCTCAGTACACGAGGCCAGTTGACAGAAATGTATTGGATGAGAGAGTTGGAGTTGCTGTCAGCCCATGGTATCTTTGCTTTACCTTGTAACTCTTTCTTCCCACACAAGGCCGAGCTGTCGGAGATCCAGGAACAGCTGCACCTGCAGATACTCGATGTTGGGGATGAAGAGGAAAAGTGGCAAAAAGAAAAGGATCGAATTAAGGTGAGCGTAGCTTCGTTTCTGTCTGTCTCTAGTGCTTCTCCCTTTTCACTTTCTTGCACACTCCAGCAAAAGCCAGAGGCAGGGGATCTGTCAGCCCAAACCGAAGGGCCCAAGGCCACGCTTAATACTTTCAGCCAGTCCTGCTATTTCTTTTTTTTAGCCATTAGCACTATGCCCCATGAAACTAGTACTTTTTCTCCAAGTATTCTTAGCGCGGGACGAAATGTTCCAGAACGTAAATCAAATTGCTTAAAAAGTAGAGTTGGCTGGAAATATGACTCATAGCATGATGAGACGCAGCAACAATAGACAAAGGAATTCCAGAACTCAAAATGCAAAGAAATATTTGTGACAATCTATTGAATCAGGGGGGGGGCAGTGGGGAGGGGACAAGCTAAATCATGGCACAGTATGTAAATAGTCTGAAAAAAGATGCAGAGTATGCTAATGTTCCTCAGTCATAAACACATTACAACAAACTGTACTTATTAGTCACAATTCATGAATATTTAGACAACAAACTAAATTAAATACGGACTGATGTCGATATAACTAGTGCACGTTTCTCTTCAACGCCAGTTGTGCTTCTTAATGTCAGTCTCTGTACTGCTCACCCACAAATTAAACAATCTCTGTGTATCCTGAAGCCAGGGCCTGTGCTCCGATACATCTGGCCTAGTCCTTACTTTATATGTTAATGCAGTTTTGTGTAATTAAGACGCCTACCACAAATGTAGCTTACAAAAATGTAGACATACAAGTCGCAACAAAACAATAGCGTTTTATGCTTCGAAACTAAAATGCGGAGTTATAAAATTAAATTTACCTCCTATGACCCATGATTACTGTTTGAATCTTGCCACAGTTTGTTTCTTACTTTACTCTAACTCCAGTTATTACCATAATCCAATTCCTTATGCCATCCTTTCAATAGACCCTCAGCCTATCCCATGGCTGCAGCTAACCTAAGCCTCACTCTAACCCTAACCTCGCTTTAACCACTTCCCTTACCCATGTCCCATCACTTTCCTCAACTCTGCCTCTGTCCCTTAAAGGTAATCCATTTCATAACCATAAACCTGGCCTTTAGCCCTAATCCATACGATAACCCTATTCCTCACATTATACAAACTCTAAACCCTACACCTATTTTGTAAATATGATTTAACAGAGGCTGTTTATATTTATTTTAAAATGTTCAAAAAACTATGTACGTATTTACAAATTAAGTTTTTGCTTTGCCCAAACCTCCCACCAAAACCTGAGCATTTGTATATCTATCCTACGTTTTGGAGACAAGGTTGCCTAAACATGCATCCCAGGGAGCCTGTTAACTATGTTCTCTTGCACTTTGACCCTGCTGGGCCTTTTAACATATTAAGTGCAATTGTTTCTTAACACTCATACTAACACTGCTCGCAGTATCCCTGCAATTACCACCATTAAGGCAGGGTCAGCATAATGTTTGCTGGGCACCATCTCACTATGTACACCCACAATATGTAACCTATTGCCACCATAGTGTATGGGTCAGCATTACTGCAGGTAATGGTCCTAATATGCTCCCTTATCTCAAGAATTATTACCATTGTGCAGTTGTTGCACACAATATGGTAAAAATTACCAACTTCCTGCCAGGTCAGCCATTTTGCCATGGGTGGGCACCACAATGCCATGGATGTGCCCAATCAATCATCAATCAATCAGGGGAATTGTAAGTGCGCTACTCACCCGTGAGGGTCTCAAGGCGCTGAGGGGGAGAGGGTGGGGGGTAGGTCCGCAGATCTGTTTAGCCGAAGAGCCAGGTCTTGAGGGCCTTCCTGAAGGTGTTCAGGGAGGGGGCGGGTCTGATGTCTGCCGGTAGTTCGTTCCAGGTCTTGGCTGCAATGTGAGAGAAGGATCTTCCGCCTGCTCTGGCTCTGTGGATGCGCGGGGTTTCGGCCAGTGCGAGGTTGGAAGATCGGAGGTTTCTTTTGGGTACGTGGAAGTTGATTCTGTCGTTGAAGTATTTTGGTCAGTTGTTGTGTAGGCATTTGTAAGCGTGAGTGAAGATTTTGAAGGTGACTCTTTCCTCCACGGGGAACCTTCGTAGGTGTTGGCTGATATGTTCAATGTATTAAGTCCGACCCTCCATCATACCAAAGATATGTGCCATTATATCACAGATGCCCAGAAAATGCCAGGAATGCAAGATGAAACAGATGACCACAAATTGTCAATAATACCACCTTTAAGAGAGGGCAACATTTGTCCAGAAGGAAAGAATGGGCATCATCAAATCGATTACTACGAGCTACCAAGAATTTCCACTGTTACGCGAGGGTCAACATTTTTATCAAGGGCAAGCACTCTACACCCTCTTCTGGGTGCCAAAAGTTGCCAAGAATCACTGTCTTTATGTAAGAGCAGCATGGTTGGGCAATTGATGACAATAAGCCACCAAGTTTATCACATTTGTTCCAGGGCCAGCATTTTACCGTTGGAGGGGAGTGGGGCTGTGGATACACACACACACACACACATGCGCACACACACACACTTTCAGAGAGGTACATACCCACATATGCACTCACACTGCATCAATACTTTTTTTCCACACCTAACATTCAGTGCCAGATTGACTTCTTCTGGTGCTCTGGGCTTCCTCTCATCTCCAACACACAGTGGGTTTTATGATGCTGTTTCCGATGATTTCGCCTGGGAGGTTGTGGGGCAGATAGAAGTGAAACTCCAGCCAAGGGGGAGGAGTAAGCAGTAGTGTCGAGGATGACAAGACAGGAGAAGGAGAAAGTTTGTAGGTCCTGGGATGGAAGGGGCAAATCTGAGTCACTGGGTGTAGGGGGAAGTGGGATTGACTCCTAGGGTTGCCACTCCTGCCGTTTTTGTTTCTGGCATGGCCAGTGTTTTTATATGGAGGCCAGCAAAAAAAGGTGGCAGCCATACTTACACAGCTGTTGGCGGAAGGGGGCTGATGGGAATGCATTGGGTGGACTGAAGTTAACATTCACGGGATCTGAGTGTGTGGCACTGGAGCTCAGCATCCCTCAACACTCTCAACTCAAATGCCACGGTGTCTTCCTTATCTCCAAAACCTTGCGTCAAGATAGCACCCAGCCCCACTTAGCTTGTGTCAATAGTAATGCAGCAGGGCAAATCAGGATCAAAAGGTTTGCGAGCCTTGCTGTTTCCCAAACTGGACTTGATCAAAGGCAGAAACACACTCATCGGACCACACAAACATGACACCCTTCTTGAGTAAATTGCTGATCGAATGCACCATGGTGCCAAAATCTGGGCAGAACAGTGAGTAATACTCACATAGACCTAGCATAGATTTAACACCAGTCTTATCGTTGGGGTAAGAAGCATTAACGATAGCTTCAACAAGACCGTGTCTAGGTCTAATCCCTTCTTTTGAAATTAAGTGACCTAGGCATTCTACTTCATTGCATAGAAATTTACATTTCTCGATCATGAGAACAACCCCATGTTTCTAAAAAATATTGAGCACATTATCCAGAATAATATTGTGGGATTGCGTATCCTTGACAGAGATCAATACGTCATCCTGGAACACCAAAATGCCCTCTACACCACTCAGTAGGTTTTGCATTACCCTCTGAAAAACAGAAGCAGCTGATGCCAAACCAAAAGGCATGCATTGGTATTGTAACATGCCGAGTGGAGAAATGAAGGCAGTCAAAGGGTGTGAGTCCGGATGTATCTCTATCTGGTGGTAAGTACTGGCCAAATCAAGTTTGGAAAAAAACTTGGCCCCATTGACACAAGAAAACAAGTAATTCATTCTGGGCAAAGGGTATGAGTCAACCCAAATTTCCTTGTTGAGTGATCTCAAGTCCACACATACACGCAGCTGGCCGCACCTCTTGCGAGCCACAACAAGGGGAGATAACCACAACGAAGATTCAGGGCTCTATGATTCCTTTGTCACACAAATTCTTAAGCTCCTTTTCAAGATCTTCTCTCACACTAAAAGGCACCCCTCTAAGTTTGTGCTTGATAGGGACAGCATTTTTCTTTACAATAATCTTGTGCCAGAAACCACAAATTTTGCCTAAATCCTTGCTAAAAACAGAAGGAAAACTCTCCATACATATTTGCCCCTCATCGTCGCAGTCAACCACCAAAACTTCTTCCCTGACTCCTGTCTTTAATATCATACCAAACATTCCCTGGTGAAACCATCCTAGTATGTTAAGACCTTTGACCGCAACATAAACTTCTCCCTTGATCTTAAACCGCTTGAACACTAATTAATCTTCAATAAAACCAAGGAGTTCAATTCTGCGTCCTTCGTAAGAAACCAGAGACTACAGAGATTTACTGAGTTTGGTCCTGGCAATGGCCGGTTTCCATCTGCATGGGTGGCACTAGTATTGTTCCGGTTTTAAATCATAACCACAGTCTAAAATCTTCTCTACTTAGGTAATTGATCCCATTAGTGTAACTGATTACCATCCTTATCACATCCGGACTTTTTGTCCTGTTGTGTAATTCGTAGTTGTAGTTTGTGGAGATGTTAATTTCTCTATTTTTTTTTACAACCTTGTGCTTTGTGTTATGCTGTCTATTTATGACTTCTACGCAGTGCTTTAAATGGGCTGCTACTGTCCGTTACTGACTACCAGCACTTTTTTTATTTTGAGAACGAGAGTACCTACACTTCTCAAGAGTAACATTATACTTTAAATTGGAAATTACCTGCACTTCTCAGAAAAAAGCAGGTACACTGGTAAAACGTGATGCTGATCTACTATGCACCCAGTGGTACATAATTCTCCTTTGTAAGGGAGTTGAAACTCAAATGTATTCGTCCATGTACTGTGGAAGCAGATTGCAGAATAGATTTGCAATTTCTTGGATTCACATGCGTGAACTGAAACATGGCTAATTAAAGAGAGATGGAGTCTATCTGAAGGGAACAGGCTGCAGTGGGAATTGCTTCGCCGTTAAGTACCCTAAGAGTCCTAGGAGTGACTGAGGAAGGGCATGGAAGCAGGTGGAAGCCAATCAAAACAATGAAAACATCAGTAGTTTTAGCAAATTACATTTTTTGCCCTCTGTCCGATAAAAATAAAGCCTAGTGTTTAGATTATTCTCATGGGGTTTTACCAGGCAGAAGGGCTTGGTTCCCCACCGTGGAAGAGCAAGGTTTTCCCACACTTTTGTGAATTGGATTTGCTTTCTTGGAATGTGCAGTGACACCTGAGGCACTACAGAATCCCCTATGAATGCAGAACGAACAGACATGTATGACTGTATAGAATTAAAATGAAAAAATACTTCACTTTGCACTTCGAAAAGTAATGCTGAAATCAGAAAATGCTTACTCTTTTACCTTTCAGTGAAAATGTTGCCAACCACGAGTCCTCTGCAACATTCATTACATTAGTTAGGTAAAACGTTCCAAAGAAAGAGTGTTTTTTGTTTTGCTAATTACTTTGACACCGTTTGACAAATCTTTACAAAACTTTCAAAATTCTCCCAATAAAAAGTTAATTCACTTCAGGTCCTTACTGGAAAGTGTTGTGGATGTTCGTCAAGCTGGGGTCCAAAATGCAATTTTCCCATACAATATCGCTAAGGAATTTTTAGACAGCGCTACAGCTGAAACAGCTGAATGCAATTACACCAAAGTTGTAGAAAGCTAGATCTTTACCCAGAAATCTTGCTTTTTGTGCTTTGGTGTAAATCCTTTCAGTAGATTTTTAGAAATGTAAGGTACAAAATGTATAGACATATTGACAGTTGGGTGTGAATTAAACAATTCCAGAGTTCAGATTGGCTGAGGGGTCTGTTTGCAGTGAGCACTCTGATTGGCTGGCTGCAACATGGACAGAAATGGTGCGGCTGCCATTGCGTGTCTTGGGGACTTGGTCCCTTTGTTCTGAACATATTTTTAAAAAGGGACATAAGTGGGGATACCCCGACCTTCTAGCCCATTTTTTGGGTGGGTCAGACACAAGAAGACCCTCCCTGGAGACAACAGGGGTGTCATGGTGCTGGGAAACTTCTGAGAGAGTCCCATGGGACCAGAAAAAAAAATGAAAGACTAACATGGGCTGAAATCTGTGGGGTATTGGGCACAGGGACTGACGATTCTTGGCTGGGGTTGGTATAGTAATAAAATCTTACTTAACATTGAAAAAGAAACCCTAGAAATTCGCAGAAAAAACCAAAGGTATAAGTGATGTTATAGTTAAGTATGGTAATAATATCTTACTCTACATTAAAAAAAACTCAAATTCACTAAATACCAAAAGTTTAAGTGACGTTATTGTTAGGTGAAAATGTCAGTTGAAACATAACATTTTAAACTAAAAAAATGCATAAATTTACCAGTTATAGTTTACTGAAGTAACTATAAGTTGTGCCCTTGCCATGCGCTGCTTATCTCACATATTACATCACTCATGACATGTTATGTGACATTATTGTTAATATGACTGATGACATCTGAAATTACATCATTGATGATATCACTGTGCATGGTGAGGGTTCAAGTTTTATCGTTACTGCAGTAAAGTATAACTGGTGAATTTCAGTGTGTTTTTTAAAAAGTTTAAAATGTTAAGTTTTAACTGACACTTTCACCCAACTATAATGTCACTTTAACCTGTATTTTTTTAATGAAGATATATAAATGTGTAATGCTTCTTGCATTTATGTTTTAACCTTGATGTTTTATGAAGCCAGTATATTTTTATTAGCACTTGTCTTGTACCACATGCCTAATGTTTGTTGAGGCCAAGATTCCACTTAGAACCTCTTCCCCCAACCCCTCTATCCTAAAAATAAAATTAAAAAAAAAATTAAAATCATCTTATATTCAAGTCTATCAATTTCCTGATGAGGGCTCAACCTGTCAGTTAAGCTCACTGCAGAGGTTCCCTCTGACTGGCACCTGTCCAGTCTTAATACATCCCACAGAGAAGGTGGCACGTGCTTTCCCACACTGGGAAAAGCGAATCAATTCACCATTGTTATCTGAAGGGTGAGAAAGCAGAAGTTCTCAGGCACAGATGAGTGACGGGGCATGTGACCGCCTGTGAAGTCAAAAGTGCTCCATGCCATGTGTGAAAGCCTCGGCCTCTCAGGCCTTCTAGCTGATACAGCTTTACAGCTGTTGCCTTTAGTTGGCTGGGCCTTAAAACCTTAACAGGTCAAGAGATATTGGCTAAAAAGCTATGATAGATTTTAGATTTCCTGCTTTACATAGGGTCCATTGCTAGGTAAGAGGCTCAACTAGTCCTATACGTGGTAGCTTCTGTAACATGCGTGGGGTAATATATATTCGACCCCAGTCGCGGCTCCTGGAGGGAGTGCTGCGGGGCGGTAGGGCGGGGGGTAGTAAACTCCGGCATACGGCCGAACAGAGGTAAGTACATAAATAAATAAATAAAACGAATTACATTGTGCGCGCCGCATCGCCATTTGGCGTTGCAGCGCGCGCAATGTAATTTGTTTTATTTATTTATTTATGTACTTAACTCCGTTCGGCCGTATGCCAGAGTTTACTACCCCCCGCCCTGCCCTCCCCCGCCCCACAGCACTCCCTCCAGGAGCAGCGACTGTTCGACCCAGAAGTGACATGTGGTGTCGAATGGCCTCTTTCTGGGAGACTTACGCCGTGAGAGAAAAATATTTGTGCTTAAAAAAGTTAGTCTGAATTTTATGATTCAAACATATCCTCGTGTAAAAGAAACCAGATGCATATTTTTTGATGTATATGTTCAAGAGTGACTTACTTAGAAAACGTTTTTGTGATCCCCAAAAAGAGGCCCAAGCTATTTCGAGTTACTCCTCATTGGGCATGACAAGCTTGTCAAGGCCTGTTTGGCTTTGCATTGTTATACTTGTAGTCCTGAATGTATAGTGGTAGAAACAAAAATACCAACACCAAAGATAAAAGGGGGGTGAAAGGGCTAGGGGAGTTCTCGCACACGACCCAGGGGCGGTTCAGTTTACTGGGTGAAATTCATCTGGCACCACCCACCAAGTTTCTTTGCCAAAGTTCAACGACCACCTTTGAGGGAAACGCTTTGGCAGCATAAAATATTTGTGAAAATTCTTTTGGCTGATTATCAATTGGACTACATAGAGGCCGTAGTGAGTATGGCAGTTTGAGCCGGAGGGTCTGGACTTGAGGAGCCGCAAAAGGAACAACATTGGTTCCATCTGTATCAATCCAGCACCTAGTTCATTCATAGAGTCTGCATTGCAAACCTTTGTCACAACACCTCACCCTATATCCTTTCACATAGGTACATGCGGAGGAGTTGCTACATTGGGAGTTGGTGAACCCTCCTTTAGTGACTTTACCTTGGAGTACAATTTCCAAAGGAGATTGAGTAAGGGGGCGCCCTTTTAACTTCTGTATCTTTGCCTTACATTCCTTTCTCTCCAGACACTCATTAGTTGTTGAGGTGGCAGTGATTATGGAAGAACCTTCATTAGTGAGCATGGGAGTGATGGGGGGGGTTCTTTTTTGCATTTCAGCACTAGATATCAGTGATGAAGAGACACAAAATAGGGAAACAAAAGGCATTTTCATGTGAAATGAATACATTACAACTATCACACAACACAGACTCTGACCTACATTAGGAAAGGGCAAGGGGTGGTGTGAGGATATTCAGCACTCTAGGCAGAACACAATTTTGCTTTTTTTTATGTCTCCCAAACACAGGAAAAAGGCTTTTTTTCCCCTTTGTAGTACTTTGTCGCCAATAATAGATGGTTCCGTAAATCTGCCACAAAAACAAAGAAGAGGCTGTAGATGAATTGACGGTCCAGCACAGGTCCCCCAGTTACTGGAATAATCATACAACAAACAAACCTCCCGTTGGAGGTTTACTACTTAATTAGTATTTGGAATCTAGTGAAAGGTCAGACAGAAAAAGCGCCCCTTATCGGACACACTAGCCCTCAGCCTGCGAAGGGTCATGCTTCGTCACTGGGCCGTGCTCCTCGCTGGGCGGGCACTGCGTTGCCCATCAGGCCTCAACAAGGGGGCTCTTTACCGGAGATCTTTTTCTTAACCCAAACCTGCGTTAGGAAAGCAGTTGAGTAAAGCCCTGCACCTAGCTAGGGAGAGGGATGAAACTGTATGACCTTTCCTGAACCAGTGATTAACTGATATCCTTTTAGGTTCCATGTTTGTTTTTAATTTTGGCATGAGTTTTCAGCATTAATAAATATCTTTTTTTGATAACCTATAGCCAATTTTAATTTCGCTTATCCTCAATCTACTACTTAATTTTTTTATCCCGCTCCCTAGCTAGGTGCCGGGCATTACATTTCTCGGCCCGATGATGAAGCATGCCACTTCGCTGGGTCAGGGCTAGTGTATCCGAAAAAGGATGCTTTTTCTGTCGGACCTTTCACTAGATTTGAAATACCAATTAAGTATTCAACCTCCAAAGGAACTGCACACTACTTTGTTGTATGATTATCCCTAAGTTTCCCACCTCACCTACCTTATGGAAATATCATCACTGCAAAGGTCATAGTCATTTCAAGGTCAATATAGTAGCTGGAAGGAACATGGGGCCAGATGTACGATGGAATTTTGCATGCGCAAATGGGTTTTAGACCCGTTTGCGCACGCAAAAAACCTGTGGGCCATGTACTAACCCTATTTTGCGAGTCGCAAATAATTTGCGACTCGCAAAATAGTGTTTAGCGACTCACTATTAGGAAGGGGCGTTCCCTTCCTAATAGCGACCCCACAAGCTATGCAAGAATGTTTTGCGACCGCAATTGCAGTCGCAAAACACTCGCAGTTTACCACCCTCTTCAAGAGGGTGGTAAAGCACTCACAAACGGGAAGGGGTCCTCAGGGGACCCCTTCTCCTTTGGGAATGCATGTACAAACATTTTTTAAGGGCAGGCAGTGGTCCCAGGGACCACTGTCTGCCCTTAAAAAATGAAACAAAAACGTTTTTTTTTTTTAAATGCATCCCGTTTTCCTTTAAGGAACACGGGCTGCATTTAAAAAAAACGCTTTATTTAAAAGCAGTCACAGACATGGAGGTCTGCTGACTCCAACAGGCCACCATCCCTGTGTGTGCCAGCCATTCCCAATGGGGTCACAAATTGCGACAGCCTCATTAATATGCAAGAGGCATGCAATTTGCGACCCCATTGGGAATCGCAAACAGACACTGTTGTACATTGTACAGACACTGTTGTACATTGACAATTGCGACTTTCAAATTGCGACTCGCAATTCGGCGCACTTTGCGAGTCGCAATTGCCAATGGTCATACATCTGGCCCATGGTGCTAGACATCCTGCTCATCGACTTTCTATAGTTTTAGGACATTTTGACAATAAGTATGTTACATTACATGCTTTGTACAGCTCGCAATTAATCAGTTGGCTTCTCCATTCTGTTTGGAGACTCAGAAATGCTGACTGTCTCCGGTTCTGGCTTTTTCCAAAAGAGGTCTCTGTACTATCCAAACTTCCCCCAGCCCTATGTTGGCTCTGCAGTTGTCAGGGCCAAGATGTCTGGAGCTAGATACCACTCTGTGACAGTCTTCCGGTTGGCAATACCTTCAATGCAGCGCATGGCTACTCAGCCATTGACTGACTCTACCGGGAATTACTTGTTTTGCACAGGCACAAACGTACTGACTCACAAATGAAGTCAGTCTGTCTACGGATGACTGGGATACGCTTGCGTTGAGCACAGCTTGATTCCTATAAACATCACCTTGGTGTAGGGACATGCAGGATTTTCTTAAACCTAGGCAACTCCCAATCTCTTGTCGACCATCCAGAA
This sequence comes from Calotriton arnoldi, assembly GCA_963921515.1. Classification (NCBI taxonomy): domain Eukaryota; kingdom Metazoa; phylum Chordata; class Amphibia; order Caudata; family Salamandridae; genus Calotriton; species Calotriton arnoldi. The sequence goes on from CAWUFW010006354.1 coordinate 734,240, forward strand.
TCCTTTCATTAACCTTTCACCTAAGTGATAAGCCCATCAGACTAACTAATAGCAATTAATGCCAGTAGTTTACATCTCAAGCAAGTCCGTTTTCTTTTTACAGACCATTCCTGAGGTCCGGTGAACCAGATGAGACAAACGCTTGAGATGGTAAACACATTGGCACACAACACTAACAATAAAATTACACATGTGCTGCAATGGAAATTGTACTGTAACTCTGAGTACACCAGCACTGGAGGCATTAAGTTTATGGCCCGAAAAAGTTGGTCGAATGGTAAGAGAGCAATGTAACCATGTTGAGAAACTTCACAAGAGCCCCTTTGGATAAGCTACTTTGCACATGATGATGTTGGTGAGGACTATTGTTGCCCCATTAATTAAACCTGGCAGAAGTTTTTACCAATCACGCATGGCTTTTACCCAACATACTTTCAAAATTGAGTAACAAAATTGTCCTGAGAAGGCGTTATCTAGTGGTATATTTTATTGCAACTCTTTTTGTAAGATGTACTTAAGAAAAGTTTAGTAGTGAAACAGGGGTCACTTGAAAGAGATTGAGGTAGACTGGGTAGGTTATGTTCTTACATTGCGTACTTTACCCATTGCCAAGTATTTTTTTACAAATTCTCTCACTTCCCTTTTCCACCGCAATGTTAAGAGATTTGGTACGACTGGGATTTTTGAGGCGAAAAGTAAAAATATAAAGTAAGTGCAATGAATACATTGTGAATAGAAGAACATCCATGTCTCTTTGGTTTTCTCTCTCTAGCCCTTTATTGCAAAACCTTTTTTATCTTAACAATTCACATTTCTGGTGTGAAGATGATTTAAATGCAAAACCTGATTAGAAAGACATCTGTAAAACCTTTACAGTTAATATCTCTACCTAGCAGTGAGAAGTTACCATCTCAGAATAAGACATTACCATCTGTGAAATGTACTGTAGATCTGTTCTGACATAGTGATTCATACCTCTGTATCTATGCATAGCAGCACCTCTCTTTAGTGCAATCCTGCATTGAAGCTTAATAGCAAATGTCTTTATCGGAGATCCTGGATGCGAGCAGATCTTTTGTATGGCAGCAAAACTCTTTGAGTTTAGGAAATTTGAGTATAAGATACGGAACAAGGATCCTACAAGACATGACTTTCTACAAATGATCTTACATAAGTCAATATCTATGCATTACAATGACTTACTGCACGTTATTGGTTGTCATAGTACGAACTGTTTGAACAACAATTCCTGTTCATTTGATCTGATGAAGACCAGTCAAAATGTTAATAATCTCTCAGGGTGAAAAAAAAAGTATGTGAGACTGTGAGTCCGAGTACTTTGCAACTCCACACACCTCTGCTTTTGACCTTTTTGCTCATGTGCAGTGGTACTGTCAATAATTGGTTGTGTTACAGTCTGTAATTCAGATCTGACTGCAAATGTAGCTTTATGTGGGCATTAACTTGAGAAAAAAGGGATTCTGTGTGTCTTTCTTATTTATTGTTGCAGAGTCTTCATCAGCTTTTAATTAGCATCAAGGAGTATAACTTTTTCCATGCTTCAGGGTAATAGTACCCATTTGTGGATACAGAGTTAGCACATTTCTAATGCATTAATACCACTCCACTCAAGTGTCACAAAAGATAAAATGTACAGATATCCATAGAGAAAGAGAGAGATCAAAACAGGGACTGAGCTCACGAAAGAGGAAAAAAGAGAGACACAAAGAGAGAGCTAGGAAGAGATGGGGTCACGGAGTCAGAGAGAGAGAGAGATTCTTCAATCCTAACCTTCATTAGCCAATTTTTTGTTACAAAGGCACAGCCAGTGCAAGCAGGATACCATCTTCCCTTACCTGTTTTTGTCTTCTGTATGGGCACTGGTCTATCACAAACGGATCTGTCAGTATTGTTTGTCTTTAGTGATTTTTGGGGTAGGTTTGGGTGTGAAATTGCTTGCCAAATGCTTCTACTCACATTCTCTTCTAATGTTTACTTCAGCCCTACTCCTGAATACTAGGTGCTTCTAATCGAGGAAATTGGTCAAGGGAATTCTTAAGTCCAGGTGCCACTTTTAAATGGTAGCAAGGACGGAATGAAGATGTTGGCTGATGGCCATCTTGGAAGGATGGCCTTCATGAAGGACACTAATGCTGTGCTCTTCCTGGCTGTGGTATCCCTGACACTATCAATCAAGACTAGGGTTCAAGGTATACTTTACAGCCAACAGGACACTTTAGGGTTCACAAATTCCACGGGCGAATTTAATTTCAAAATATTTTTTTATGGCGGACAGGGCTTACTGGAACCAAAGGAAATTATGTTTTTGAGTCTCCGTGTGATCTGACTCCAGCAAATGAATAAATATTTCAAATTCTTCTAAACGGAAGGTAAGATACTTTCCACCAGAGCCCAAGACACTTTCATTTAGACTACTGTATATGAAGAACTAATGACTTCACATAATTCTTGCAAAAAATGAATAATAAATTGTTTCACCTGACACATCTGTAATTGTATTCTCAGTTATTCTCTTGCCTTGTGGATTAACCCACCGCCATGAAATGCACGCAATGTGACTTGGCTCCTACTGCAGGTAAAGAAATCTAGGACAATACAGGAAGAGAACATAATGCTGGTATCTCAGAAAAAAGTTCCCTATTCCATTATGGTAATTGCAGTTCATGATACTTTCATCAGTTGTGCAGCCAGTGCTGGCATTTCCATGCATTCCTGGAAGCATGTATTTGGGTTTTTGCCGGTCTTCAACAGGTAGTAGCAGTTCAGATTCAAGATGCTTGGCATGCTCCTTGTATTTCATCAGATCAAGTACCACTCCAAAGTGTTCCGTGCGTCCCAAGGCTTGCCAGTCTAATTACTTCCTGAGGATCTTTAATCATACAGTTGAAAGGAGTACGCTCCTGCCATCTCAGCAAAAGTTGTCCATTGCAATCTCGTAGTTGCAGTTCATGTTATTTGCAGTAACTCACAAAGTTAGAAAATGTTCACCATCAGTTGATGCAGTCATTGCTACAATCTCTCTGCGTCTCTGGACACTATCTGGTGTGTGCGGGTGTGTGTGTGTGTGTATATATATATAACCGAGGACCCCGACTCTAAAAACAACGCAATGTCTCCCTGCATGGAAAAGGTAGCCAGATGGATGACACGCAGCAGGCTAAAACTTAACGGGGACAAAACAGAACTAATGTTCCTAGGCAACAAGCTAACACCGCAAATCACGATGAACTGGCCAAAAGAACTAGGACACCCCCCGGGGCATAAGAACTCCATAAAAAAACCTAGGAGTGTGGTTAGACCGCAACCTCACAATGGAGTCCCAAGCCAGGAAACTAGCAGCTGCCTGTTTTGGAATCCTGAGGATGCTCTGAAAAATCATGGACCTCATCCCAGAGGAGGCCCAGAGAACTGTGGTACAGGCGCTGGTGGTCTCGCGTCTCGATTACGGAAACTCTCTCTTCCTGGGTTCACCTAAATACGTGCTGAATAGATTACAGGTGGTACAAAATGCGGCAGCCAGATTACTTAGAAACACACCAAGACACGAATCAGCGCGAAAGGCTCTGAAATCGCTCCATTGGCTGCCAGTGCAGGCCAGGATTAAGTTTAAAACGCTGTGCATAGCACACAGGGCCTTAAAGGGAAAAGGACCAACCTTACTAAGAACCCTGATCACACCCTATACACCAGAAAGAGCCCTAAGATCCTCCTCAGAACACCTGGCTAAAACCACCAGGATTAGGAGATCCAGATGGGGAGGAAGATCATTTACGCATTTAGTGCCAAAACTATGGAACTCTATGCCCGCAGATTTAAGACTCACCATGGACGAGTTGGCCTTCAGAAAGAAACTGAAAACTTGGCTATTCCCAGGCTGAGCCCCGGATCATGCTCACTCCTGCTCCATAGCGCTGGGAAGCCCGCGGGCAGCTATGCGCTCTATAAAACTCACAAACATAAACATATATATATATATTCACTGAAAAAACCACAGGTTTCAGGGACGTTATAGTTAGTTGGACATTTCACTCGTACAAAACCAGAGAAATTCGGCCGTTATAGTTAGTTCAGCTAACTATAACTCGCGCCCCCGCAATGCACTGCTGATGACGTCACATATTACATCATTCATGACATGGTCAGTGACATCACTGATGACATCTTAAATGACATCACTGATGACATCATCCAGTGACTGTTTCTGTAAAGTTTTATATATATATATATATATAGATATATATATATAGATATATATATATATATACCTATATATATATATCTATATATATATATATATATATATATATATATATATATATATGCCAAGGTGTATTGAAGAATGAGTGGGTGTATAAGTGTCTGAATGGATGATTTAGTAGGTGCGTGACTGACTGTATAAGTGAGTGATTAATCGTGTCTTACTGAATGCATGGGTTAGTGACTAAACTGTGTGAATGTCTGTATTAGTCTGTCAGTTGGTGTGTAAGCGGCTGCATAGGTTGGTGAGTAACTACATGAGTGTCTATATGGGTTATTGATTGGTTGTCTGAGAATCTGTATGGGTGCCTGAGTGTCTCTGTGGGTGGGTGGGGGGTGGGTGACTCTGTGCATAGATGTGTGAGTAGGTGATTCACTGGGTGTATGGGTTCAAGAGTGCATCTGTGAAGGGCTGTATGGGTAGGTGAGAGTGTGATGGGTGTATTGGTGAGTGAATGGATGTCTCAGTGGTACATGTGTGAGTAACTACATATGTGAAAGGCAGTATATGTGAGTGTTGGAGTATATAAATGACTATATGTGAGAGTGAGTGATTGTGAGAGTGGCTGTATGGATGAGTGTGTGCTTGTGTCAGTGATTGTAGAAGAGAGTAAGTATGTGTTAGTAGCTGTATGAATAAGTGAAGTGGTGTGTGTATAACTGTATAGGTGAGTAAATGGGAGTATGATTCTTTGCATGACTGACTAGGTGTGTGAGTAACTCTATGGGTGAGTGGTGGTGTGTGAGTGTCTGTATAGGTGTACGAGTGCATATGATAGTGCTGTATTGATGAGTGACTGCATGTATGAGTAACTGTATGGATGAATGAGTGGACATGTGAATCAGCGTGAGTCGCATTCAGCCTGCAGAGGCACAGGCACCGGCTGGACTGACGGGATTAGAGAGCCTGCATGAGGGGCAGACAAAAGACCAGAAGGCGGCACGCTTCGGGCGTTGGGGCATCTGAGGGCCCGGAGCGGGGGGTCCTTGAACTATTGAGTGCCTGACTCTAATATGGCGACTACCCAGGAGAGCCATTTTAGGCACAAATACAATAAGAAGCAACCATAGCATCTAGGTCATGGGAAGACCCCGCCAGCACTTGCAGAGGGCCTAAGCTGAGTCAGACCCACAAGGCATCGGAGGAAACTACTGCAACCCACAAAGTAACTGCTGCCCCCACAGAGACTTAAGCAAACACTCACCGGGACACTGTCACGCAGCCTGCCTGCGCCCAAAATGGTGGCCGACGTAGCCTAACTGAGAAACAGCACCCACGCGAGTTACAGAGGCGGGGGCAGGGGCGCAGCGACAGGAGCAGCCCTCATCATCAGCAAACTTATCCCAGGAGTCCAGCAGGCCCCCGCGCCCATCAGAGACTCGCCGGAGATCAACTATACGGCCTGCCTGATCCTAAAATGGCGGCCGGAGATTTCTTAATAAGCAGCCTTAACCAAGAGAGCTACAGAGGCGGAGGACAGGGGTGTAGCGGCAGCAACGGTGGGGGGGGGAGGCGGCTATCTTCAGGCTATTCACAGGATCCTTTTCCCTTTGACGTCGTCAGTGATCTCTCCCTACGCCCTCTGAGCTGGAGGATGAGGCGGACGGCGCCTCCCAGCAACACCGGGACTGATGCCTTCTTTGGAACTATGACGATGCCCCACGGGCTGAAACTATAACTATTTGTACTTACTGCGGAGCCCGAGTACCCTTGGCCGATGCCCGGTGGAGCTGTCCTATGCAGCTGCAGAGGAGTCTGGCTCTGGGACACCCCCTCGGCCGTCACCTACCCAGCCGGGCATCGGACATTGTTTTTCACGGTTCTTCTCGGTTTTATATGTCTCTCTCTTCGACTGCTTTTACTACTGTGTTCCCCCTGGAGTAATTTCCCACTTCAGGTCTACCTGACTCTGTCTGCTCTCCCCCCTCCTGTTTACCTTTCCCCCCACTACCTTCCACTCCCCTTAAGACGTGTGTCTTGGATATGCTATGCGCTAATATCTTATATTATTGAATAAGCTCATGTTTTTCTCCTAAGTATGTACTGGTAACTGCAACTGTAACTGATGTAACTATGTAAAAATGTACTGAAACAATGTCCTATCGCATGTAAAGCGCTCTGATACCTCCGGGTCTAGCCAGCGCTATATAAAACTTTTCGAATAAATAAACAAATAAATAAAAATAAAAAAATCAGTGAGTGGGTATGTAGTAACTGGTATTGGTCTGTCTATGGTTTCGAAAATGGTTGTCTGCCAGGGCGTCTTTCTCTAATTAAAAATTATCCTCCTAAATTAGCACAAGTTGATATACTGTGTCTATTGTATGCCGACGATATCGTTATACTCGACCATACCCCGATAGGTTTGCAAAGAACCCTGAATGAACTAAATCATTATGCAATCGAAAATTTTCTGTTGCCAAACATTACCAAAACTAAAGCACTCCCTTTCAGTGGCAGAAGGAAGGCTTTACCTTATACATGGTCGTTAGGAGGCGAACCGATCGAGACAGTAAAAGAGTATGTTTATTTGGGCCGTATTTTTACTTCTAATTTACAAGATACAGCCCATCTCCAACACTTAAGTCGGAAGGCAGAATCCCATGCCGGGGCTTTACAGAGACTGTACCTTTCCACGGGAAATAGACATTTCACACCAATGTTGGAGGTTTATGGTATGAAAATCCCTCCGATTTTATCATATGCCATGGAATTCACACAAATTAAAACATGGCAATCTATAAAAGTAAAGGAGGGAACCATACTCCGGAAATTGTTAAAAGTGTCGCACTCGGTACCAGTCCAAGCACTTCGATCTCGAGTTATCGGTAACGGGAATTTCTGCTAGAGTAATTGCAAATATCATCAGGTGGGCATACAACTTATTACACGCAGCGCCAGACACCTTAAGGCATCTGTTAAAACTGGAGACTTTTAGAGAGGAAGCGTCTGGGTATACTTTTAATAGGAATTTGGAAAAAGCCTTTGAGGTTTCTCAATGTACTCTCATGCTCCTACAGGAGTGGTCTCTAGCACACTTGAAATTGTTTTTAAAACATTTGGCCCCTAGAATCAGTTATGAATTGGATAAAGAGCATTGCATTCAATTGAAGCATTATAAAGTGTTTGCAGAAAACAAAGAATTTAAATCCTTTGCTCCCTATTTACGTTTTCAATTAGAGCACGGGGTAAGGCGTTGTATCCTACTCTTACGTTTGGGTATACTCCCTTTAGCAACATTCTTAGCCAGCTGGGAAGGTACAAATAATCCCAGAGGCATATGTGAGTTATGCAAAGGTGGCCGACAAGATTTGCCTCATATTTTACTAATCTGTCCTAATGCGAGTATAGTAGCGGCACGACGTCGTTATATAATTCCAATTCAACTGAAGTATAATGCACTCTTGGCCCAAGATTTAATTATGTTGTGTAACTCTCCAGTAAATGAATTTGTTTGCCATAACCTGTATAAGTTTTTAAAAGTTTTCTAAAGCTGTTCTAAAGTTAAAACGCCTAATCAGAAGTTTTTATTTTTAATTTTATTTTTATAGAATGTTGTACGGGTAGGCGATAGAACATTGTTATGTCCCATTCTATAGTGTGTCTTAAAAGCAAAATGCTGTACAGGTAGACGATAGAATATTGTTACTGCTCCATTTTTTAGTGTGTTTTAAAAGTAAATGTTTTATCATTTAATCACTTTAAATTTAATAATAACAATTTTATCCTTGTATTTGTTGATCTCAGTTGAGGTCTGAATCAAATAAATTTACTTTGACTTTGTCTGCATTTTAGAGTGGGTGTATCAAAGGTTATATTAGGGTGTGAGGAGGTGCATCAGATTATCACGTGGATGATGTCATCAGTGATGTCATCAGTGATGTCACTGACCATGTCATGAATGATGTAATATGTGACGTCATCAGCAGTGCATTGCGGGGGCATGAGTTATAGTTAGCTGAACTACCTATAACGGCCGAATTTCTCTGGTTTTGTACGAGGAAATGTCCAACTAACTAACGTCCCTGAAACCTGTGGTTTTTTCAGTGAATTCCTAAGGTTTTTTAAATGCTAATTTCTAACTATAACGTCCCTGAAACCTGTTTTTTTCAGTGAATTTCAAAGGTTTTTAAATGCTAATTTCTAACTATAACTTCCCTGAAACCTGTGGTTTTTTTCTGTGAATTTCAACGGTTTTGTAAATGCTAATTTCTAACTATGCCTACAGAGGTAGGACATGTGCAGAAAGAGGAAGAAAGGAGCTGAAAGAAGCAAGAGAAATGCAGAAAGAGGCAACAGAAGTCCAGAAAGACGAAGAAAGGTGCAGAAAGAAGCAAGAGATGTGCACAAAGAACCAACAGAGGAGCAGAAAGAGGCCTTAATGCAAAGTCATCCTGTGCCCCCAACTTTTTGCTGACGGGTACTGGTGGTAACTGACTCTGACTAGCCAGGCCCGGAGCCAGTGCTATGCTGAAAGACACTTAGAATACAGTGAAAACACCTACATACACTAGGGTACACTATGGGTTGGGCTACCCCTGTGATTGGCATGACCTCCCCTGTAAGGCCCTAGTACATAATAGGGCAGGGGGATTAAAACTACCTCTAACTAAGAGGTGCAGAAGGAGGCAAGAGAAGTGCAGAAAGAAGCAACAGAGGTGCCGAAAAAGGCAGGAGAGGTGCAAAAAAAGAGTAAGTGAAGTGCAGAAAGAGGCAAAAGAGGTACATAAAGAGACAACAGGGGTGCAGAAAGAAGCAAGACAGGTGCAGAAAGAAGCATGGAAAGTGCAGAATGAAGCAACGGGTGCAGAAAGAGGCAAGAGAAGTGTAGAAAGGAGCAAGTGAGGTGCAAAAAGAGCCAACAGAGGTGCAAAAAGAGGCAAGAGAGGTGCAGAGACACACAAGAGAAGTGCACAAAGAGGCAAGAGAATTGCTGAAAGAAGCAACAGAGGTGTACAAAGATGCAAGAAAAGTGCAGGAAGAGGCAAGTGAGATGCAAAAACAGGCAGGAAAGGTACAGAAAGAGGGAAGACGAGTGCAGAAAGAGACAACAGGGGTGCAGAAAGAAGCAAATGAGGTGCAGAAAGAGGCAACAGGGGTGCAGAAAGAAGCAAGACAGGTGCAGAAAGAAGCATGGAAAGTGCAGAATGAAGCAGCAGGGGTGCAGAAAGAGGCAAGAGAAGTGTAGAAAGGAGCAAGTGAGGTGCAGAAAGAGCCAACAGCTGCAAAAAGAGTCAAGAGAGGTGCAGAAACAGGCAAGACAAGTGCACAAAGAGGCAAGAGAATTGCTGAAAGAAGCAACAGAGGTGTAGACAGAAGCAAAAAAAGTGCAGAAAGAGGCAAGTGAGATGCAAAAACAGGCAGGAAAGGTACGGAAAGAGGGAAGGCGAGTGCAGAAAGTGACAACAGGGGTGCAGAAAGAAGCAATGAGGTGCAGTAAGAGGCAACAGACTTGCAGAAAGACGGAAGAGAGGTGCCGAAAAAGGCAAGAAAATTGCAGAAAGAGGCAAAAGAGGTATCTAAAGAGACAACGGGTGCAGAAAGAAGCAAGACAGGTGCAGAAGGAAGCATGGAAAGTGCAGAATGAAGCAACAGGGATGCACAAAGAGGCAAGAGAGGTGCACAAAGAGGCGAGAGAGTTACAGAAAGAGCCAAGTGAAGTGCAGAAGGAGGCAAGAGAACTGCAGAAAGAGGCAATAGAGGTGCAGAAAGAGGCAAGTGAGATGCAAAAACAGGCAGGAAAGGTACAGAAAGAGAGAAGACGAGTGCAGAAAGAGACAACAGTGGTGCAGAAAGAAGCAATGGGGTGCAGAAAGAGGCAACAGACGTGCAGAAAGAGGGAAGAGAGGTGTAGAAAAAGGCAAGAAAAGTGCAGAAAGAGGTACATAAAGAGACACCAGGGGTGCAGAAAGAAGCAAGACAGGTGCAGAAAGAAGCATGGAAAGTGCAGAATGAAGCAACAGGGGTGCAGAAAGAGGCAAGAGAAGTGTAGAAAGGAGCAAGTGAGGTGCAGAAAGAGCCAACAAAGGTGCAAAAAGAGGCAAGAGAGGTGCAGAAACAGGCAAGAGAATTGCTGAAAGAAGCAACAGAGGTGTAGAAAGAAGCAAAAAAAGTGCAGAAAGAGGCAAGTGAGGTGCAAAAACAGGCAGGAAAGGTACGGAAAGAGGGAAGGCGAGTGCAGAAAGTGACAACGGGTGCAGAAAGAAGCAATGAGGTGCAGTAAGAGGCAACAGACGTGCAGAAAGAGGGCAGAGAGGTGCAGAAAAAGGCAAGAAAATTGCAGAAAGAGGCAAAAGAGGTATCTAAAGAGACAACAGGGGTGCAGAAAGAAGCAAGACAGGTGCAGAAAGAAGCATGGAAAGTGCAGAATGAAGCAACAGGGATGCACAAAGAAGCAAGAGAGGTGCACAAAGAGGCGAGAGAGTTACAGAAAGAGCTAAGTGAAGTGCAGAAGGAGGCAAGAGAACTGCAGAAAGAGGCAATAGAGGTGCAGAAAGAGGCAAGTGAGATGCAAAAACAGGCAGGAAAGGTACAGAAAGAGAGAAGACGAGTACAGAAAGAGACAACAGGGGTGCAGAAAGAAGCAAATGGGTGCAGAAAGAGGCAACAGACGTGCAGAAAGAGGGAAGAGAGGTGTAGAAAAAGGCAAGAAAAGTGCAGAAAGAGGCAAAAGAGGTACATAAAGAGACACCAGGGGTGCAGAAAGAAGCAAGACGGGTGCAGAAAGAAGCATGGAAAGTGCAGAATGAAGCAACAGGGGTGCAGAAAGAGGCAAGAGAAGTGTAGAAAGAGGCAAGAGAGGTGCAGAAACAGGCAAGAAAAGTGCACAAAGAGGCAAGAGAATTGCTGAAAGAAGCAACAGAGGTGTAGAAAGAAGCAAGAAAAGTGCAGAAAGAGGCAAGTGAGATGCAAAAACAGGCAGGAAAGGTACAGAAAGAGGGAAGACGAGTGCAGAAAGAGACAACAGGGGTGCAGAAAGAAGCAAATGAGGTGCAGAAAGAGGCAACAGACGTGCAGAAAGATGGAAGAGAACTGCAGAAATAGGCAAGAAAAGTGCAGAAAGAGGCAAAAGAGGTACATAAACAGACAACAGGGGTGCAGAAAGAAGCAAGACAGGTGCAGAAAGAACCATGGGAAGTGCAGAATGAAGCAACGGGTGCAGAAAGAGGCAAGAGAGGTGGACAAAGAGGCGAGAGATTTACAGAAAGAGGCAAGTGAAGTGCAGAAGGAGGCAAAAGAACTGCAGAAAGCGGCAATAGAGGTGCAGAAAGAGGCAAGTGAGATGCAAAAACAGGCAGGAAAGGTACAGAAAGAGGGAAGACGAGTGCAGAAAGAGACAACAGGGGTGCAGAAAGAAGCAAATGAGGTGCAGAAAGAGGCAACAGACGTGCAGAAAGATGGAAGAGAACTGCAGAAAAAGGCAAGAAAAGTGCAGAAAGAGACAAAAGAGGTACATAAAGAGACAACAGGCGTGCAGAAAGAAGCACGACAGGTGCAGAAAGAAGCATGGAAATGCAGAATGAAACAACGGGTGCAGAAAGAGGCAAGAGAGGTGCACAAAGAGGCGAGAGAGTTACAAAAAGAGGCAAGTGACATGCAGAAGGAGGCAAGAGAACTGCAGAAAGAGGCAATAGAGGTGCAGAAAGAGGCAAGTGAGATGTAAAAACAGGCAGGAAAGGTACAGAAAGAGGGAAGACGAGTGCAGAAAGAGACAACAAGGGTGCAGAAAGAAGCAAATGAGGTGCAGAAAGAGGCAACAGACTTGCAGAAAGAGGGAAGAGAACTGCAGAAAAAGGCTAGAAAAGTGCAGAAAGAGACAAAAGAGGTACATAAAGAGACAACAGGGGTGCAGAAAGAAGCACGACAGGTGCAGAAAGAAGCATGGAAAGTGCAGAATGAAACAACAGGGGTGCAGAAAGAGGCAAGAGAGGTGCACAAAGAGGCGAGAGAGTTACAAAAAGAGGCAAGTGACATGCAGAAGGAGGCAAGAGAACTGCAGAAAGAGGCAATAGAGGTGCAGAAAGAGACAAGTGAGATGTAAAAACAGGCAGGAAAGGTACAGAAAGAGGGAAGACGAGTGCAGAAAGAGACAACAAGGGTGCAGAAAGAAGCAAATGAGGTGCAGAAAGAGGCAACAGACGTGCAGAAAGAGGGAAGAGAGGTGCAGAAAAAGGCAAGAAAAGTGTATAAAGAGGCAAAAGAGGTACATAAAGAGACACCAGGGGTGCAGAAAGAAGCAAGACAGGTGCAGAAAGAAGCATGGAAAGTGCAGAATGAAGCAACGGGGGTGCAGAAAGAGGCAAGAGAAGTGTAGAATTGAGCAAGTGAGGCGCAGAAAGAGCCAACAGAGGTGCAAAAAGAGGCAAGAGAGGTGCAGAAACAGGCAAGAGAAGTGCACAAAGAGGCAAGAGAATTGCTGAAAGAAGCAACAGAGGTGTAGAAAGAAGCAAGAAAAGTGCAGAAAGAGGCAAGTGAGATGCAAAAACAGGCAGGAAAGGTACAGAAAGAGGGAAGAGGAGTGCAGAAAGAGACAACAGGAGTGCAGAAAGAAGCAAATGAGGTGCAGAAAGAGGCAACAGACGTGCAGAAAGATGGAAGAGAACTGCAGAAAAAGGCAAGAAAAGTGCAGAAAGAGGCAAAAGAGGTACATAACGAGACATCAGGGGTGCGGAAAGAAGCAAGACAGGTGCAGAAAGAAGCATGGTAAGTGCAGAATGAAGCAACGGGTGCAGAAAGAGGCAAGAGAAGTGTAGAAAGGAGCAAGTGAGGTGCAGAAAGAGTCAACAGAGGTGAAAAAAGAGGCAAGAGAGGTGCAGAAACAGGCAAGAGAAGTGCACACAGAGGCAAGAGAATTGCTGAAAGAAGCAACAGAGGTGTAGAAAGAAGCAAGAAAAGTGCAGAAAGAGGCAAGTGAGATGCAAAACCAGGCAGGAAAGGTACAGAAAGAGGGAAGACGAGTGCAGAAACAGACAACAGGGGTGCAGAAAGAAGCAAATGAGGTGCAGAAAGAGGCAACAGGCGTGTAGAAAGATGGAAGAGAACTGCAGAAAAAGGCAAGAAAAGTGCAGAAAGAGGTACATAAAGAGACACCAGGGGTGCAGAAAGAAGCAAGACAGGTGCAGAAAGAAGCATGGAAAGTGCAGAATGAAGGAACAGGGGTGCAGAAAGAGGCAAGAGAAGTGTAGAAAGGAGCAAGTGAGGTGCAGAAAGAGCCAACAGAGGTGCTAAAAGAGGCAAGAGAGGTGCAGAAACAGACAAGAGAAGTGCACAAAGAGGCAAGAGAATTGCTGAAAGAAGCAACAGAGGTGTAGAAAGAAGCAGGAAATGTGCAGAAAGAGGCAAGTGAGATGCAAAAACAGGCAGGAAAGGTACAGAAAGAGGGAAGACGAGTGCAGAAAGAGACAAGTGAGATGTAAAAACAGGCAGGAAAGGTACAGATAAAGGTACACTTGTTATATCAGGCTCTGCCCCCTCCCTGCACCACTGTGCAAATGCGGCCCCTGGCGCGTTGTAAGTTGGGGGATTAAGTCCCCTTGAATCCTGAGGGTCCCTGGGGGCCAACTAGCCCACCAGGTACCTCCAGTAAGCGCCACAGAGCTGCGTTGGAGAGAGGTGTTCTGAGGCCATGCCCCTTTTTACACCAAGCTGCAAACGCGGCTTCTGGCGCACTGCTGCTCGGAGGATGAAGTCCACTTGTGTCCTGAGGTCCTCATCGCCCCACCAGCAGTGCACCAGAGCCGCGTTTGCAGAGTGGTGTAAAAAGGGGCGTGACCTCGGACCACCTCTCTGCAATGCAGCTCTGTGGCGCTTACTGGAGTTACCTGGTGGGGTAGTTGGCCCCCAGGGACCCTCAGGATTGAAGGGGACTTAATCCCCCAATTTACAATGCGCCAGGGGGTGCGCTTGCACACTTGTTGTTTCAGGCCCCGCCCCCTCGCTGCACCACTGTGCAAACACGCCCCCTGGCACGTTGTAAGTTGGGGAATTAAGTCCCCTTCAATCCTGAGGGTCCCTGGGGGCCAACTAGTCCACCAGGTATCTCCAGTAACCGCCACAGAGCTGCATTGCAGAGAGGTGTAAAAAGGGGCGTGGCCTCGGACCACCTCTCTGCAACGCAGCTATGTGGCGCTTACTGGAGGTACCTGGTGGGCTAGTTGGCCCCCAGGGACCCTCAGAATTGAAGGGGACTTAATCCCCCAATTTACAACGTGCCAGGGGGCGCGTTTGCACAGTGGTGTAGGGAGGGGGCGGGGCCTCCGGCGATATGCCGGCTTTTGTTTTATTTTTTTTTAAATCTTTTTTTATGGGTGGGGTGCTGCGTGGCCCCCCTTCCCTGGGCCACTTTTGGACCGGGGACCCCATCCCCCGGGGCCTGGCAGCCTTCTTTTTTTCTTTATTGAAATTATGGGAGGGGGGCCGCGTGGCCTCCTTAGGCCAATTATGGCCCCGGGGACCCCATCCCCCGGGGCCGGCCTTTCCTTTTTTTTAAAAATTAGAATTTCAGGGGAGTGGGGCTGCGTGGCCCCCCTCTCGGGCCACTTCTGGCCCCGGGGACCCCATCCCCCGGGGCCTGGCCTCTCTGTTGGGGGCCGTGGGAGGACCCCCAATGCCCCCACGGTCCCGCCGGCTCCCCGTGTCCTGCGGGAGCCAGCATTGCTTTTGCACAAGGGGAGCTGCTGACATGCAGCTCCCCTTGTGCAAAGCAATCTGCTTTGCTTCATTGAAGCGAGAGCAGGTTTCCTGCTCTCGCTTCAATGAAGCAAGCAGAGTTTGCAATGACAGGGCGGGAGCCGCACGGCTCCCGCCCTGTCATTGCAAATAGCAATGTCCCGAGGGTGGGCACCCCGGGACACTGCAGGAGCCGGCCCTGGGGGGTGGCGGTCCCCAGGGCCATCAAGGGCTCCAGGAGGGGGGCCTCGCGGCCCCCCTACCAACGTTTGCAAAGCCCTGGGGAGGTGGTGGTCAGGGGGGCACGGGGGTCCGTAACGGACCCCCGTATTTAAATACAAAGTGCCCCGGGGGAGGTGGTGGTCCCCGGGGCAGTGTGGGGGGGCTTGAGCCCCCCCACACTAATTAATTATGACAGCCCCAGGGTGGTGGCGGTCCCCGGGGCTTGGGGGGGCCCGCGAGGCCCCCCCACCTTATTGAAATTAAGCCCCAGGGAGGTGGCGGTCCCCGGGGCTTGGGGGGGGCCCACGAGGCCCCCCCCACTCTATAATCAATAAAGCCCCGAGGAGGTGGTGGTCCCCGAGGCTGCTGGGGGCCACATGCCCCCGCGAATAAATTATCAAGCCCCGGTGAGGTGGCGGTCCCCGGGGCTGCAGGGGCCCCCGCGGGCCCCCGCTACATAAATAAATTGCCCCCGGGACTTCGTCCACCCGGGGGCTTTGAAAACGAAGCGCGGGAGTCCGCGCTTCGTTTTTTAAAATTTTCGGACGGATTCGCGCACCCGGCGCGACCCCGCCCGAAAAGTTTTAAAAAAATGCTTTTTTTGGGCCTGGCAGGCCTGGGGGGTCAGGGTGTTTTACCCTGCCCCTTTTCTTGTTTTTTTATCTTTCTCTAACCTTTTTCTTTCTCCCTCGTCCGAGGCACAAGATGGCTGCCAACACTTCCTGGTTTGAAGTGTTGGCAGCCAATCAGAGGCAAGCTCGTGCTCGGGAGATGTGTGGTTAGTCTCTGCCCAGATATCGAAAGTTTTCTTTTTTTTAATTTCTCAGGAACTACTGAACGGATTTACACCATTTAACAAAAAGGGCTCTTTCTGAACCAAGACCTACCTTTTTGCCAAATTTGGTGTCATTCCTTTCAGCAGTTCGGGCTGTAGCTTTGTCTAAAGTTTCCTATGGAAATTAACATGGGGACAACGCGTTTTGGGACCCCCCTTTTTTCTCGGCCCCCGCTTCTCGAATCACCCCGAAACTTTCAAGACAGGAGCTGACCGGAGCGGGCCACTAGTTTTGAAAATTTTGTGAAGATTCGTCAACCGGCGCCAAAGTTATTGGGAAAATAAAAACGCTTTTTGAATAGAAACGAGGTCCTAACTAGAACTACCTACTGGCGACCGCCAGTAGGTAATATATATATATATATATATATGTGTGTGTGTATATATATATATATATAATGTGTGTGTGTGTGTATATGTATATATATATATATATCCAACTCCTCGCCTCTTGAGTTTTCCTTGAACTGGAAAAAAACGAGTGCAGACCCAATTGCGTGCAAATTTCTCTTCTTTAATCCTTTAACCTGTACCACCAGTGTCTGTCATAACGCGTTTCTGCCGCCCACGCGGCCTTGATCACATATATATATATATAGTCTGTCTAAGATATGCATAGGTATATGTTATTTTAGATTGTTTATTGGAGAGTAAATGCTTACAGGTCACCAAACACACACATGTACAATCATAATGTTAAGTTGTATTGACCTAATGTTAAATTTTAAAAAAATGTTTCAACGTTTTACTGTTTTAATGTATATAGAGAAGGATGCTAATTTTAAGTTATCGCGGGTTTTTTATATACCATCTTGTACTTGTAATATTTTTTACTTGCTTTCTGTCTTTTATGGTGCAATGTCGAAATAAAGATTGCTTACAGAATATATATATATATATATATTACCTAATGGTGGTCGCCAGTAGGTAGTTATAGTTAGGACCATGTTTCAGTAGGGAAAGCATTTTTTTTGACTTGCCAATAAACCTGGGGCCGTTTGACAAATCTTCACGAAATTTTCCAAAAACAGCGCTCCTCTAATTTTAGTTGTGCATGGAAAGTTTCAGGGAAATCCGTGAAACGGGGGCTGAGAAAAAGGGGTGGGTCAAAAAAAGTGCGTTTCCCATGTTAATTCCCATAGTCTTTAGACGTGCCTGCAGCCCGATCTGCTTGACAGAATTATCCCAAATTTGGCAAAAAGGTAGATTTTGTTCTTCAGATCATGCTTTTTATTATTTGGTGTAAATTTGTTTACCAGTTTTGGAAGTATTAAAAGGAAAACTAAATTTGTGTAGCTGGAGCCTAAGCACAGATCTCATGGTGAGATCTGATTGGCTGCCAGCACTTCAACCAGGAAATGTTGGCAGCCATCTGATGACGTTTCAAATGACATTAGTGATAACAATATCCACAGAACAACTCACACACCCAATCACATCCTTATACAACCTCCCATACATCCACTCACACACCCACACAACCAGTCACATACGGATTCACAGACTCATACAAGTACTCACACAGCCACTCACTCATCCATAGCGCCACTCAGACACCCACCCATTCACTCACTCATACAGGCATTTACACAACCACTCACTCACCCATAAAGATACTCATACAGCCAGTCACTTACCCATACAGCCACTGTCGCACATTCACCCAAACAGCTACTCACAACCGCATATTCACCTATACATCCATTCACACACCCATACAGACTCTCAACACAGCCACGCTCTCACTCATACAAGCAGTCACACACTCCCTCACACACCTGCGCAACCACTTACATACCCATTCACACATCCATACAAGCACTCACACATTTGCTCACTCACCCATACATCCATTCACAGAGACACTTAGTTTACAATAGAGACACTCACACATGAGCTCACTTAACCAAACAGCCAATCAAACAGCCACTCACTCACCCATACAGCCACTTACACACCCACTCACCCACCCATACAACCACTCACTCACTGATACAGCCAGTAACACACCCACTCACTCACCAACATAGTCACTCACACAGCCTCTCACTCACCCACACAGCTACTCACATACCTACTGATACACCCATGCAGCCACTCATACACCCACTCACACACTGATACTGGCACTCTGACATCCACTCACACACGGATACAGACAGTCACACAGCTGCTCACATAATTTGTTACAAATAGTATCACTCATTAATAGTATGGGAGTATGCTATTTTAACTTATTTAGTACCTTGGTATATATGTTTTACAATCCTAAAGTTTTAGAAAACATGCACACTTACTGGATGATGTCATCAGTGATGTCATTTGAGATGCCATCCAGGAGCCCTACAGAAACCGTGTGCAGTGTGGGAACACAACCACGGGATCAATGCAAGTCAATGGGTAAGTCGCGGTTGTAATTTTAAAGAAGAAGGACCCTTCCCAGTGGACCCTGAAGAAACCCCGTGGAAGACAGAAGGTTGAAGAGCCACGCCACCTGTGGATACCCTAGGAACCAGGATATCTACACCAGGGAAGCCGGGTGCATAGGTGTGAAGTGGCGTCAGAAACCGCTGTTGAACCCAAAGGAGGACTTCAGGGAGATGCCGCTGCTGGAGAAGGTGAAAGTGTCCGGTGGAACCCAAAGGTGGATTCAGGAGGAGAAGTGCCTGCAAGCAGAGGGGACAGAGTCTATGTCACACAGGAGTGAACTGTATGCACGGTAGAAGAATGCCCACCGATGTTGAGTGTTGCAGAAAAGCTGACAGTGACCTTGAAACTGCAGCTGTGCGAACCAGGCAATGCTGTGGACAACCAGGATCTGGCTTCAAGCTGTCCCACGTCGGATGCCGAGAGCTGAGGGGTCGGTGTCTGTTGGGAGCACCAACAAGCCTTGGCAACTGCAACCAATGTAGAAGTCGAAGAAGGTACAATGTCGGGACCAGCAAGGTCCAGGGGATTCACCAACAACAGGGGAGTCAGGGCAGGTCCCGAGCAATCAGTGGAGCCCGCAGAATTCAAAGATGCCCCTCAAGAGGACCCACAGGCTGGAGGCACTGGAGTCGCAAGAGGACCTCGAGCAGCTCACCAAAGATACAGGCCGCTGATGCAAGTGATGCGGTGAGGACGAAGATCTTGGTCCACAAGATGCTTGAGGTTGGGGCTACTTGGAGCCCGAAGATCTTGGTGGAAGGAAGCCAACAAGCCTTTGCACTTGCAAGTCGACACGATGCACAGGGGTTCGGTTCCTGTGGCTCCGACGAGAGATACTGGCCTCAAACTTGGTGAGAGGACAGGGCAGGCCTCGAGGGATGTGAAGAGCCACCACCTGTGTTGCTGAGCCTTTCAGAGTCCATAGGAGCCCAGGATCAACAGACCGGTCAGCTTAGTTGCGGTGCCTGCAGATGCAGGGAAGTGACTCCTTCACTTCAAGGGAGATTCCTTCAGGTGTCCAGGTTGCCCACAGGCCTAGGAAGATTCCTGTATGGTGCACAGGCATGGATGTTTGGAGCAGACGAGCAGGGTGACGAGATCAGGAGCAGCAGAAGTCTTCCCAGTTGCAGTCTTGATGCCCAGAGCGAAGTCCAGAGTGCCTAGATGGTTGAAGAAGTGGTGTCTGAAATTAATCTTGTCCCACGACGAATCTAGGGACCCACCCTCAGGTAAGTCCTTAAGTACCCTAAGGAAAGGGTTGGGACGATTCAGGGTTCCCTCCCCGGGGAGGGGTCGGACAGTGGGGAGGATACTCCCTTGTCCTTTGTCCAGTTTCGTGCCAGAGCGGGAGCCAACGGCTCCCTGAGCTGGTTTGAACTGGACTATACAAGGAGCGCACCAATTGTGCCCTTCAAGCAGATTGAGTGGCGCTGGCAAGCGCTCCCACCCGGCCCCAATACACTATACCCTGTCTGGGAGGTGGTCACACCTCCTTGTGACAGGATACCTATTGTTCTACCTTCCCCTTCTCGAGCTTGGCTCAGCAGCAGGAGGGCAGAATCGTGTCTCTGGTCGGCAGCATCCAAGTTGTGCTGTCTGGGTCTAGAAGACTGGTACCTGGAGCACTGAGGTCTTCCCGGAGGAGCTTTACAGTGCATGGAATCATACCTCCCACACCGTTTACGGTGTGGGGGTATGATTCCAACATGTTTAATACCAAACATGATAGGGTTCATTACAGCCAGTTTCGAGATGGTCATCATGTAATGACGCGATGCCCCTCTATATGTTATATGGCTGTCTCACTTACAATCCGGGAGAATGAACTCTGTAGGCTGTAGGGGTGTCCTGCTCATGCAGGGGCACCCTCACACTTAGAACCGAGCACCCTGCCTTCAGGATTGAAAGGCCTGCTTTAGGGGTGACTTATAGGTTTTAAGTGCAGTGACCCTAGATATAGGTAAACCTATATCTTTTGTAAGTGGTGCTAGCACCAGCTTACACAGGCTGCAATGGCAGGCCTGTAGTTACAGTTTGAGTGGTCCCTTATGGGTGGCATAATACAGGCTTCAGCCCATGGGGGACCCCTGCCCTGGGTACATTAGTACCATATACTAGGGACTGATAAGTGTACACCACTGTCCAATCTGGGATGTGCCTAAGTACTTACCATACCAATTTAGGGGAGAAAGCACAGAGACTGGGGTCCTGATTAGCAGGATCCCAGTCAGACTAGTCAGAAACAGTATTACATCAAACAAAAAGTGGGGGTAACCATAAAAGCAGATCCTACTTTCCTACACTGACTTATTGGAGGAAACAAGAAGGATTCTTGGCCCCCAAGGACCCTAAGCATCCAAAGGACTTCATCCCCCAACCAGTAGTGCGCCAGGAGGTGCATTTGTAAAGTGGTGGAGAAAGAGGTCGGCCGACCAGCTCACAGCAATTCCGCGGTGTGGGACTTATTGGAGGTAACAGGAGGGATTCTTGGCTCGCAAGGACTCTCAGCATCCAAGGGGACTTCATCCCCCAACCAGTAGTGGGCCAGCAGGCACGTTTGCAGAGTGGTGAAGAAAGGGGTCGTGGCCTCTGACGACCTCTCGGCAATCCATTTGTTTGGGACTTACTGACGGTAATAGGAGGGGTAGTTGGCCCCCAAGGACTCTCAGGAGCCAAGGGGACTTCATCCCCCAACTAGTAGTGTGCCAGGAGGCCCCTTTGCAGAGTGGTTGAGAAAGGGGGTGGGGCCTCAGACGAGGTCTTGGTGAATCCGGCTGTGGGGGACTCACTTGTTGCAATAATAGGGGCTCTTGGTCCCCAAGGACCCTAAGCAGTCAAGGGGAGTTCATCCCCCAACCAGTAGTGCGTCACGAGGTCCCTGTGCAGAATGGTTGAGCAAGGGGGCGCGGCCTCTGACATCTCTGCAGTCCGGCTGTGGGGGACTTAGTTGTCGCAACTATAGGGGTTCTTGACTCCCATCGACCCTCAGCAGCCAAGGGGAGTTCATCCCCTAACCAGTAGTATGCCAGGAGGCCCCTTTGCAGAGTGGTTAAGAAAGGGGGAGAGGCCTCTGACGTTTCAGCAGTCCGACTGTGGGAGACTTACTTGTTGCAACAATAGGGGTTCTTGGCTCCCAAGGGCCCTCAGCAGCCATGGGGAGTTCATCCCCCAACCAATAGTACACCAGGTGACCCCTGTGCAGAGTGGTTGAGAAAGGGGGCGAGGCCTCCGACATCTCAACAATCCCACTGTGGGGGACTTACCTATCGCAACAATAGGAGTTCTTGTCCCCCAACGACCCTCAGCAGCCAAGGGGAGTTCATCCCCCAACGAGTAGTATGCCAGGAGGCCCTGTGCAGAGTGGTTGAGAAAGGGGGCAGCGCCTCTGACGAGGTCTCAGCATTTTTCTGCAAGCTAGTTTCTTGATTTTGCCTCTTTCTGCTCGTTTCTGACCTTTTATTCTGCCTTTTGCTGCTTGATTCTGACCTCTATTTTGCCTCTTTCTGCTTGTTTCTGAACTCTATTCTCCCTCTTTCTGCTTGTTTCTGACCTTTATTCTGCCTCTTTCTGCCCATTTCTCACCTTCATTCTGCTTCTTGCTTCTCATTTCTCACCTTTATTCTGCCTCTTTCAGCTCATTTCTGACCTTTATCTTGCCTCTTTATGACCTCTATTTTCCCTCTTTCTGCTCATTTCTGACCTTTATTCTGCCTCTTTCTGCTCATTTCTCACCTTTATTCTGCCTCTTTCTGCTCATTTCTCACCTTTTATCTTGCCTCTTTCTGACCTTTATTCTGCCTCTTTCTGCTCATTTCTCACCTTTATTTAGCCTCTTTCTGCTCTTCCCTGGAACTGCAGGGGGGGGGGCCTCAAGGCCCTCCCGGTCCCAGCCGGCTGCCCGCCTCCTGCGGGAGCCAGCATTGCTGTTACACACAGGGAGTGGCTAAACATGCAGCCTCTTGTGTGTGAAAGCAATCCGTCTGTTTTCCCTGCTCGCTTGACAGCTGGCAGGGAAACAGACGAATGCTCCGCTTTCAGCAAGCGAGAGCATTTCTCCTCTCTCTCTTGCTGGAAGCGGAGTGTTTGCTGTGGGTTGGTAGGAGCGGTTAAAGCTCCTACCAAGCTACAGCAAACAACTATGTCCTGGGGGTGGGTACCCCAGGACATAGCCGGAGCTGGCCATGGGGGGTCATGATCCTTGGGGCCGAGAACAGCCCCCCTCCATTTTAACAGTACAGTTTGGCCCCGGGGGGAGTCTGTGAGGTCCCCCCAAAACAAACAAAGTAGCTGCGGGATGTGAGGCTCCCTGGGGTGTGGGGGGCTGGGTCTGCAAAGCGCCCTTCCCCTATTTTTTTTCAATAAGCCCAGGGAAGGTGGCGGACCCTGGTGCACAAAGAGGGGGAACCTTGTGCCCCCTCCTTACATTTTATTTAAGCCTGCATGCCCTCGGGACTTGGCCCACCCGGGGGCTAAATAATTGAGAAGCGCGGATGTCTGCACTTCTTTTATTTGTTTATTGTTTTCGTCGGAGCCGTGGCTCCTGCAGATATTTTTTTTTTGTTAACATCTTTTTGCCTTGGCGGGTCCCTCTGGGATCCCCCCAAGAGGTATCGGGAGACAGGGTATTCCTACCCTGCCCCTTCACCTTTTTTTTAATTTTTTTTATATTTGTTTTTAGGACTTGGCTGAAGCCGAAGCTGAGTCCCAAGATGGCTGCCAACACTTCCTGGTTTGAAGTGTGGGCGGCCAATCAACTTTGAGCACGGGGACTGTTGAAACCTCAAAGTATCTGCATCCATATATATGCACTTTTGGATTGTCCTTAATATTTCCCAAACTACTGAATGGATTTACACCTATTTACAAAAAGGTCGCTTTTTGGACCAACAGCTACCTTTCTGCCAAATTTAATGTAATTCCGTTCAGCAGTTTGGGCTGTAGTCATGTCTAAAATCTCAATGGGAATTAACATGGGGAAAACGTGTTTTGGGACCCCCTTTTTTTCGGCCCCCGCTTGACCGATCACCACAAAACGTTCAAGACAACAGCTGAAGTGAGCATAGTTTTAGTTTTGAAAATGTTGTGAGGATTCGTCAAACGGCGCCTGAGTTATTAGCAAAACAAAAAACGCTTTTCCTATGGAAAGTAGGTTGTAAAAAATATATATATATGTGTGTGTATATATGTGTGTGTGTATATATATATATATGTGTGTGTGTATATATATATATATGTGTGTATATATATATTCACTGAAAAAACCACAGGTTTCAGGGACGTTATAGTTAGTTGGACATTTCACTCGTACAAAACCAGAGAAATTCGGCCACTAACTTTAACTCGCGCCCCCGCAATGCACTGCTGATGACGTCACATATTACATCATTCATGACATGGTCAGTGACATCACTGATGACATCACTGATGACATCACTGATGACCTCATCCATGTGATAATCTGATGCACCTCCTCACACCCTAGTATAACCTTTGATACGCCCACTCTAAAAAACAGGCTACCATTTTTGAAACCATAGACACACCAATAGCAGTTACTACATACCCACTCACAGATTCCTAGGTCTACAAACCCATCCACTCATTCACCCATACAGTCACTCATACATGCAGTCACTCACTAATACAGCACTATCATTTGCACTCATACACCTATACAGACACTCACACACCGTCACTCATCCATAGAGTTACTCACACACCTAGTCAGTCATGCAAAGAATCAATCACAATCCCATTTACTCACCTATACAGTTATACACACACCACCTCACTTATTCATACAGATACTAACACATACTTACTCTCTTATACAATCACTGATACAAGCACACACTCATCCATACAGCCACTCTCACAATCACTCATTCTCACATATAGTCATTTATATACTCCAACACTCAAATATACTGCCTTTCACATATGTAGTTACTCACACATGTACCACTGAGACATCCATTGACTCACCAACACAATCATTGATTGATTGTCTGAGTATCTGTATGGGTGCCTGAGTGTTTGTGTGGGTGGGGTGTGTGTGACTCTGTGCATAGAAGTGTGAGTTGGTGATTCACTGGGTGCATGGTTTCAAGAGTGCATCTGTGATGGACTGTATGGGTGGGTGAGTGTGTGTATGGGTGTGTT
The DNA here is from genome assembly GCA_963921515.1 of Calotriton arnoldi. Classification (NCBI taxonomy): domain Eukaryota; kingdom Metazoa; phylum Chordata; class Amphibia; order Caudata; family Salamandridae; genus Calotriton; species Calotriton arnoldi. Next base: position 758,836 of record CAWUFW010006354.1, read on the forward strand.
AGTGATTGAATGTATATCTCAGTGGTACATGTGTGAGTAACTACATATGTGAAAGGCAGTATATATGTGTGTTGGAGTATATAAATGGCTATAAGTGAGAGTGTGTGATTGTGAGAGTGGCTGTATGAATGAGTGTGTACTTGTATCAGTGATTGTATAAGAGCATAAGAATGTGCTAGTATTTGTATGAGTAAGTGAGCTGGTGTGTGTATAACTGTATAGGTGAGTAAATGGGTGTGTGATTACGTTTTTGCATGACTGACTAGGTGTGTGAGTACCTCTATGGATGAGTGGCGGTGTGTGAGTGTTTATATAGGTGTATGAGTGCATATGATAGTCCTGTACTGAGTGACTAAGTATGAGTGACTGTACGGGTGAGTTAGTGGATGTGTGTGTAGACCTAAGAATCAGTGAGTGGGTATGTAGTTTTTGGTGTTGGAGTGTCTATGGTTTTGAGAATGGCAGTCTGTAATTTAGAGTGGGTGTATCAAAAGTTATATTAGGGTGTGAGAAGATGCATGAAATTATCACATGGATGATGTCATCAGTGATGTCATTTGAGATGTCATCAGTGATGTCATCAGTGATGTCACTGACCATGTCATGAGTGATGTAATATGTGACGTCATCAGCAGTGCATTGCGGGGCGCGAGTTATAGTTAGCTGAACTAACTATAACGGGGAATTTCTATGGTTTTGTACGAGTGAAATGTCCAACTAACTATAACTGTCCCTAAAACCTATGGTTTTTTCAGTGAATTTCAAAGGTTTTTTAAATGCTAATTTCTAACTATAACGTGTCTGAAACCTATGGTTTTTTCAGTGAATTTCAAAGGTTTTTTAAATGCTAATTTCTAACTATAACGTGCCTGAAACCTATGATTTTTAAGTGAATTTCAAAGGTTTTTTTAAATGCTATTTTCTAACTATGCCTACAGAGGTAGGACATGTGAAGAAAGAAGAAAAAACGCACAGAAAGAAGCAAAAGATGTGCAGAAAGAACCAACAGAGGAGCAGAAAGAGGCCTTGTTGCAAAATCATCCTGTGCCCACAACTTTTTCAGACGGGTACTGGTGGTAACTGACTCTGACTAACCAGAGCCAGTGCTATGCTAAAAGACACTTAGAATACAGTGAAAACACCTACATACACTAGGGAACACTATGCGTTGGGGTACCCCTGTGATTAGCCTGACCTCCTCTGCAAGTCCCTAGTACATAATAGGGCAGGGGATTAAAACTACCTCTTAAAACGCGCTACAGGGCGCGTTTGCACAGTGGTGAAGGGAGGGGGCCTGAGGTGACATGTGTGCAAACGCACCCCGTGGCGCGTTTTAAGTTGCAGGATTAAGTCCCCTTGAATTCTGAGGGTCCCTAGGGCCCAACTAGCCCCCTAGGTACCTACAGTTAGGACCACAGAGCTGAGTTGCAGAGAGGCGTTCCGAGGCCACGCACCTTTTTTCACCTCTCTGCAACGCAACTCTGTTGTGCTTACTGAAGGTACCTGGTGGGCTAGTTGGCCCCCAGGGTCCCTCAGGATTCAAAGGGAATTAATTCCCCAACTTAAAACGCACCACAGGGCGTGTTTGCGCACTTGTCACCTGAGGCCCCGCCCCCTCGCTTCACCACTGTGCAAACGCGCCCCGTGGTGCGTTTTAAGTTGGGGGATTAGGTCACCTTGAATCCTGAGGGTCCCTGGGGCCCAACTAGCCCACTAGGTACTTCCAGTAAGCACCACAGGCCTGCGTTGCAACGCCTGTAACAAATTGTGCAGTTGTGTTTAGGTAGTGAAGAGGGTTGTGCTGGGGGTAGTGTTTTAGGGTTTAGGGTAGTGCAGTGGTATTTGTGTAGTGTAGGGGTCATGCTGGGGTAGATTTAGGGTTTAGGGTAGTGCAGTGGTGTTTGGGTAGTGTAGGGAGTCACGCTGGGGGAGTGTTTTAGGGTTTAGGGTAGTGCAGTGGTGTTTGGGTAGTGTAGGGGGTCGTGCTGGGGGTAGTGTTTTAGGGTTTAGGGTAGTGCAGTGGTGTTTGGGTAGTGTAGGGGTCGTGCTGGGGGTAGTGATTTACGGTAGTGCAGTGGTGTTTGGGTAGTGTAGGGGGTACTGCTGGGGGTAGTGTTTTAGGGTTTAGGTTAGTGCAGTGGTGTTTGGGTAGTGTAGGGGTACTGCTGGGGGTAGTGTTTTAGGGTTTAGGGTAGTGCAGTGGTGTTTGTGTAGTGTAGGGGTAGTGTTTTAGGGTTTAGGGTAGTGCAGTGGTGTTTGTGTAGTGTAGGAGGTCGTGTTTTAGGGTTTAGGGTAGTGCAGTGGTCTTTGGGTAGTGTAGGGAGTCGTGCGGGGGTAGTGTTTTAGGGTTTAGGGTAGTGTAGGAGGTCATGCGGGGGGTAGTGTTTTAGGGATTAGGGTAGTGCATTGGTGTTTGGGTAGTGTAGGGGGTCATGCGGGGGTAGTGTTTTAGGGTTTAGGGCAGTGCAGTGGTGTTTGGGTAGTGTAGGGGGTCGTGCTGGGGGAGTGTTTTAGGGTTTAGGGCAGTGCAGTGGTGTTCGGGTAGTGTAGGGGGTCGTGCTGGGGGAGTGTTTTAGGGTTTAGGGCAGTGCAGTGGTGTTCGGGTAGTGTAGGGGTCGTGCTGGGGGAGTGTTTGAGGGTTTAGGGCAGTGCAGTTGTGTTCGGGTAGTGTAGGGGGTCGTGCTGGGGGTAGTGTTCTAGGGTTTAGGGCAGTGCAGTGGTGTTTGGGCAGTGTAGGGGGTAATGCTGGGGGTGGTGTTTTAGGGTTTAGGGCAGTGCAGTGGTGTTCGGGCAGTGTAGGGGGTCGTGCTGGGGGTGGTGTTTCAGGGTTTAGGGCAGGGCAGTGGTGTTCGGGCAGTGTAGGGGGTGGTGTTTCAGGGTTTAGGGCAGTGCAGTGGTGTTCGGGCAGTGTAGGGGGTCGTGCAGGGGGTGGTGTTTCAGGGTTTAGGGCAGTGGTGTTCGGGCAGTGTAGGGGGTCGTGCTGGGGGTGGTGTTTCAGGGTTTGGGGCAGTGCAGTGGTGTTCGAGCAGTAAAGGGGGTCGTGCTGGGGGTGGTGTTTCAGGGTTTAGGGCAGTGCAGTGGTGTTCGGGCAGTATAGGGGGCGGTGCAGGGGGTGGTGTTTCAGGGTTTAGGGCAGTGCAGTGGTGTTCGGGCAGTGTAGGGGGTGCTGCAGGGGTGGTGTTTCAGGGTTTAGGGCAGTGCAGTGGTGTTCGGGCAATGTAGGTGGTCATGCAGGGGGTGGTGTTTCAGGGTTTAGGGCAGTGCAGTGGTGTTCGGGCAGTGTAGGGGGTCGTGCTGGGGCTGGTGTTTCAGGGTTTAGGGCAGTACAGTGGTGTTCGGGCAGTGTAGGGGGTCGTGCTGGGGCTGGTGTTTCAGGGTTTAGGGCAGTGCAGTGGTGTTCGGGCAGTGTAGGGGGTTGTGCTGGGGCTGGTGTTTCAGGGTTTAGGGCAGTGCAGTGGTGTTCGGGCAGTGTAAGTGGTCGTGCTGGGGCTGGTGTTTCAGGGTTTAGGGCAGTGCAGTGGTGTTCGGGCAGTGTAGGGGGTCATGCTGGGGCTAGTGTTTCAGGATTTAGGGCAGAGCAATGGTGTTCTGGCAGTGTAGGGGGTTTTGCTGGAGGTGGTGTTTCAGGGTTTAGGGCAGTGCAGTGGTGTTCGTGCAGTGTAGGGGGTGTTGTTTCAGGGTTTAGGGCAGTGGTGTTCAGGCAGTGTAGGGGGTCTTGCTGGGGTTGATGTTTCAGGGTTTAGGGCAGTGCAGTGGTGTTCGGGCAGTGTAGGGGTCATGCTGGGGGTGGTGTTTCAGGGTTTAGGGCAGTGCAGTGGTGTTCCGGCAGTGTAGGAGGTCGTGCAGGGGGTGGTGTTTCAGGGTTTAGGGCAGTGCAGTGGTGTTCAGGCAGTGTAGGGGGTCATGCTGGGGGTGGTGTTTCAGGGTTTAGGGCAGTGCAGTGGTGTTCGGGCAGTGTAGGGGTCGTGCAGGGGGTGGTGTTTCAGGGTTTAGGGCAGTGCAGTGGTGTTTGGGCAGTGTAGGGGGTCGTGCAGGGGTGGTGTTTCAGGGTTTAGGGCAGTGCAGTGGTGTTCGGCCAGTGTAGGTGGTCTTGCTGGGGGTGGTGTTTCAGGCTTTAGTGCAGTGGTGTTCGGGCAGTGTAGGGGGTCTTGCTGGGGCTGGTGTTTCAGGGTTTAGGGCAGTGCAGTGGTGTTCGGGCAGTGTAGGGGGTCGTGCTGGGGCTGGTGTTTGAGGGTTTAGGGTAGTGCAGTGGTGTTCGGGCAGTGTAGGGGGTCGTGCTGGGGCTGGTGTTTCAGGGTTTAGGTCAGTGCAGTGGTTTTCGGGCAGTGTAGGCGCTCGTGCTGGGTCTGGTGTTTCAGGGTTTAGGGCAGTGCAGTGGTGTTCGGGCAGTGTATGGGGTTGTGCTGGGGCTGGTGTTTCAGGGTTTAGGGCAGTGCAGTGGTGTTCGGGCAGTGTAGGGGGTCGTGCTGGGGGTGGTGTTTCAGGGTTTAGGGCAGTGCAGTGGTGTACGGGTAGTGTAGGGGGTCTTGCTGGGGGTGGTGTTTCAGGGTTTAGGGCAGTGGTGTTCGGGCAGTGTAGGGGGTCTTGCTGGGGGTAGTGTTTCGGGGTTTAGGGCAGTGCAGTGGTGTTCGTGCAGTGTAGGGGGTCGTGCTGGGGGTGGTGTTTCAGGGTTTAGGGCAGTGCAGTAGTGTTCGGGCAGTGTAGGGGATCATGCAGGGGGTGGTGTTTCAGGGTTTAGGGCAGTGCAGTGGTGTTCGGGCAGTGTAGGGGGTCGTGCTGGGGGTGGTGTTTCAGGGTTTAGGGCAGTGCAGTGGTGTTCGGGCAGTGTCGGGGGTCGTGCAGGGGGTGGTGTTTCAGGGTTTAGGGCAGTGCAGTGGTGTTCGGCCAGTGTAGGTGGTCTTGCTGGGGGTGGTGTTTCAGGCTTTAGTGCAGTGGTGTTCGGGCAGTGTAGGGGGTCTTGCTGGGGGTGGTGTTTCAGGGTTTAGGGCAGTAAAGTGGTGTTCGGGCAGTGTAGGGGGTCTTGCTGGGGCTGGTGTTTCAGGGTTTAGGGCAGTGCAGTGGTGTTCGGGCAGTGTAGGGGGTCGTGCTGGGGCTGGTGTTTGAGGGTTTAGGGTAGTGCAGTGGTGTTTGGGCAGTGTAGGGGGTCGTGCTGGGGCTGGTGTTTCAGGGTTTAGGGCAGTGCAGTGGTTTTCGGGCAGTGTAGGCGGTCGTGCTGGGTCTGGTGTTTCAGGGTTTAGGACAGTGCAATGGTGTTCGGGCAGTGTACGGGGTTGTGCTGGGGCTGGTGTTTCAGGGTTTCGGGCAGTGCAGTGGTGTTCGGGCAGTGTAGGGGGTCGTGCTGGGGTGGTGTTTCAGGGTTTAGGGCAGTGCAGTGGTGTACGGGCAGTGTAGGGGTCTTGCTGGGGGTGGTGTTTCAGGGTTTAGGGCAGTGGTGTTCGGGCAGTGTAGGGGTCTTGCTGGGGGTAGTGTTTCGGGGTTTAGGGCAGTGTAGTGGTGTTCGTGCAGGGTAGGGGGTCGTGCTGGGGGTGGTGTTTCAGGGTTTAGGGCAGTGCAGTAGTGTTCGGGCAGTGTAGGGGATCGTGCAGGGGGTGGTGTTTCAGGGTTTAGGGCAGTGCAGTGGTGTTCGGGCAGTGTAGGGGGTCGTGCTGGGGGTGGTGTTTCAGGGTTTAGGGCAGTGCAGTGGTGTTCGGGCATTGTAGGGGGTCGTGCAGGGGTGGTGTTTCAGGGTTTAGGGCAGTGCTGTGGTGTTTGGGCAGTGTATGGGTCGTGCTGGGGCTGGTGTTTCAGGGTTTAGGGCAGTGCAGTGGTGTTCGGGCGGTGTAGGGGGTCTTGCTGGGGGTGGTGTTTCAGTGTTTAGGGCAGTGGTGTTCGGGCAGTGTAGGGGGTCTTGCTGGGGGTGGTGTTTCAGGGTTTAGGGCAGTGCAGTGGTGTTCGGGCAGTGTAGGGGGTCTTGCTGGGGGTAGTGTTTCAGGGTTTAGGGCAGTGCAGTGGTGTTCGGGCAGTGTAGGGGGTCTTGCTGGGGATAGTGTTTCAGGGTTTAGGGCAGTGCAGTGGTGTTCGTGCAGTGTAGGGGTCGTGCTGGGGATGGTGTTTCAGGGTTTAGGGCAGTGCAGTAGTGTTCGGTCAGTGTAGGGGGTCATGCAGGGGGTGGTGTTTCAGGGTTTAGGGCAGTGCAGTGGTGTTCGGGCAGTGTAGGGGGTCGTGCTGGGGGTGGTGTTTCAGGGTTTAGGGCAGTGCAGTGGTGTTCGGGCAGTGTAGGGGTCATGCTGGGGGGTGGGGTTTCAGGGTTTAGGGCAGTGCAGTGGTGTTCGGGCAGTGTAGGGGTCATGCTGGGGGTGGTGTTTCAGGGTTTAGGGCAGTGCAGTGGTGTTCGGGCAGTGTAGGGGGTCGTGCTAGGGTATGTGTTTCAGGGTTTAGGGCAGTGCAGTGGTGTTCGGGCAGTGTAGGGGGTCGTGCAGGGGCTGGTGTTTCAGGGTTTAGGGCAGTGCAGTGGTGTTCGGGCAGTGTAGGGGGTCGTGCTGGGGGTAGTGTTTTAGGGTTTAGGGTAGTGCAGTGGTGCTTGTGTAGTGTAGGGGGTCGTGCTGGGGGTAGTGTTTTAGGGTTTAGGGTAGTGCAGTGGTGTTTGTGTAGTGTAGGGGTCATGTTTTAGGGTAGTGCAGTGGTGTTTGGGTAGTGTAGGGGGTCGTGCTGGGGGTAGTGTTTTAGGATTTAGGTTAGTGCAGTGGTGTTTGGGTAGTGTAGGGGTCGTGCTGGGGGTAGTGTTTTAGGGTTTAGGGTAGTGCAGTGGTGTTTGTGTAGTGTAGGGGGTCATGTTTTAGGGTAGTGTAGTTGTGTTTGGGTAGTGTAGGGGGTCGTGCTGGGGGTTTGTGTTTTAGGATTTAGGTTAGTGCAGTGGTGTTTGGGTAGTGTAGTGGGTCGTGCTGGGGGTAGTGTTTTAGGGTTTAAGGTTGTGCAGTGGTGTTTGTGTAGTGTAGGGGGTCGTGCTGGGGGTAGTGTTTTAGGTTTTAGGGTAGTGCAGTGGTGCTTGTGTAGTGTAGGGGGTCGTGCTGGGGGTAGTGTTTTAGGGTTTAGGGTAGTGCAGTGGTGTTTGTGTAGTGTAGGGGGTCATGTTTTAGGGTAGTGCAGTGGTGTTTGGGTAGTGTAGGGGTCGTGCTGGGGTAGTGTTTTAGGATTTAGGTTAGTGCAGTGGTGTTGGGGTAGTGTTTTAGGGTTTAGGGTAGTGCAGTGGTGTTTGTGTAGTGTAGGGGGTCATGCTGGGGGTAGTGTTTTAGGGTTTAGGATAGTGCAGTGGTGCTTGTGTAGTGTAGGGGGTCGTGCTGGGGGTAGTGTTTTAGGGTTTAGGGTAGTGCAGTGGTGTTTGTGTAGTGTAGGGGGTCATGTTTTAGGGTAGTGCAGTGGTGTTTGGGTAGTGTAGGGGGTCGTGCTGGGGGTAGTGTTTTAGGATTTAGGTTAGTGCAGTGGTGTTGGGGTAGTGTTTTAGGGTTTAGGGTAGTGCAGTGGTGTTTGTGTAGTGTAGGGGGTCATGCTGGGGTAGTGTTTTAGGGTTTAGGATAGTGCAGTGGTGCTTGTGTAGTGTAGGGGGTCGTGCTGGGGTAGTGTTTTAGGGCTTAGGGTAGTGCAGTGGTGTTTTTGTAGTGTAGGGGGTCATGTTTTAAGATGCAACGCTCCAATACCTGACCAGTCTGCACTACATAAAACTGCAAAAACTAAAAATAAAAAGTGTTTTGCACATTTTTGTCATTGGGCTATATGTGGGCTACATCTGGGTAATATTTGTGCTACATTTGGGCTCTTTTTTCACTGGTGGCCATCTTGGAAGACTTCTTTGTTATGAAGTTTCCTAATTTCCTCATTTACTGCAGTCTCCTCAGTAGGAAATGCTTTCAGTTTTTACTTTGATTCCATCAAGAAGGCATTCAGATGTGTCACACATTTGCCATAAATTCAGAATGTTATTACTCTAGTTGTTCATTAGATCACTGTAGTAAAGCTACTGCTCACCAAGGAGTTAACTGGAAGTCTACTGCTGGTATTGAAAGTGATTGTTTCAGTCTGCATGTCAATATTTTCTAATGAAATAGAAGAGGATTTGAGATCTCACTTAAAACATGCACTACATTTTCTTTTGCAGCACTAACCATAATTTCTATGGCAAAATGAACCCCCTCATTTTTAAATTAAATGTTTTAAGTGTTACCAGTTTATTCCAATCAAGATGGCTTCAGGTGTGCCATACTTTTGTCATAAGTAAGGCTGTTAGCACTCTAGTTGTTCTTTAGAACACTCTGGGAAGCTGCAGTAGAACACAAAGGCATCAACTGACAGGCTGCTCCTGTTGAAATATAACAGGAAGATATTTGAGATCTCACTTAAAACATGTCCTAATTTTTCTTTCTACAGCACTAACCATAATTTCTATGGCAAAATGAACCCCCTCATTTTGTTCCTTTTTAAATTAAATGTTTTAAGTGTTACCAGTTTATTCCAATCAAGATGGCTTCAGGTGTGCCATACTTTTGTCATAAGTAAGACTGTTAGCGCTCTAGTTGTTCTTTAGAACACTCTGGGAAGCTGCAGTAGAACACAAAGGCATCAACTGACAGGCTGCTCCTGTTGAACTATAACAGGAAGATATTTGAGATCACACTTGAAACATGTCCTAATTTTTCTTTCTACAGCACTAACCATAATTTCTATGACAAAATGAACCCCATCATTTTGTTCCTTTTTAAATTAAATGTTTTAAGTGTTACCAGTTTATTCCAATCAAGATGGCTTCAGGTGTGCCATACTTTTGTCATAAGTAAGGCTGTTAGCACTCTAGTTGTTCTTTAGAACACTCTGGGAAGCTGCAGTAGAACACAAAGGCATCAACTGACAGGCTGCTCCTGTTGAAATATAACAGGAAGATATTTGAGATCACACTTGAAACATGTCCTAATTTTTCTTTCCAGAGCACTAACCATAATTTCTTTGACAAGATGAACCCCATCATTTTGTTCCTTTTTAAATTAAATGTTTTAAGTGTTACCAGTTTATTCCAATCAAGATGGCTTCAGGTGTGCCATACTTTTGTCATAAGTAAGGCTGTTAGCACTCTAGTTGTTCTTTAGAACACTCTGGGAAGCTGCAGTAGAACACAAAGGAATCAACTGACAGTCTCTGCCCTTGTTGGATGTACATGTTTTACTGAGAATGTCAGACTTCATTCTCACATGACTGAGAAAGATAATGTGAATTTACAGAAAATATGCTCTCATTTAGCTTCTGGGGCACCTTCCAAAACTGTATGGGACAAGCATGTGAAAATAGTTTTCTCTCAAACATGATTCATGATATCCCAGCAGAAGGTTTTTCACAGGGTAAAATCACCTTAGAACACACCACAATTCCTGAAATTAGTATGGTACCATCAACAAATGAATTCTAATGTAACTAAAGTCTGTTATCACCCTTTATAGTTCTCCTTTTGGTAACCCTCAAAATCTTCGATTCACTACAATGCATTTCAATGGTACTATCATTTATATTGGTCCCAAGATGGCTGCCAGCAATTCCAGGATGAAGTGCTGACAGCCAATCAGATCTCACGATGACATGTGTGGTTAGGCTCCGCCCAGATATATATGTGTTTTTACTTTTGATTTTCTCAGCAACTACTGAACGGATTTACACCATTTAACAAAAGGGTTCTTTTGAACCAAGAACTACCTCTTTGCCAAATTTGGTGTAATTCCGTTCAGCAGTTCGGGCTGTAGCCTTGCATAAAGTTTCCTATGGGAAATTGATTTTTTGACTCTTATTTTTTAATTTCTCCGCAACTACTGAACGGATTTACACCATTTAACAAAAGGGTTCTTTCTGAACCAAGAACTACCTCTTTGCCAAATTTGGTGTAATTCCGTTCAGCAGTTCGAGGCTGTAGCCGTGTCTAAAGTTTCCTATGGGAAAATGAATGGGGAAAACACGTTTTGGGACCCCCTTTTTCTCGGCCCCCGCTTGACGAATCACCCTGAGACTTTCAGGGTAGGAGCGGACCGGAGCGGGCCATAAAGTTTGAAAATTTCGCGAAGATTATTCAACCGACGCAAGAGTTATTTCAAATAGAATGTCGCGGATTTCCTATGGAAAATAGGTTCTAACTATAACTATCTACTGGCGACCGCCAGTAGATAATATATGTGTATGTATATATATATATATATATGTGTGTGTATATATATATATGTGTATGTGTATATATATATATATATATATGTGTGTGTGTATATATATGTGTGTGTGTATATATATGTGTGTGTGTATATATATGTGTGTGTGTATATATATGTGTGTGTATATATATATATGTGTGTGTGTGTGTATATATGTGTGTGTGTGTATATATGTGTGTGTGTATATATATATGTGTGTGTATATATATATGTGTGTGTGTATATATATATATGTGCGTGTGTGTCTATATATATGTGTGTGTATATATATATATAAGTTCCTTTTGTGTTTAGGAAGAACCTGCTTTTGTCTAATCTAATAATGGTTTAATGATTATCCTGGGATGCATATCCAAAATATGCAAATCCATGTCCTGCATGGAATTCACGCTGAGAGTAGTATATTTATTGACGGCTCATGGGACGGGACATTTGAAGGCAAGTAACTGTTTCAAAAGGTCAATGTATGCTTTGTACCCCATTGCTATGCTTTCCTCCATCTCCCTTCCAAAGTTCACTATCATCTCATTAAAAAGAGCTAGGAAGAGCCTCTCGCATGGATCCCCATCCCATAAAAAACATAATTCCAAGATTAAAAAACACTTTACAGTACTTTCACATCTGGGTTCCACTGTATAATCGTTGTTGTGATGTCAACACTTTATTGATACAGTCTGCTCTTTGCATCTTCTCTACTTCAGAACTATACGACCAATCAGAAGTCTGCGGTGGACAACAGCTTCAAAGACCTGATGAAAGAGCTGCAGCGGCAGAAGGATGAGGTCATGGTGGGCCTGGACCAGAAGGAACGGGATGCAATGGAAAACGTGGAGCATATTGTGAATGAGCTGGAGGGGAAGCGAGAACAACTCCAAATGCGGCAACATGATGGGGCAAAGCTGCTCCTCACTACTGATGCCGTGCTTTTTCTTCAGGTACTATCTAGTTTTATCTATCTTCTTGTGCTCTGAGAGCAACTATTAAGAACAGCATCAGTGGGCATCAAAGGGCATACATGGGCAATGCTGATTACAGGTGCTTGCTCTCGCTCTCTCACACACTCTCATGGATTAAGAGTTGGAAAGGGCCTCAAGTGCTGTCACAATGGGTCCCAAGCAATAAATGTTTGTGGAATTGTGTGATTTCTTGAAATCTTCTGTAAAACTTTGATCAATCATAAAACGGCTGAAGGACGGAGAGGTGAATTCTGCAAAAATAGGTTGTGTCGGTGCTTAATGTTTATATATATATATATATGTATATATATATATATATATATATATATTCACTGAAAAAACCATAGGTTTCAGGCACATTATAGTTAGAAATTAGCATTTAAAAAACCTTAGAAATTCACTGAAAAAACCAGAGGTTTCAAGGACGTTATAGTTAGTTGGACATTTCACTCGTACAAAACCAGTGAAATTCGGCCGTTATAGTTAGTTCAGCTATCTATAACTCGCGCCCCCGCAATGCACTGCTGATAACGTCACATATTACATCATTCATGACATGGTCAGTGACATCACTGATGACATCTCAAATGACATCACTGATGACATCATCCAGTGACTGTGTGTTTCTATAAAGTTTAAATATGTTTTATATATATGCCAAGGTGTATTGAAGAATGAGTGGGTGTATAAGTGTCTGGATGGAGGATTTAGTAGGTGCGTGACTGTATAAGTGAGTGATTAAATGTGTCTTACTGAATGCATGGGTTAGTGACTAAACTGTGTGAATGTCTGTATCAGTGTGTCTGTTGTTGTGTAAGCTGCTGCATGGGTTGGTGAGTAGCTACATGGGTGTCTATATGGGTTATTGATTGGTTGCCTGAGTATCTGTATGGGTGCCTGAGTGTTTGTGTGGGTGGGTGGGGGGTGTGTAACTTTGTGCATAGATGTGTGAGTGGGTGATTCACAGGGTGTATGGGTTCAAGAGTGTGTCTGTGAAGGGCTCTATGGGTGAGTGAGTGTGCGTATGGCTGTGTTGGTGAGTGAATGGATGTCTCAGTGGTATATGTGTGAGTAACTGCATATGTGAAAGGCGGTATATGTGAGTGTTGGAGTATATAAATGACTATATGTGAGAGTGAGTGATAGTGAGAGTGGCTGTATGGATGAGTGTGTGCTTGTGTCAATGATTGTATAAGAGAGTAAGAATGTGTTCGTATATGTATGAATAGGTGTGGTGGTGTGTGTATAACTGTATAGGTGAGTAAATGGGAGTGTGATTGATTCTTTACATGACTGACTAGGTGTGTAAGTAACTGTATGGGTGGAGTGGCGGTGTGTGAGTGTCTGTATAGGTGTATGAGTGCATATGATAGTGCTGTATTGATAAGTGACTGCATGTATGAGTGACTATATGGGTGAATGAGTGGATGTGTGTGTAGACCTAGGAATCAGTGAGTGAGTATGTAGTAACTGGTGTTGGTGTGTCTATGGTTTCGAAAATGGTACCCTGTATTTTAGAGTGGGTGTATCAAAGGTTATATTAGAGTGTGAGGAGGTGCATCAGATTATCACGTGGATGATGTCATCAGTGATGTCATTTGAGATGTCATCAGTGATGTCATCAGTGATGTCACTGACCATGTCATGAATGATGTAATATGTGAAGTTATCAGCAGTGCATTGCGGGGGCGCGAGTTATAGTTAGCTGAACTAACTATAACGGCCGAATTTCACTGGTTTTGTACGGTGAAATGTCCAACTAACTAACGTCCCTGAAACCTCCGATTTTTTCAGTGAATTTCTAAGGTTTTTTAAATGCTAATTTCTAACTATAACGTGCCTGAAACCTATGTTTTTTTCAGTGAATTTCAAAAGTTTTTTAAATGCTAATTTCTAACTATAACGTCCCTGAAACCTATGGTTTTTTCAGTGAATTTCAAAGGTTTTTTAAATGCTAATTTCTAACTATGCGTACAGAGGTAGTACATGTGAAGAAAGAGGAACAAAGGCACAGAAAGAAGCAAGACAAATGCAGAAAGAGGCAACAGAAGTCCAGAAAGATGAAGAAAAGTGCAGGAAGAAGCAAGAGATGTGCAGAAAGAACCAACAGAGGAGCAGAAAGTCCTCCTGTGCCCCCAACTTTTTGCTCACGGGTACTGGTGGTAACTGACTCTGACTAACCAGGCCTAGAGCCAGTGCTATGCTAAAAGACACTTAGAATACAGTGAAAACACCTACATACACTAGGGAACACTATGTGTTGGGGTACCCCTGTGATTAGCATGACCTCCTCTGTAAGGCCCTAGTACATAATAGGGCAGGGGGATTAAAACTACCTCTAAGTCAGAGGTGCAGAAAGATGCTTCTTTAAGTAGTAGTCACGTTTGCAGAGTGGTGGAGAAAGAGTGCTGGGCCTCCGACCAGCGCTCAGGAATTCGGCTGCATAGGACTTACCGGAGGTACCAGGAGGGCTTCTTGGCCCCCAAACTCCCTCAGGACTAAATTGGACTTCATCCCCCATCCCGTAGTCTGCCAGGAGGCGCGTTTGCAGAGTGGTGGAGAAAGGGAGGCATGGTCTCCGAAGACGTCTTAGCAATCCCACTGTGTGGGACTTACTGGAGGTAACAAGAGGGGTAGTTGGCCCCCAAGGACATCCTTGGGGGCCAACTTCCCCTCGTATTACCTCCAGTAAGTCCCACACAGCAGCATTGGTAAGTTCTCATACCAGGCCACGCCCCCTTTGCCCACCATTCTGCAAACGGGCTCCCTGGCGTGCTCTTGGATGGGGATTGAAGTCCCCTTCGCTGCTGGGGGTCCTTTAGGGGCCAACTAGCCTACCTCTTACCTCCAGTAAGCCCCACGCAGTGGGATTGCTGAGAGGTAGACAAAGGCCACGCCCCCTTTCTCCACCACTCTGCAAACGCGCCCCCTGGTGCGTTGTTACATGGGGAATTACTTCACCAACTTACAATGCGCCAGGGGGCGCATTTGCTGAGTGCTGCAGGGAGGGGGCGGGGCCTCCGGCGCGAAGCCGGCTTTTTTTTTTTTTTTTTCTACAAGGGGGGCTGTGTGGCCCCCCTTCTTTTACATTATTTGGGCCCTGGGAACCCCATCCCCCAGGGCCTGCTCTTTTTAAAAAATGTTTTTTTTTTAAACGGGAAGGGGGCCACGTGGCCCCCCTCCCGAGGCCATTTTCGGCCCCGGGGACCCCATCCCCCGGGGCATGGCCACATATTTATTTTTTTTATAAATATTTTCTTTAAGGAGGGGGGCTGCGTGGCCCCCCTCATGAGGCCTCTATTGGCCCCGGGGACCCCATCTCCCGGGGCTGTGACTCTTATTTATTTTTTTTCAATTTAATTTTATTGAGGGAGGGGGGCCGCGTGGCCCCCCTCCCGGGCCACTTCTGGCCCTGGGGACCTTATCACCCGGGGCCGGCCCTTTCCGTTGGGGACCGTGGGGGGAGCTCCAATGCCCCCACGGTCCTGCCGGCTCTCCGCCTCCTGCGGGAGCCGGCATTGCTTTTGAGCAAGGGGAGCTGCTGACATGCAGCTCCCCTTGCTCAAAAGCAATCCTGCTTTGCTTCGTTGAAGCGAGAGCAGGTTTCCCTGCTCTTGCTTCAACTAAGCAAAGCGATACCAAAGGGGATGATGGATGGAGCGTTTGAGCTAATCAAACACTCACCCCCAGTCAACTGATCTGGGTTTAATCCATCATCATTCTTTAGCTCACTCCACCACCCCAGTTCAGACATGGCCATATGCAAATCAGTCTGACCCTGTGCCTCATGGGAACAGTCCAGCCCGAACTGCCAAGCCATGTCTTCCCTGGACCGGAAACAAGCATCCTGGGACTGGTTTCTGGCTATTCAGCCGTCATCAGCCAGGCTAGCTTGAATCCAGTGGCATAGTGAGCAAGGGACCCACATCTGGGCATACCCTGCCAACTTAGGGCGAACAAAGCGATACCAAAGGGGATGATGGACGGAGCGTTTGAGCTAATCAGACACTCACCCCCAGGCAACTGATCTGGGTTTAATCCATCATCCCGTGCTCACTACGCCACTGGAGTCAAGCTATCCTGGCTGATGAAGGCTGATAGCCTGAAACCGGTCCTAGGATGCTTGATTCCGGTCCAGGGAAGACATGGCTTGGCAGTTCGGTCTGGACTGTTCCCATGAGGCACAGGGTCAAGACTGATTTGCATATGGCTATGTCTGAACTGGGGTGGCGTGGTGAAGCAAAATAATGATGGATTAAACCCAGATCTGTGACTGGGGGTGAATGTTTGCCAATGTGCAGCATTCCGTCCATCATCTTGTGTGTTTTGCATTTTGCCCTAAGTGGGAAGGGTATGCCCAGACGTGGGTCCCGTGCTCACTACGCCACTGGAGTCAAGATATCCTGGCTGATGAAGGCTGATAGCCTGAAACCAGTCCTAGGATGCTTGTGTCCGGTCCAGGGAAGACATGGCTTGGCAGTTCGGTCTGGACTGTTCCCATGAGGCACAGGGTCAAGACTGATTTGCATATGGCTATGTCTGAACTGGGGTGGCGTGGTGAAGCAAAATAATGATGGATTAAACCCAGATCTGTGACTGGGGGTGAATGTTTGCCAATGTGCAGCATTCCGTCCATCATCTTGTGTGTTTTGCATTTTGCCCTAAGTGGGAAGGGTATGCCCAGACGTGGGTCCCGTGCTCACTACGCCACTGGAGTCAAGCTATCCTGGCTGATGAAGGCTGATAGCCTGAAACCGGTCCTAGGATGCTTGATTCCGGTCCAGGGAAGACATGGCTTGGCAGTTCGGTCTGGACTGTTCCCATGAGGCACAGGGTCAAGACTGACTTGCATATGGCTATGTCTGAACTGGGGTGGCGTGGTGAAGCAAAATAACGATGGATTAAACCCAGATCTGTGACTGGGGGTGAATGTTTGCCAATGTGCAGCATTCCGTCCATCATCTTGTGTGTTTTGCATTTTGCCCTAAGTTTGAAGGGTATGCCCAGACGTGGGTCCCGTGCTCACTACGCCACTGGAGTCAAGCTATCCTGGCTGATGAAGGCTGATAGCCTGAAACCGGTCCTAGGATGCTTGATTCCGGTCCAGGGAAGACATGGCTTGGCAGTTCGGTCTGGACTGTTCCCATGAGGCACAGGGTCAAGACTGATTTGCATATGGCTATGTCTGAACTGGGGTGGCGTGGTGAAGCAAAATAACGATGGATTAAACCCAGATCTGTGACTGGGGGTGAATGTTTGCCAATGTGCAGCATTCCGTCCATCATCTTGTGTGTTCAACTAAGTAAAGCAGAGTTTGCAATGACTGGGCGGGAGCCGCGCGGCTCCTGCCCTGTCATTGCAAACAGCAGTGTCCCGGGGGTGGGCACCCTGGGACACTGCAGGAGTTGGCCCTGGGGGGTAGCGGTCCCCAGGGCCATCAAGGGCTCCAGGAGTGGGGCCGTGCGGCACCCCTCCCAACGTTTAAAGCCCTGGGGAGGTGGTGGTCCCCGGGGCTTGGGGGGCTCTCACCCCCCCCCCCACAGTTTAAAAAAAAATAAAAAAAATTAACACAGCCCCTGGGAGGTGGCGTACCCGGGGCTCCCCGCACATAATCAGCATAGCCCCGGGGAAGTGGTGGTCCCTGGGGCTGCGGGGGCCCCCGCGGGCCCCTGCTATTATTTTTTGGGCATTGCCCACGGGACCTGGACCACCCAGGGGCCTCATTAAAATGAAGCGCTGGAGCCCACGCTTCATGTTTTTAAATTTTTCGGCGGGATTCGCGACCCCAACGCGAATTCCGCCGTTTAAAAAAAAAAAAAATGCTTTTTTGGGCCCTGGGGGTCCTTGTGGGACCCCCTGAGCAGGCCTAGGGGGTCAGGGTGTTTCTACCCTGCCCCCTTTTCTTCATTTTTCACTTTGTTTCACTGTTTTCTTGTGACTCGGTTCTACCGAGTCACAAGATGGCTGCCAACACTTCCTGGTTTGGAGTGTTGGCAGCCAATCAGAGTGAAGCTCGTGCCCGGGAGGGTTCGCGAACCCTCCTCGGTGCTCAGATATCAAAACTTTTTTCATTTTCTAATTTCTCAGGAACTACTGAAAGGATTTACACCATTTAAAAAAAAAAGGGCTCTTTCTGAACCAAGACCTACCTTTTTGCCAAATTTGGTGTAATTCCGTTCAGCAGTTCGGGCTGTAGCTTTGTCTAAAGTTTCCTATGGAAATTAACATGGGGAAAACATGTTTTGGGACCCCCCTTTTTTCTCGGCCCCCGCTTGATGAATCACCCCGAAACTTTCAAAACAGGAGCTGACCGGAGCGGGCCACTAGTTTTGAAAATTTCGTGAAGATTCGTCAACCGGCGCCAAAGTAATTGGCAAAAGAAAAAACGCTTTTTGAATAGAAACGAGGTCCTAACTATAACTACCTACTGGCGACCGCCAGTAGGTAATATATGTGTATGTATGTATGTATATATATATATATATGTGTATGTATATATATATGTGTGATCAAGGCTCCTTGTGAGTTGAAACGCGTTATGGCGGCATCCAAATAAACACCTGAAGTAATTTGAAGTGGTCCGTGTCCGTGTCTTACTTGGAACAATCCGGAGTATTGGCGGCAAGTGCAGTATATTTTTGAATAGAAACGAGGTCGTAACTATAACTACCTACTGGCGACCACCAGTAGGTAATATATGTGTATGTATGTATATATATATATGTGTATGTATGTATATATATATTCACTGAAAAAACCATAGGTTTTAGGGACAGTTATAGTTAGTTGGACATTTCACTCGTACAAAACCATAGAAATTCCCCCGTTATAGTTAGTTCAGCTAACTATAACTCGCGCCCCCGCAATGCACTGCTGATGACGTCACATATTACATCACTCATGACATGGTCAGTGACATCACTGATGACATCACTGATGACATCTCAAATGACATCACTGATGACATCATCCAGTGACTGTGTGTTTCTGTAAAGTTTAAATATGTTTAATATATATAGGGAAAGGCGTATTGAAGAATGAGTGGGTGTATAAGTGTCTGAATGGATGATTTAGTACGTGAGTGACTGACTCTACAAGTGAGTGATTAAATGTATCTTACTGAATGCATGGGTTAGTGACTAAACTGTGTGAATGTCTGTATCCGTCTGTCTGTTGGTTTGTAAGCGGCTGCATGGGCTTTCTGAATAGCTACATGAGTGTCTACATGGGTTATTGATTGATTGTCTGAGTATCTGTATGGGTGCCTGAGAGTTTGAGTGGGTGGGGTGTGTGTGACTCTGTGCATAGATGTGTGAGTTGGTGATTCACTGGGTGCATGGTTTCAAGAGTGCATCTGTGATGGACTGTATGGGTGGGTGAGTGTGTGTATGGGTGTGTTAGTGATTGAATGTATATCTCAGTGGTACATGTGTGAGTAACTACATATGTGAAAGGCAGTATATATGTGTGTTGGAGTATATAAATGGCTATAAGTGAGAGTGTGTGATTGTGAGAGTGGCTGTATGGATGAGTGTGTACTTGTATCAGTGATTGTATAAGAGCGTAAGAATGTGCTAGTATTTGTATGAGTAAGTGAGCTGGTGTGTGTATAACTGTATAGGTGAGTAAATGGGTGAGTGATTAAGTTTTTTGCATGACTGACTAGGTGTGTGAGTACCTCTATGGATGAGTGGCGGTGTGTGAGTGTTTATATAGGTGTATGAGTGCATATGATAGTCCTGTACTGAGTGACTAAGTATGAGTGACTGTACGGGTGAGTGAGTGGATGTGTGTGTAGACCTAAGAATCAGTGAGTGGGTATGTCGTTTTTGGTGTTGGACTGTCTATGGTTTTGAGAATGGCAGTCTGTAATTTAGAGTGGGTGTATCAAAAGTTATATTAGGGTGTGAGAAGATGCATGAAATTATCACATGGATGATGTCATCAGTGATGTCATTTGAGATGTCATCAGTGATGTCATCAGTGATGTCACTGACCATGTCATGAGTGATGTAATATGTGACGTCATCAGCAGTGCATTGCGGGGGCGCGAGTTATAGTTAGCTGAACTAAGTATAACGGGGGAATTTCTATGGTTTTGTACGAGTGAAATGTCCAACTAACTATAACTGTCCCTAAAACCTATGGTTTTTTCAGTGAATTTCAAAGGTTTTTTAAATGCTAATTTCTAACTATAACGTGTCTGAAACCTATGGTTTTTTCAGTGAATTTCAAAGGTTTTTTAAATGCTAATTTCTAACTATAACGTGCCTGAAACCTATGATTTTTTAAGTGAATTTCAAAGGTTTTTTTAAATGCTAATTTCTAACTATGCCTACAGAGGTAGGACATGTGAAGAAAGAAGAAAAAACGCACAGAAAGAAGCAAAAGATGTGCAGAAAGAACCAACAGAGGAGCAGAAAGAGGCCTTGTTGCAAAATCATCCTGTGCCCACAACTTTTCAGACGGGTACTGGTGGTAACTGACTCTGACTAACCAGAGCCAGTGCTATGCTAAAAGACACTTAGAATACAGTGAAAACACCTACATACACTAGGGAACACTATGCGTTGGGGTACCCCTGTGATTAGCATGACCTCCTCTGCAAGTCCCTAGTACATAATAGGGCAGGGGGATTAAAACTACCTCTTAAAATGCGCTACAGGGCGCGTTTTAAGTTGCGGGATTAAGTCCCCTTGAATCCTGAGGGTCCCTGGGGCCCAACTAGCCCACTAGGTACTTCCAGTAAGCACCACAGGCCTGCGTTGCAACGCCTGTAACAAATTGTGCAGTTGTGTTTAGGTAGTGAAGAGGGTTGTGCTGGGGGTAGTGTTTTAGGGTTTAGGGTAGTGCAGTGGTGTTTGTGTGGTGTAGGGGGTCATGCTGGGGGTAGATTTAGGGTTTAGGGTAGTGCAGTGGTGTTTGGGTAGTGTAGGGAGTCGTGCTGGGGGAGTGTTTTAGGGTTTAGGGTAGTGCAGTGGTGTTTGGGTAGTGTAGGGGGTCGTGCTGGGGGTAGTGTTTTAGGGTTTAGGGTAGTGCAGTGGTGTTTGGGTAGTGTAGGGGGTCGTGCTGGGGGTAGTGATTTAGGGTAGTGCAGTGGTGTTTGGGTAGTGTAGGGGGTACTGCTGGGGGTAGTGTTTTAGGGTTTAGGTTAGTGCAGTGGTGTTTGGGTAGTGTAGGGGTACTGCTGGGGGTAGTGTTTTAGGGTTTAGGGTAGTGCAGTGGTGTTTGTGTAGTGTAGGGGGTAGTGTTTTAGGGTTTAGGGTAGTGCAGTGGTGTTTGTGTAGTGTAGGAGGTCGTGTTTTAGGGTTTAGGGTAGTGCAGTGGTCTTTGGGTAGTGTAGGGAGTTGTGCGGGGGTAGTGTTTTAGGGTTTAGGGTAGTGTAGGGGGTCATGCGGGGGTAGTGTTTTAGGGATTAGGGTAGTGCATTGGTGTTTGGGTAGTGTAGGGGGTCATGCGGGGTGTAGTGTTTTAGGGTTTAGGGCAGTGCAGTGGTGTTTGGGTAGTGTAGGGGGTCGTGCTGGGGGAGTGTTTTAGGGTTTATGGCAGTGCAGTGGTGTTCGGGTAGTGTAGGGGGTCGTGCTCGGGGAGTGTTTTAGGGTTTAGGGCAGTGCAGTGGTGTTCGGGTAGTGTAGGGGGTCGTGCTGGGGGAGTGTTTGAGGGTTTAGGGCAGTGCAGTCGTGTTCGGGTAGTGTAGGGGGTCGTGCTGGGGGTAGTGTTCTAGGGTTTAGGGCAGTGCAGTGGTGTTTGGGCAGTGTAGGGGGTAATGCTGGGGGTGGTGTTTTAGGGTTTAGGGCAGTGCAGTGGTGTTCGGGCAGTGTAGGGGGTCGTGCTGGTGGTGGTGTTTCAGGGTTTAGGGCAGTGCAGTGGTGTTCGGGCAGTGTAGGGGGTGGTGTTTCAGGGTTTAGGGCAGTGCAGTGGTGTTCGGGCAGTGTAGGGGGTCGTGCAGGGGGTGGTGTTTCAGGGTTTAGGGCAGTGGTGTTCGGGCAGTGTAGGGGTCGTGCTGGGGGTGGTGTTTCAGGGTTTGGGGCAGTGCAGTGGTGTTCGAGCAGTAAAGGGGGTCGTGCTGGGGGTGGTGTTTCAGGGTTTAGGGCAGTGCAGTGATGTTCGGGCAGTGTAGGGGCGGTGCAGGGGGTGGTGTTTCAGGGTTTAGGGCAGTGCTGTGGTGTTCGGGCAGTGTAGGGTGTTGTGCTGGGGCTGGTGTTTCAGGGTTTAGGGCAGTGCAGTGGTGTTCGGGCAGTGTAGGGTGTTGTGCTGGGGCTGGTGTTTCAGGGTTTAGGGCAGTGCAGTGGTGTTCGGGCAGTGTAGGTGGTCGTGCTGGGGCTGGTGTTTCAGGGTTTAGGGCAGTGCAGTGGTGTTCGGGCAGTGTAGGGGTCATGCTGGGGCTGGTGTTTCAGGGTTTAGGGCAGTGCAGTGGTGTTCGGGCAGTGTAGGGGGTCTTGCTGGGGCTGGTGTTTCAGAGTCTAGGGCAGTGCAGTGGTGTTCGGGCAGTGTAGGGGGTCTTGCTGGGGCTGGTGTTTCAGGGTTCAGGGCAGTGCAGTGGTGTTCGGGCATTGTAGGGGGTCGTGCTGGGGGTGGTGTTTCAGGGTTTAGGGCAGTGCAGTGGTGTTTGGGCAGTGTAGGAGGTCATGCTGGGGCTAGTGTTTCAGGATTTAGGGCAGAGCAATGTTGTTCAGGCAGTGTAGGGGGTTTTGCTGGAGGTGGTGTTTCAGGGTTTAGGGCAGTGCAGTGGTGTTCGGGAAGTGTAGGGGGTCGTGCTGGGGGTGGTGTTTCAGGGTTTAGGGCAGTGCAGTGGTGTTCCGGCAGTGTAGGAGGTCATGCAGGGGGTGGTGTTTCAGGGTTTAGGGCATTGCAGTGGTGTTCGGGCAGTGTAGGGGGTCGTGCTGGGGGTGGTGTTTCAGGGTTTAGGGCAGTGCAGTGGTGTTTGGGCAGTGTAGGGTGTCGTGCTGAGGGGTGGTGTTTCAGGGTTTAGGGCAGTGCAGTGGTGTTCGGGCAGTGTAGGGGGTCGTGCAGGGGGTGGTGTTTCAGGGTTTAGGGCAGTGCAGTGGTGTTTGGGCAGTGTAGGGGGTCGTGCAGGGGGTGGTGTTTCAGGGTTTAGGGCAGTGCAGTGGTGTTCGGCCAGTGTAGGTGGTCTTGCTGGGGGTGGTGTTTCAGGCTTTTGTGCAGTGGTGTTCGGGCAGTGTAGGGGGTCTTGCTGGGGGTGGTGTTTCAGGGTTTAGGGCAGTGCAGTGGTGTTTGGGCAGTGTAGGGGGTCTTGCTGGGGCTGGTGTTTCAGGGTTTAGGGCAGTGCAGTGGTGTTCGGGCAGTGTAGGGGGTCGTGCTGGGGCTGGTGTTTGAGGGTTTAGGGTAGTGCAGTGGTGTTCGGGCAGTGTAGGGGGTCGTGCTGGGGCTGGTGTTTCAGGGTTTAGGGCAGGGCAGTGGTTTTCGGGCAGTGTAGGCGGTCGTGCTGGGGCTGGTGTTTCAGGGTTTAGGGCAGTGCAGTGGTGTTTGGGCAGTGTAGGGGGTTGTGCTGGGGGTGGTGTTTCAGGGTTTAGGGCAGTGCAGTGGTGTTCGGGCAGTGTAGGGGGTTGTGCTGGGGGTGGTGTTTCAGGGTTTAGGGCAGTGCAGTGGTGTTCGGGCAGTGTAGTGGGTCGTGCTGGGGGTGGTGTTTCAGGGTTTAGGGCAGTGCAGTGGTGTTCGGGCAGTGTAGGGGGTCGTGCAGGGGGTGGTGTTTCAGGGTTTAGGGCAGTGCAGTGGTGTTCGGGCAGTGTAGGGGTCGTGCTGGGGCTGGTGTTTCAGGGTTTAGGGCAGTGCAGTGGTGTTCGGGCAGTGTAGGGGTCTTGCTGGGGGTGGTGTTTCAGGGTTTAGGGCAGTGGTGTTCGGGCAGTGTAGGGGGTCTTGCTGGGGGTGGTGTTTCAGGGTTTAGGGCAGTGCAGTGGTGTTCGGGCAGTGTAGGGGGTCTTGCTGGGGGTAGTGTTTCAGGGTTTAGGGCAGTGCAGTGGTGTTCGTGCAGTGTAGGGGTTCGTGCTTGGGATGGTGTTTCAGGGTTTAGGGCAGTGCAGTAGTGTTCGGGCAGTGTAGGGGGTCGTGCAGGGGTGGTGTTTCAGGGTTTAGGGCAGTGCAGTGGTGTTCGGGCAGTGTAGGGGGTCGTGCTGGGGGTGGTGTTTCAGGGTTTAGGGCAGTGCAGTGGTGTTCGGGCAGTGTAGGGGGTCGTGCTGGGGGTGGTGTTTCAGGGTTTAGGGCAGTGGTGTTCGGGCAGTGTAGGGGGTCTTGCTGGGGGTGATGTTTCAGGGTTTAGGGCAGTGCAGTGGTGTTCGGGCAGTGTAGGAGGTCTTGCTGGGGGTAGTGTTTCAGGGTTTAGGGCAGTGCAGTGGTGTTCGGGCAGTGTAGGGGTCATGCTGGGGGTGGTGTTTCAGGGTTTAGGGCAGTGCAGTGGTGTTCGGGCAGTGTAGGGGGTCATGCTGGGGGTGGTGTTTCAGGGTTTAGGGCAGTGCAGTGGTGTTCGGGCAGTGTAGGGGGTCGTGCTAGGGTATGTGTTTCAGGGTTTAGGGCAGTGCAGTGGTGTTCGGGCAGTGTAGGGGGTCGTGCAGGGGCTGGTGTTTCAGGGTTTAGGGCAGTGCAGTGGTGTTCGGGCAGTGTAGGGGGTCGTGCTGGGGTAGTGTTTTAGGGTTTAGGGTAGTGCAGTGGTGCTTGTGTAGTGTAGGGGTCGTGCTGGGGGTAGTGTTTTAGGGTTTAGGGTAGTGCAGTGGTGTTTGGGTAGTGTAGGGGGTCGTGCTGGGGGTAGTATTTTAGGATTTAGGTTAGTGCAGTGGTGTTTGGGTAGTGTAGGGGGTCGTGCTGGGGGTAGTGTTTTAGGGTTTAAGGTAGTGCAGTGGTGTTTGTGTAGTGTAGGGGGTCGTGCTGGGGGTAGTGTTTTAGGGTTTAGGGTAGTGCAGTGGTGCTTGTGTAGTGTAGGATGTCGTGCTGGGGGTAGTGTTTTAGGGTTTAGGGTAGTGCAGTGGTGTTTGGGTAGTGTAGGGGGTCGTGCTGGGGGTAGTGTTTTAGGATTTAGGTTAGTGCAGTGGTGTTGGGGTAGTGTTTTAGGGTTTAGGGTAGTGCAGTGGTGTTTGTGTAGTGTAGGGGGTCATGCTGGGGTTAGTGTTTTAGGGTTTAGGATAGTGCAGTGGTGCTTGTGTAGTGTAGGGGGTCGTGCTGGGGTAGTGTTTTAGGGTTTAGGGTAGTGCAGTGGTGTTTTTGTAGTGTAGGGGGGTCATGTTTTAAGATGCAACGCTCCAATACCTGACCAGTCTGCACTACATAAAACTGCAAAAAAACTAAAAATAAAAAGTGTTTTGCACACTTTTGTCATTGGGCTATATGTGGGCTACATCTGGGTAATATTTGTGCTACATTTGGGCTCTTTTTTCACTGGTGGCCATCTTGGAAGACTTCTTTGTTATGAAGTTTCCTAATTTCCTCATTTACTGCAGTCTCCTCAGTAGGAAATGCTTTCAGTTTTTTACTTTGATTCCATCAAGAAGGCATTCAGATGTGTCACACATTTGCCATAAATTCAGAATGTTATTACTCTAGTTGTTCATTAGATCACTGTAGTAAAGCTACTGCTCACCAAGGAGTTAACTGGAAGTCTACTGCTGGTATTGAAAGTGATTGTTTCAGTCTGCATGTCAGAATTTTCTAATGAAATAGAAGAGGATTTGAGATCTCACTTAAAACATGCACTAAATTTTCTTTTTGCAGCACTAACCATAATTTCTATGGCAAAATGAACCCCCTCATTTTGTTCCTTTTTAAATTAAATGTTTTAAGTGTTACCAGTTTATTCCAATCAAGATGGCTTCAGGTGTGCCATACTTTTGTCATAAGTAAGGCTGTTAGCACTCTAGTTGTTCTTTAGAACAATCTGGGAAGCTGCAGTAGAACACAAAGGTATCAACTGACAGGCTGCTCCTGTTGAAATATAACAGGAAGATATTTGAGATCTCACTTAAAACATGTCCTAATTTTTCTTTCTACAGCACTAACCATAATTTCTATGACAAGATGAACCCCATCATTTTGTTCCTTTTTAAATTAAATGTTTTAAGTGTTACCAGTTTATTCCAATCAAGATGGCTTCAGGTGTGCCATACTTTTGTCATAAGTAAGGCTGTTAGCACTCTAGTTGTTCTTTAGAACACTCTGGGAAGCTGCAGTAGAACACAAAGGAATCAACTGACAGTCTCTGCCCTTGTTGGATGTACATGTTTTACTGAGAATGTCAGACTTCATTCTCACATGACTGAGAAAGATAATGTGAATTTACAGAAAATATGCTCTCATTTTAGCTTCTGGGGCACCTTCCAAAACTGTATGGGACAAGCATGTGAAAATAGTTTTCTCTCAAACATGATTCATGATATCCCAGCAGAAGGTTTTTCACAGGGTAAAATCACCTTAGAACACACCACAATTCCTGAAATTAGTATGGTACCATCAACAAATGAATTCTAATGTAACTAAAGTCTGTTATCACCCTTTATAGTTCTCCTTTTGGTAACCCTCAAAATCTTCGATTCACTACAATGCATTTCAAAGGGGTACTATCATTTATATTGGTCCCAAGATGGCTGCCAGCAATTCCAGGATGAAGTGCTGACAGCCAATCAGATCTCACGATGACATGTGTGGTTAGGCTCCGCCCAGATATATATGTGTTTTTACTTTTGATTTTCTCAGCAACTACTGAACGGATTTACACCATTTAACAAAAAGGGTTCTTTTTGAACCAAGAACTACCTCTTTGCCAAATTTGGTGTAATTCCGTTCAGCAGTTCGGGCTGTAGCCTTGCATAAAGTTTCCTATGGGAAATTGATTTTTTGACTCTTATTTTTTTAATTTCTCCGCAACTACTGAACGGATTTACACCATTTAACAAAAGGGTTCTTTCTGAACCAAGAACTACCTCTTTGCCAAATTTGGTGTAATTCCGTTCAGCAGTTCGGGCTGTAGCCGTGTCTAAAGTTTCCTATGGGAAAATGAATGGGGAAAACACGTTTTGGGACCCCCCTTTTTTCTCGGCCCCCGCTTGACGAATCACCCTGAGACTTTCAGGGTAGGAGCAAACCGGAGCGGGCCATAAAGTTTGAAAATTTCGCGAAGATTCGTCAACCGACGCAAGAGTTATTTCAAATAGAATGTCGCGGATTTCCTATGGAAAATAGGTCCTAACTATAACTATCTACTGGCGACCGCCAGTAGATAATATATATATATATATATATAGGTATATATATATATATATATATATGTAGAGAGAGAGAGAGACCGAGAGATACTTGGTCTCAAATTAAATGACTTTAAGAAAGGCTAAATATTGAATTTCACCTCATTACTCTGGCAAAACTAAACTTTCACTCACCTCTAGGTATAACATAACTATAAGTGGGGCGGGATTGTTGTAGGGTGGCCAGGCTTCCTGTATGTACTAGGACCGTCCCGGTTTTTCATCTGCTGTTCTGGCTGATTTCAGTAAATTTGTCTCATGTCCTGGTGAAACAGTGGGAGGCAGCTTTTATGTGTTCCCAAGCAAACTTAGTTGGCAACTGTTACCAGAAGTCAATTTAATGAGCAGGTAAGATACTAAGATAAAAAAAAAATTGCATTTTGTTCCCGTAGTACTTCATTGTCTGTGTTACTATGTGAATGAGTGCTGTTATTCTGTGCCCCTCTGATGATGTAAAATTGTGGTCCTTCTTCTATTTTTGCAAAGTGTCCCAGTTTTTTGTTTTCTAAATCTGGTCACCCTGGGTTGTTGGGAGGCTGGCATTTTGAAAGTCTGCCAAGGTGCTTGATGGGTGCACAGCAGTAGAGCATTCCAAAAGCATCAAAGACTATTGAAGTGAAGGGAGTCTTTTCACTCCCGGTAGAAGCAATTAGTGCTAAATATGTTGTTAGATCTGTGAACCTCTTTGTATCCTACAGGAATTTCAGGTTGTGATTCGAAATGCACCTCCGATCCCACCTCTTCCCACCTATAGCGTGATCCTTGAAGGAGATAAACTCACCCAATCCATGGCCAACCTGAGGGACGACATGATAGGTGTCTGCAGGAAACACGTGGACAAAGTCCTCAAGACTGACCTCAGCAGGAACCTTATTGAGAAGAACAATCGTGAGTGCCAATAACCTACATGCCTAGCCCTGGATACTTTTATGGGAATCTTAACATTTACATTAAGCTCCAGAATCAAGGTGTAAACATTCCTACTTGGATTATAAGTCTAACATTCCAAAATAACGTAGTGCAGCTACATTTGGAAAATCTGAGTGACCACATTGCATACTCTTACATGCACTATATGCACTGGTTAGTGTCAGAACTGCACAGTACATTTTCTGTATTCACAACTACTCTGTCTCTCTCAGAGAACCACCGTATAATACGTAACCCTTCTTGTCCCAGAACTGGCTGCACCTTTACGTGTTGTAGGTGGATAACCGTGCTTAAGGAACATTCCATACACCTTCATGCATCTAAACCACAAGATAAGCTTGTTCAGTATGTGTTCCACAAGCACACTACTCACTCTAAATTTAAGAAGTTGCAAAGATATATTTCTGCTAGCTTTGTGAAGATTTTTTCAAAACTTTCCAAGCTTTACAGATGTGATATTTTTTAAAAAGATTTTTTTATGGAGAAAAGCGTAGCAACAATCAACGTAAAGCAGGAGAATTCTGAAATGAAAACAGGTTTTGTGAGAAAACTATTCTGCAACAACTTTTTTGCAGCAAGCAGGCAACATTTTAAGAACTTCAAAAACCTTTTGTAGTCTTCCCAGTGTTTGATGTTAGAATATTTAGCTTAAGTTTGAAATAGAAATCACACTGTACACAATCCTGCTTAAGAACACTCTATTCACATATCTAGCCTAAAACCAAATTAGGACCTCTTCTTTGGATAACAGCCTTTAGAAGTCACATTGCTCCTTTCTTTGCACAGTACAAAAGTTGATCGAATGCAAGTTGATCCAGCAAGAAAAGGAACCACATAAAGACACAGTGTAAACATTGAGGGATTAAACGTGTTGCTAGTAAGGCTAGTTTGTGGGAGATATTTGAGCTGAGATTTCAGAAATAAGGTTGACCAACTTTGCAAGAGAAGATTTCTGCCCACATAAATGTTTTTGGATGGCTGTTTTCTTGCAAATTCTTGAGCAAATTTTCACCACAAAGATTTTTTTTGTACAGTTTTCTGTCACAAACATATGAGTTGCAATATTTTCCTTCCACTAGTATTATTTTAAAACTTTGCAGACTTCATAAATCTCACATATATTGCAAAAGTTAAAATAAGTTCTCGAAATTGTGGAGGAAAAGCAGTTTTATCTTTGCATACTATGCTAATCAAGCAAAGAATACCAACGGTTGTAGAGGCAATACAGATCTTCAAGATGTACTACCTGCAGAGGTAATTTTGTGTGAGTCTGGGTTGGGCATGTCGGTCACAGTGTGATAGTTCAGTGGGGATCTGCATTTATTGTCTGTTCTCTGTTCCCTAGCGGATAACCGATACATGATGAAAGACTACTCTTCAGGTTGGAACCAATCCGACAACTACAATCGGTTTACCTCCCTTCTGTCTGCACCAGGTACAGTACCAGTTTAAATGTATAAAGTTTACAAAGTTATTTAGCAGTCATAACCATTATGGTAGAGTTGATTCAAGTCTCCCGAAGATTTAATGCAATAGAAGGTGCCCCTAACTACTAGAAATGTAAAGAAATTTCCAATCACTGACAGCCATGTGGTTTTTGCAGGGTATACATAAGAAATAAAGACCCAGAGGCAAATAGACAGAATATTTCAAATGTAATGCATTTATTTTTTATTGCAACTGATCATACAGAACTATTACTTTGACCGGGGATCATTCACTTGTTATGTTCTAAGATAAGGATAAAGCGCTCTAAAGAAATATTGAAACCTACCTAAAGGTCGACATTTACATTTTGAAAAAAAAGGCAGAAAAATGAAATTTTGTTGTAAAAACTGTAGCCTGGAAATTGCTTGAAAAGGTCAAATTAATTGAAAAATGTTTTATGAAGTTTTAGTTAGGTTAGTAATACGTACAGTTCTCGTCAGTTCTTGGAGAAATTTAAAGGTAAGAGTTATGGCTGAGTGTGTTATGGTTTGGGTTAAAAGAAGGAATAGAATTAGGTTTATGGGTTGGACTAGAATTAGGGTTATAGTTAAAGATATGGTGAGTCTGTGTGTCTGAGTTACGGTGTGGCTTAGTTTTATGGATGCTTTAAATGATGGGATTGGCTTTGGTTTAGATGTTGTGGATATAATTTTGGGTGCTTAATGGCTTTGAATAAGTGATGTAGTTAGCATTAAGATTTCGTGTACTGGGGGATTGTAGGTACTGGAACTTCTCCAAACTAATATCTACTTTAATAGACTGCAGACAGCTTACAAGCCTTCTGCTGAGAGCAGTACTGGTTGCTAAAGGCCCTCAGCCAGAGTTACAGGCCTGATCCGCTAACATTGGCATAGCTCCAAGCAGAATGGCTAAAACATTGGATCAATTGAGAATAAAATGTTTTAAATTAAAAAAGGGGAAAGTTGAAGGTCAACATCAGCCATTCTGTAAAGCTGTAAAGCCACTCCATAAATTTGAAACTGTGTTTGTCACTTCTCTGTTTAAAATGTTGTATTTCTGACTTATTCCAGTTTAAGTTTCAACCTATAATCAGTCATGTACTGTGTCATATTTGCATTCTGCTGCCACTGAATACTCGAACATCACTGTACCATGCTTTAGGCAAAAGTCATGTTGAATTCTACATTTTCAAAACAGGAAGAAGGGAATATCTGAGAAATTGCAAATCAAATTCAGTTTGACTGCCATGATGTGCACATGATGTACACAGCTTGTGAATCACAGCATGCTTATAGTCTTTCCTCTAAACATCAAATATCAACAGAACAATCTCTCCTCCACCTATCGAAAACATTATGGACTTCATACTTCTTCAAACAATGCCAAAGAACAGAAAGTTGGAGTGAGCAAATGGTTCTCTCACTTGTAGCCCAGAAATGGTGTGAAACCTTTGCACTCACCCCAAAGTGCCCTGGAGAGATAGGATTTCTTACTAAGCTAAGGCTTTTCCTGTAAAGCTCAGCTCCTCGTCCCATCAAGCATACCACACACAAAGTTCTTCACCTCTTTCTATGAGCGATTCATAGGGTCTAGACTGGAAACAAGAGAGCTCCACATACACAAGGTCACTCTTATTCCTCGTCAACCCGGGATTACGTAAAGGACTACCCCGCCATCCAACACCCAAAAAACAAAGTGGCATTGGTCCACTCTGTTTATACGCAGATCTTAGACACGTCTCCAAGCCCTGCGCCTCCCCCCCCCCCCCAGTGCCTTGAGACCCTTACGGGTGAGTAGTCGCGCTTAACAAACCCATGATTGATTGACTGATACCAGGCGCTTGATAGATTGATACCATGATTCTGAATCTTCAAGCGTTCTCGGCAATGGACAATGGGATTTATGCTGAACGTAGGAAGGGAGTCAACAGTTCAGACAAATCTTGCACATAAGGACATTCAATAATGTTCTAGATGACATGCAAAGCAGGTTGAAGTGGTTTGTTTTCATGTTGGGTTACTGCTTGCACAATTCCCAATGGCTAGGGTTGCCAACTCCATTTACTAATGTTGGTGTCTGCTTGGGGTTCCAGACAGCAGAGGACACTCTCAAAGATAGCAGAACTTTTTGTTATTTGGCTTTTAACATTGGGATTTAGCATGGCGAGTTGATCGGTTTGGTGAGCTTCGTGGGTAACGCACAACTGACTTCTTGTTAGCGGGTAAGCGTGAACTTTACACGTGGGGCAAAGTCAACATTTTGCTTGTTGAATTTGACGGTGATAGCTAACTTTCAAGATATCCCATTAACGAGTAGAATGAATTTTATGTATGGGGCACAGCTACTGTTTGACGCTGTGAATCTCAGTTATTGCTAATTTTGGATACGCGCAAACACCATCAGTTGAGCATAGTTATGTGAATTGGTATACCTTACAGCACTTTGTTACATCTCAGCATTGGGGAGTATTGAGCACTGTGCACTAAAAACTGCGGCGTTCGATTCAGTTCCCATAACTTTGTTAGTAATATAGGTGAAGTACGATGGGCAATTGCAATCACATGTGCAGGGTTCAATTCCTTTTGTGCTCTTTTTGCTGTGTTGAGGATGATTGTTGCACGGCATGTGATGTCACTATAATGCACAGGGTTAATCAAGCGTATTCACAGCAGATGTTAGCATTCAGGTTTAGTGGCAGTTGAAGTACAATGCCAGTGCATTCTTAGGAAATTTTGTTTGTGTTTAACAGTTTTTTTACTTTTCCGAAGGGCCCCTGATGAAGAACCACAGGGTCCGAAATGCATTGGGGCAGATAACCCGGAGCTCCTATCATAACCTGGAGGAATAAATGCAATAGTTTATTATTGAATTTGAATTTCGTGTTAAAACTTTGACAAGAGTTGAAGATCTTTTTGAAAAACAGCTCCATTTATAAACCATATATAAATGAACTTAAGCTCCAAATGATCAGTGAATAGTTGTTTTATACACAGCAGGGTCAGGCATCTAAAAATCATGTGCACTATGGGACTACTTCCAGAAGAAGGAGCTGCTGCAATTGTTCATTCCATGTGTATTTAGACGGAACACGTCCCACAGTCGCACAGAAGTTAAAGTACAGTGAAATTACTTTAAACAACAAAGTGCGACAGTGGGATTATATATAGGTAAACTCTGGTAGAGGCATTCTATTGAGGATAATGTATATAAGCATAAAATCACTGGTGAAAATATAAATAAATGTCACTGATGAAGCTTGTTTAGAGGCATGCTGTTGGTGAAATCCTTTTTTGTTTGGTATCTTAGAGGCTGAAACAAACTGTTCTGATTTTATTTGGGGTCACGAAACAAAATTTGATCATTGTGTTTGAAAACGAAATTGGCAGAAATTTTCACAAAGCTTTCTAATACTACCTCTCTGATAATCACAAGAAAGTTGCACAAATTCTGATGCTGAGAGGGACTTTGACCTGAACAGATTTTACCCTTTGCCACTATATTATTGTGTAATGAATAAATCTAGATGGAAATATTGTGCAAACCAATATATAGGCATTAACTGCAAAAAAGAATATTGCGAGTGTTCAGCTGCTATCTAATTTTAAAACAAGTCAATAACTTAGAGGAATGATCACAGACACCATCTCGGAATAGAAAATGCAACATTCCTAGAAGTTTATCGCTATACGCATCTAACACTAATTATTTTTGCTGATTTCTAATAATGAAACATTTTTCCAGCACATTGCAGCAGAGTTAATATCTGATTAATCATATGAATTACATTGTCCAGCAGCAATCTTTGTCGATAATTCTAGCTATTTCACATTGTGTACTAAATATTTAGAAAATTTTCTTTGTTTGGTCTTGTTTGGGGAACAAAATCTCCTAACCTCATTGACAATCAAACATTTTTTGATTGAAACAGGGGGGTCCAACGGAGGTGCAAGAGGGCTGGATCCATGCCAGTTTATTAACATGACCACGATGTTAATGAGTTCAATTTAGTACTATTGGACATGGTTTTATCTAATATGGATATCCTGAAAATCTTATGTAGACCCACCCCTCCCAGACCGATATTGGACACTCCTGGTCTATACACAAACTAATCCAATTTGTGGGCAGCAGAGCAAAGGTTGGCACTATGTCTGGAAAAGTATAATTTGGCGAAAAGTAAATTTGGTCAACTTTGACCAAAAATGTTCTTTATTACAAATCATCCTGATTTCACGGCAAAGGTGTGCCCTTTAAAATTGGAAAAAATCCTTGCAAAAAGTTAACTGAATCATAATAAATTAATTGATTCTTCAAGTAAACTAAACAGTTTTTTGAAAAAATTAATTTACTAAAGTAACCAATTCTTTATTTTTTTAATGAAACAATTTGCAGGAAAAAGTGATTTGAATACATAAATGCAACAAGAGAAATCCTCTATTTTACACTGCAGTAAATTAGTCGGTTTTCTACATTTTCAAATAAGTGTCCACATTACATGTAAGTCAGCTTGAACAATTTCTGTAAGAGCTTTGTTGACTAGAAGGCATTAATTAATCAATAGCATTAATTAATTCCATGCAATATGGCTGATTTCTGCTAGAGATGCACAGAGCTTTTCCTCTGATAAATACGTGACGTTTTTCTAAAAGCTTCTAAAACTTTTCAAATTTACGAAGTTTTCAAACCTGTAATTGAAGGTTTGCAAAAAACAAACTTTGAAGAAACAAACACTTAATGGGAGAATGTGCAAGCAAAAATGAGTTTGCAGAAAAGTTCTTCTGCAAAAATGTTTTTTCCCAGAATTGTCACCCATAGGCAGAGTTTAGTTGACAAAATTATCTTCAGTGAGTTTGGAGATTGTAAACTTCACATGGTAAATTTAAATTTCCCTTTTGTGCCAAGACTATCCTTAAATGTGGATATTTGCAAATTTTGCATCAGTCCATTCCACGCCCAGCCATAACCAATGTTTCCTCTGCTTGCTATTGAAAGTTAAATGTCAACAATTTTTGTAATTATTATTTTATGTCGGAAACACATTCACATCAACTGAACTATCTTAGAACAAGGTTTCGGCTGATTTTCTCCATGCGCGTCACAGCTAGTATAATGAAATCAATGATTAGAACGTGTTTTCTTCATCAGGTGGTAACAGAACCTCATTCCAACCCTCAACTCCAGGTCGGACACTTACAGACAGTTCTCCACAGTCTCTAAACAGCATCTATGGGACCAAAAGTATGACCGCGACTGCTTCTTCTGGGCATGCGACCTAGCATGATTTTCAAATTTCATTCATACTTTGCATAGACTAGAGTGGCATGGCTTGAATCACAAAAATCTATACAACTATATTTTAATTACTTTCTTAGAGTAGTTGTGTGAATTGGGATGCCCCAGGTGTCCAGCATTGCTGCCCCAAATTTGACCCCCTCCGTAACTTGATCGGTCCTTTCTCATCTGGTGTCTCAATCTGGGTCAACAGTGTGGCACACCCGTTTTGCTCACTGTAAGTACATCTATTAGGTAGTAACAGACTTTTTTTTTTGGGCTTTTCTGATCAGGTCGGACATTTCCAGACTCTCCCTCTGCACAGGGTCTAAATAGCCTCTACGGGACACAAGGTAAGAAAATATATTTTTAACAAGTTATTGGCACATCAAATAGGTCTGGCTCGGAAACATAGGGAGTGTGTGTGTATGTATATGTGTGCATGTATATGTGTGTGTGTGTGTGTATATATATATATATACATATATATATGTGTATGTGTGTGTGTGTATGTATATATATATATATATATATGTGTGTAATCATTGCTTTGATACATCCTTCACGCACTGGCCTGTGACCAAGGGTGGGGAGCCCGAAACGCATTAGGCCTGAAGAGTAATTTTCTGATGTAAACTGCTGAGTCTGCTTTTGTTGAAATAAACCACAAGAGAAACTGTTTCGAGAGTGTGTTTTTGTGTGAGGATCGTGCTCACACAAAAACGCACTCTCTAAACAGTTTCTCTTGTGGTTTATTTCAACAAAAGCAGACTCAGCAGTTTACATCAGAAAATTACTCTTCAGGCCTAACGCGTTTCGGGCTCCCCGCCCTTGGTCACAGGCCAGTGCGTGAAGGATGTATCAAAGCAATGATTACCTTGTTAGCTGTAATTATATGATCTATAGTCACAAAGACGGAACGACGACTTGTGGGCTTTAATGCAAAATTACAGCTAACTCGTTAATGTGGTATCGAAAAGCCCACTGGGGCATTGGCACTGTTTGGGATTGGTGTTTGAGGGAGCAAACCCACTGATTGGGTGAAACATTTTAATGTAGGACTACGATTACCAGTATGCTTTACAACTCACTGAAGGCCCACCTGAGGGCGGAACCAGTATTTAACAAGGTAATCATTGCTTAGATACAGCATTGCAGATCCATCACGCACTAGCCTGTGACCAAGGGCGGGTAGCCCGAAACGTGTTAGGCCTGAAGAGTAATTTTCTGACGTAAACTGCTGAGTCTGTTGTCATTGAAATAAACCACAAGGGAACCTGTTTCAAGAATGCGTTTTCGTTCGAGGACGAACTTTGATGTGTGTTTGTATGTATAAATATATATCATGCCAGGCTATGAAACATCTTATATAGACACTGGCAACTGATAAAGAGTGATCCCATTATAGGGGAGGATATACCCCGAGTACCTCTCATCTCATATAGAAGAGAAAAGTCTATGAGAAATGAACTGGTCCAAAGTACACCTAAACTTAGCAGTGGATCAGAGTGGCTGACATTTAATAAAGGTTTTCAGAAATATTTCAGGTGTAAAGCCTGTAAACACGGTAAGAATGTGAAAACCATTCAGTCACCTTTGAGAAATTTGCCTATGACCATCAAGGGTAGATACAACTGTAAGACTGACTTTGCAGTATACATATTGGAATGTACATGCCCCAAGCAATACGTTGGCAGTACCAAACACATGGTTCATATTAGGATTCTGCAGCACCTCAGGGCAATTACCAACCAAGACAAGAGCTACCCTGTAGCTCGACACATTCTTGAACACCATCAAGGCTCTACGAAACATCTGGTGTACTATGTGGTAGACGCTGTCCCCCTCAACCCCAGAGGGGGCAATAGAGAGCAACAATTGAGAAAGCTAGAGTCAAGATATATCATCATGCTCAATAGCAAAACCCCACATGGGTTGAACTCTGATGAAGAGTTAAATACACATCTGTATTCAGAGCTAAGCTCTATCCGCTCCATAGCAGCCTTTCCAGTGCATGTGTTGATTTTATTTTGAAATTATGTATGCCATGGGTTATAGCATTGGGTTTAAGGTGGAACGTGGCTTGGCTGTGCGTAAAAACATCAATTGTCACAAGCACGTGACTGCTAGAGGTGTAGCCCATCACAGTGAATAGGAACTGGTGTTGTGACCATTGCCCACTTGGGCTTTATGCAGGCGCATACACTGTATTGACATCTATCAGTCATATAGGTACTAACCCTTGTTGTATGTGACCCAGTACACTTCATATTAAATTCACAAAGTTGAGTACATGTGACTCTTAGGGCAATTTTCACCCCTGCAGCCATGTGACAATATATGATCTACATGTGATCTTTATATTCAGTGACATTTGTCTAGCAATGCGCAGCCCGAAGTACAATTAATTTTTCCAATGCTATGTTTCATTTAGTTTAATTCAGTTTAATTTATTTTATTCACACAAAAGATTCGTGTAATTGGAGAATTAACTCCATGATAGGCAATGTGATGTTAACAGGCCTGCACGATTTGTATATGTATTTTTTCTATGTCCATGACATCAACATGGTTCCCATGGCAATGTTTTAAATGTTTTCACTTTACTGGCATTGACCTGTGTGAACAAGGTGGTCCGTCCACCGAAACGCGTCTCAGAGCCTCCTGAATAGTAAAATTACTGTGAACTACTCCAGCGTGTCAGTGCCTGTCTCTTTGAAAAGGTCAGGATTGCTGTTGATATTGATATATATATATAATATATATATATATATACACACACACTCACACACAAAGATATAGGCAAGTCTCAAAAAACACTTTTCCTATGGAAACATGGTCCTAACTATAACTACCTACTGGCGACCGCCAATAGGTAATATACACACACATATATATATATAAATGGCATTGGAAGGCTGCGTGTGTGTGTGTATGTATATATACATATAAATGTATTTTTTTTCTTTGCAAACATATTGAATGTTACTAAAATGGCAAAAATATGAACATATGTAAAACATAAAGGTGTGTCTCAACCCGGCAGTGCAGTGCACTCTTTTTCAGCCCAATGTGATCAGGAAATATGCAGTTGTTCACAGTGCAAGTCAGCCAATGAATGAAGTAGGTTTGCTCACTGCCTCATTCTGCATGATCCGGTGGGCAGATGCAAAATGTGAATGACAGCTGAACAAACCAATAGAAAGCACCTCCATGCATGGATGGATTTGCCAGAGATGTTTGAAAAAGATGAGGCCGGTGATACAGTTAAAAACCTGTTTCTAGGTCACACTGCAAAACTGGAGTTCCCAAATGTGAAAGGGAAATTCTCCAGGGCGACATTGAAAAACAGACAGGAAAAAGAGAAGACTGCATAGGAGGTATCGATGTGAGACAATATTGTATCTGTAATTGATTCAAGTATTTAGTTGGTAAACCAAATTTGGAGAGAATACTTTGTGTAATGATTTCACATTGAATTCAGTTTTCAATTTGTGTGAAGAGATACGTGATAGCGTACTCTTGGACCAAAGTCAAAATTCAGAAGTGAATTTAGTTATTTACAAACAGATTAGTATATGAGAATAATTTACTCAGCCATCTACGTGTTCTAACATAAATCATGAAAATCGGCGTGCCTGTTAAGTGTGCACCTTAAACAATAAAATTAAATTGTGAATAGATTTACATGTTTAGACAGATCAAAATGTACAGCTTCATTCGAGATTTAAAGTAAATGTTTTTTTTTTTTGTCAGAAACAATGTGATGGTTATCTATTGTTCGTTAAAACATTGCACTTAACCAGCAAATTGCATTTATGTTAACATGTGCTACTTTACTTAAATGCTTAAGTATAAAACATGTCTTTGCTGAGTCCAGATTTGTTCAACATTTGCAGTTATGTAATTATGGCTTATTCCCTGCAGAAGCCCCTCACGCATTAATTTATGGATTTTAGCCTACCACAGAAGCTTGTTGCATAATGGATCTCAAAATCTGAAGGCTGCCTACCACAGAGTTTGTTCATGGCAAACGGCCTAAACTAAAATTCTTATGTTTATGTTCAGAGTGCTAATGAGTGTGAAACTTTTTCTGCTAAAAAAATAATAAGGCTTGTAAGGGGCGTTACTTAGGTGCATTCGGGAATTAGACTGCCTACCTCCAGTGTTGCTTCCTACAAGAACTGTGCACTGCATTGCAACTCCTAAGACGTAAGCAGCAAGACTACCAATCTTTGAAAAAGAAGCACAGTTTTAACTTTTGCCAACTTTATTATCTGTCTGCCTGACCTTTTTCCTATCCGTGTTTGTTCAAATTGCTCATTTTAGAATTTTCAATAGAGATTCTTTAAAAAAAAATACATGGGGCCTGTTAGATTCGGTTGTTGCGTGGTGTCACTTCCTAGGCAGCAGTGAAGGGCCAAAAGCCAAATTATGCCACTTCCGGTATATCTATATTTTTGGTGATATGACACCACTGTGGACCGTTGAATTGATTTATAATCTTTTGGATTTTTTCTTGAAGAATATATTCTTTGTTTGCAATCACATCATGTCCATATGCTAACTGTATAAGAATTACAGTTAACCTTGATTGCATCGCAGTCATGAGCAGGCTCCACCTTGAGAACAAAGATTATTTTGATACACAGGCCACAGTTATTCTGCACAACTATGGTCATGTTTTCAGTTTGTTATCACATGCTTTACTGGGATGTCACTTCAGCAGTGAGAGCCTCGCCCCTTTGCTCACACACAACTAAGTTTTGGAAATCGATGTGGGTTCTGTGGTTGTAAACCAGCAGAAGAATAGAATGGTCTTTTATTTATTTTATTTGCCTAAAGACAATTGCCTGAGCTATGTCTTTTTCATTTCCTTAAAGTCTCTATTTACTTCTCTTTTTAATCCTCAATAAACGTTGTCCTTAGTATTTTTTTCAGTACATAGCTGAATTAATGAGGATCTCTTATAATCTCAAAAGGTTGGATGACGCACTCCCTTGTTTCACCTTGGTTCCTGTGTTACTCTCTCTTTGCTTGTGGTAGGGTATCGCCTTCTGATCTGATGCGTGGCAAATTACCCAAACACAGCACTTCCCACGGGGAAGGTGTCCCCTAATCGAACTGCCTTGTTCTCCACTTGGGGAGTATCCAAATTCACCAATCTCAACCGCAAATACTGACAACACTTAGTTGATGCTTGAATGAAGTTCCTTTTTAATTTGTTTCCATGCCAAATGAAATTAAAGCATTTCAAATGCATCCATTAATCTGTAGATCAATCAATTAAACAATGTAACAATCCCAATGCATTTCGGGCTGGTTGCCCTTCTTCAGGGAATGCTAAGCTCAGAGATGGTCTCGGTGCATGTAAACCCATTGTAGCGCGTCCGAAGTGGCCACCATGTTTCCAGGAACTTCATTCAAGCATCAACTAAGTATTGTCAAATGAGTGTGTCTGTTTCCCACAGATGACTCCCAGTGTACAAGTATGGCCTAGGCATATGATATTTTAGCTGTGACAGATGAGGTCAACTCTGTAGTATAAGGCAATCAGTGTGACATTAGGCCACTGAGGGGCAGCCCAGAGACAGAGCTTGAGAGTGAGACACTAAGGGACGGGAATGGTGTGTGTGAAGCCAAGTGAGCTCTCAGGTCCCAGGGTGCCTAATAAGACAATGGCTGGTACCTCTAGCAGCTGGTGTGGTGAATCACACCACAGATCTAGTACAAAATCAGAACAAATGATCAGCACGCCCCCAATAGGACATTCAACCAATATCTTCGGCTATGTCGCCAAATTTAGCCTTATGCTTTGACTTGAAGTTTAATGCACAGACTTCATTTCGATTTTCTTAAAATATTTCTTTTATTCAAATCTTCTCTCTCGTCTTATAGTGAAACCATTTCTTCAAAAGTAGCCAAAGGCGATTGTTTTGGCTACTTTTGAAGAATTGGTTTTACTATAAGAAGAGAGAAGTTTTGAATAAAAGAAATATTTTAAGAAAATCGAAATGAAGTCTGTGCATTAAATTTCAAGTCAAAGCATAAGGCTAAATTTGGCGACATAGCCGAAGATATTGGTTGAATATCCTATTGGGGGCGTGCTGATCATTTGTTCTGATTTAGTGCGGAGGTGACTCTGTTATGGAAGGTTAGGGGTTTGACCTTCCGGATCGTTGCACTGCCCAGAGTTTGAAATGTTGCGAAATCACTAGTAGTGATAGGTGCGGTTTTTTGTATCTCAACCCTGTGTTTTGTAAATCATTTACAGATCTAGTACAACACCTTGCAGTTGCGTATAACCAGGAAAAATGCCGAATTATTATAAAAGTGGTCATAGAGGTACCCTGTTAGGCATACATTGCCATAGGTGTTACAGTTCAGATCATGATATGACACATTAGATAACAGGTATGGCACATCAGGCCCCATACCCAACCTTCGATGTGAAATATTCACCCACATGTACAGGTCAGCGAGCAAAGGCTGGTTTGGGCCTAGCTTGGGCCAAAAGCGTGGCTTGGCTCAGCTCCGAGGCACAATTAAAGGGCAAGCCACATCAGGGAGCCTGCCCTATAGAGTCTTTCATTTTGCACCTTTGTGAAATAAAATAACAAACGACGTCCTGCACTGTGAAGGCTGCTGCACTGTATGAGCTTGAGTTAAATATGAAATGTGCAGGTTTCTTTCTACTTCACAGAATTAGCATTTTTAATTAAATGCAAACAAGATACTAAAAGTGCGTTTAGGTTCAGAAGAGATGATGGTTCTGTCACTGTCTCTGCCATACTTTGTATCTTGGGTTCAAACCAGGCCCACGGCCTCAGCTGCCCCAAGCCTCCGACGGCTTCCCACCTCTACCCAGACATGGAGCGCCTCCGCCCCGGGGATCCTATGAACGCAGACCGGGCCTGCGAACTATCCACAGTCGAGAAACTTTCTCCACGGAGAGTCGCAGTTGCGACTAACTCCATGAGTTAAAGTAACTTCATATTTTCCTTTGAGCGGGCTCATTTTACCACAATTTACATATGCAAATTCAAAACGAAAATTGCAATTTCAAATCTGTCTCGCGGGAACAGTGCCACGAGAAAACTCGAAAAACATAAGCGTTCGTTCTGGGAGGCGAGGGATACGGTTTGATGTCACGGGCAGAGTTCTGGCACCGGCTGCCAGGCAGCTTCTCTCCTCATTTCAGAAAGTGCTTCAAGGCGATGTCTTTTGAAATGAATTCGTCGGTACTTCCTGTAACGTGCACCTCGGGTGTTTTAAAGGGTTCTTGCACGGGAGTACAAATGACTTCA
This sequence comes from Calotriton arnoldi, assembly GCA_963921515.1. Lineage (NCBI taxonomy): Eukaryota > Metazoa > Chordata > Amphibia > Caudata > Salamandridae > Calotriton > Calotriton arnoldi. The sequence continues at coordinate 800,208 of CAWUFW010006354.1, forward strand.
GAGCAGACGGGTGTTAAGTAGCTTTTTGCGTGCACAGTGGCAGCAGGCGAACAGCCTTCAAATACCTGCCTGCGGTAACATTGCTGACCTTTCCAGAGCCTTCTATCGACAGAGACATTGCCGTCCCTTCCGTTCTTACCCAGGGACAATTGGCCTCCCTGCACTCTTATAGACTAGGATGATAGAAAAATAATTTTAGAAATATGTTGAATTTGTGACTCCGCTTACAAACTTGTACTCTTTTATTTATTTATACGTGACTGTACACCGCTGCCTTGGCACACTAACAGAAAACGCCACAAGGCGGCTCTAGAATGCAAAAAAAAGAAGAAATGCCCCAAAACAAAATATTATTTTCCTGGGGTTCTTAACATTATTTTGACAAGTTTAATAGAGTACCCCCCCACCCCCAAATGATAATGAAAGCGTTGAACGGTCTCCTCTTGGAGACAAGATTATAGTAATCAAATGAAATCAAATCAAATGAAATCAATGTATAACCTTGCTATCCAACAATATAAGGAGGCAATTATTGCCACAAAAAAGTCTTTTTTCACAACGAAAATAAATGAGGCAGGAAACTCTACCAAGGAACTATTTAAATCCGTTAATCTGCTGGCTAAACCGCAACAAGAAAATGCGTTTAAACCTGATCAAGCTATGTGTAACAAACTCGCCCTATTTTTCCAGGATAAGGTGCAAGGAATTTATAACGGCCTCCTGAGCTCTCCGGGGTCTCAGGATAAAAAGAGCAACCGATATGTCCAATCCAGTGTAGACTATCCTGTTTCCAGACAGTTTCAAATGACGAAGTACAAAAACTTCTTCTCTCAATAAAATCTGGCTCACCTACAGATCCCTGTCCCCCTACTATTATGCATTTGGCTGCCCAGAAGATCTGTAACAATCTTACACCTCTTATTAACCAAGTTCTGGAATCAGGCTACTATCCAGAAACTTGGAAAAAAGTATCTATTAGACCTCTTTTAAAAAACCAAACCTGGACCCAACCGAACCAAAAAATTATCGTCCCATTGCTGGTCTACCAATAGTGGCAAAAATGTTGGAAAAATCACTAAACACAGCGCTGACTGACTATTTAGATGCAAATAACCTATTGGATACAACACAGCATGGCTTTCGATCATGCCATTCCACCGAATCAGCCCTGATCACCGCAACCGAAGAGATCCGCAGGGTGGTGGATGAGGGGGGGAGGGCGGTCCTCGTGCTCCTAGATCTGTCGGCCGCCTTTGACACCGTAAATCATGCAGTGTTAGTTCAGCGGCTGAGGGATGTGGGTGTGGAGGCCTCCGCCCTGGCCCTCTTATCCTCCTTCTTGGAGGCAAGGGAGCAGAGGCTGTTTTGGGATGGACTGCAATCGGATAGTTTCCAACTTCCATGCGGTGTCCCGCAGGGATCAGCCCTATCCCCGACAATGTTGAACATCTACGTCACCCCGTTGGCTAGACTTATCAGGAGGCATGGTTTTGCCCTGGTCTCTTATGCTGAGGATTCTCAACTTGTCATCTCTATCACTAATCAGCCTGAGAACACAGCTACCAGGTTTCATGTTTGTCTCACCGAGATCATGACCTGGATGAACCATAGCTTCCTGAAAATTAACACAGACAAAACGGAGGTGATGGAGTTTGGTCCGGGCCGCCCCTTATGGAATAAGTCCTGGTGGCCAACCGAGGCTGGTGAATGCCCATGCCCTGTCCCCAAGGTCAAGAACCTTGGGGTCATCTTTGATGATCAATTGAATTTCTCTGCCCAGGTAAATAGTCTCACCTCCTCCTGTTTTTTTCTACTAAAAACTTTGAGAATTTTTTTTCCATTCATTTCACAAGAGCTGCAAAAGACGGTGATGGTAGCACTTTTCCTGTCCAAGTTGGACTATTGCAATGCCCTATTCTTGGGCATTGACAAGTCCCAGATGAGAAAACTACAATCCCTACAGAATGCAGCAGCAAGACTACTTCTGGGCATACCCAGAGGACAGTCAACTTCAGCAGGAATTAAATCGCTACATTGGCTTCCTGTCCAGCAGCGGGTGGAATTTAAGTCTCTGTGCCTTGTGCATAAGGCACTATACGGTGGCGGTGCTGAGGACTTTAAAAGACTGTTCCCACCCTACATCCCCCCACGCGCTCTTAGATCTGCTAGTCTGGGTCTTATAAAGACCACTAAGACAAGATGGGGAGGCAGGGCGATATCACAGCATGCTGCAAAGCTATGGAATAAAATGCCTACGGCCATGAAACTTCAACCCAATTTGCAGCTCTTTAGGAAGGGTTTGAAAACATGGTTGTTTACTTCCGCATAAGTCCCCGGTTAACACAGTGCACTGATCTTGTTCACACACTCTAGCGCCAAGACGCCACGGCAATCGAGTGCTATATAAACATATAAACATAAACATAAATAAAAAATACTCATTGAAAATGGTGAGACAAAAAGGAACGTTACTGCTGAAGCATCGGGTGTGATGTTGGAGTCCTTGTTGGGCGTCTGGGTAAAGGTTTGGGTATTTCTATGGCCCAAACCAAGCCTGGAAACAGCAACAAGAATGTACACTACAACAGGGTTACAAATGCCGAAGAGGTCCTTGTATGAGGCGGAGAAAACTAAATTACATTGAAGAGGGATATCACAGAGATGGATGTGGAAAGGAGATTTTTTCGGGCAGAGGGGAATATGGTGAAAAAATCTGTTTTGATGCAGGGAAATGAAGACAACATGGCACTGGAGACACCAAGAATGCTTTGCAAAGATATTTAATGTGCCAGGCAAAATGTTACCTTCTGTAGCAAACCACGTAAGATAACAAGCACTGGCAACACCAATGGATCTGGCTTATGATTATGAATACACTGTCAAGCCAGACTGAAAAATCTATGTACATTAATGACTGCCTCCTCCCATCTGTGCTGCTGCCAGAGGCCAGAGAAAAATATCCCAAATGATCTAGTTATCTAAGACATTTAAGTAGCATTCCAGTGGCATGTGTGTGCCCCTAAAAGTTCAAGCTCAGTCAGCTGGACAAAAAAAAAAAAGATCACAGCTGTGTGGAGGACAAGCACTTTTTGTGGAAGCTCACAACTTCTGCCCCTTTAAAACATATACATGACGTTCCAAAATGTGGGCGGAGCAAATCCATTTTCCTGGTGGTTCTTACATAATTGTCTGGCGACAGCTGCACTGTCGAGCAAGACCATAAAAAAGCAGTTTCGGGCCTAGGGTAGTAATTTGGTCCACCGCTAGATGGCACTATAAGAATTTTATTTTCTTCATCCTAAGAGAGAGTCGATCCAGGTGAGTTCTTATCTTCTTTATGTTTCGAAAACCTGTCATTGCTTTTAATATATGCTGAGGTAGTCGTACAGATTTTGACAAACGGTATGTTGTGTTGGCCCATAAAATGTCTCGACTTTTCCCTGGGTAGAATAACCCTCCCCCCCCTCCAAAAAAAAAATATATATATATATATATACATATATATATATAGTCTCAGCACTCAAGAACTTTGATGCGGTATGCGAACACGAATAATGTCAAGTCCTTCTTTTTCATCAGGTTTTGCTCTGTCCTCCCACCCTGTCCTTCAGTTTCTGGTTCTGTAAATGCTGTGACTCACCCTGTACATCTCATCCCAGTGGCACTAGACCCGCCCCCTTACTACCATTCTCCTTCCTGTGCCCTTGCGTTTGTATGTCAACCTGCCATTCTGCTAACACATGTAATGAAGTCTCGAGATTGAAAATTGAGGACATTTTACTTATGTTGGGGCAATGGGCCATCGTATGGTTGCTCCTACATCAATCAATTTCATCTGTAATTTTGTAATGCTTTTATTACTAATTTGTCGAATAAAGCTGTCGAAATGGAAATGGTTGCTCCTACATGCTGGATCTGTCAGCAGAGTTAGGCCTGAATATTTGGAGTGACTGGAGCTGCAAAAATGCCCTCCAGCAAATTATGCTTTTGGGGAGCACGTTTCCTCTGGTTTACCTTTATAGAGCTACCTGGGGTAAATGCGCATGACTGATGAACAAGGTGTGCCTCAACTCTTGCTTTTGCGCTCGCTTTTTAGGGCCTTACAACAACCTCAGGCAGTGGGAATCCTCGCCCATCCAGACACTAGAGGATAATTCAGGTAACACAAGTTCCACCGTTTCTCAGAACGGTTTGTACCTACCCTTGGTCCATCCATGTTATGGGTCACTGCGCCAAACAAGGCACAACTTCCCTTCAAAAGTTACATTCGGTCCTTCCTGCGCGTCGAAGCCGGCAGCCTAGCAGAACTTTCACACATCTTGCTTGCTATGCCGTATGTGTCAGATCTGATTCTATTCCTGTGCTTGTTTTCGCTTGTGTGCTTTTTGTCTTCTTATTCCTTGTTATTCTATCTCCATGTGCTATTCTCGCCACCCCACTCACTTCCAAATGTGTTCCATAAAATGCAGTTAAAGAGAGAATTGACATCACTCGCCCCCTGGAGCTGATAGCAGATCTCTATTGGCCGCTAAAGTCCCAAGCAGGCCTCGTCTAGATTGTATGCGTCTAACTAGAGAAAACCGGTGCCTTTAAGGTAGCTCCGGTCACTACAACAACTAGCCACAAGAGGACACACATTTTCTACAAATGGCCTATAAAAAGGCCTCGCTAAAGGGGACGCTTGAAGAGTAAAATGTCATTTTCCTAGGTCTCCAAAGCTGGCTGGCTCACATGATATAAAATTAGCATCCTGCTTACATCTTCTGGATGAAACGTGCCCCACTTCTGTGTGCGAAGAGGGGGCTGCGTCAGACAGGCTGGTTAATTAATTAATTAATAGTTTATTAGTCAATTAAAACCATAAACACGACTCAAATCGTACAGTTCAGAACAATTAAAAAGACATAGACTAGGGGGCTGCGTCAGACAGCCTGGTGAATCCTAGTACCCCTCAGACATCTGCACTCAGAGCTTGTCTTTTATGAACTCAGTTAAATCAAAGTCGTTCCATGAGTAAGCAACACCCTACTAATTTAAACCACAGTGCAAGTGAGCGTGAATCACAAGGTTCTGACGCTGAGCAAGCTGCACTAGCAGAAAACTTTGCTTCCAAACACTTTGTAAAATTGAATTAAAAATTTAGCAATTTTAATGACATTTACAGAATTTTTACTTTTTCAGCAGTGGGGCATGTAAGTTTGTCTCTAGCTGGAAAAAAAGTCTGCAAATGCTGTATGTTATAAATAGTGTTTAATGTTCAACATTCGCAGTTACTGGCCACAAAACAATTCATGTCGGAACCATTTTTGCCAACTAATCTAATTGTGGATTGATTTTGCAAGCACAGACTGTTGTGCGGGTAAAGTAAGTCTGCATGACTTTTAGATAATCTAGCATAGAGTAAACTTTACACTTTGAGTGTGAAATCCAACACTTAGCATGATTACGTAAACAGAATAAACAATTTACACGTCTATGTATTCTTTTATATTACTAGTTGTATCCTTTCTCTCTTCAGCCAAGTTTCTTTTTGAATCGGCAATGTCCCGTGCCAAATCTGCTCTGAATCCGTTGTGCACTCCTAGACTAAGGCTGTCTCCTGTTACAAATAACAAATAAAATGCCAGCTCTCGGTGTGCGGCCTTTTGAGTGCCGTCCAATATGCCGTTGTCTGACAATGCAGGGAAGTTCACCACAGCAACATTTCTCGCGAAATTAATAAAACGCAACCGTCTTTCTTCAGAATCTCCGGCTAGGAGTTTGTTCTGTTGGCGGATAATATGTCCTTTTAATAGGGTTGCTTTGCTTATCATGCCACCATGTTAGAATCTCGGTCCTCGGAGATGGCCAAAGGCTAGGGTGACCAGATCGTGCGACCCAAAAACCGGGATATTTCCCAAAAAAAGAGGAAGGAATACAAATTTACATCAATAAAGTGGCAAAGAATGACAGCCCTCTTCCACATAGAAACACAGAAGAGGCACTAAGAAAATAAATAAAATGTAATTTTTAAAACCAGCATCATACCTGTTAATTAAATTGCTTACTTATAATAGCTGCTTACTAGCCCTGCTTTCGAACAACAAAAAAGTGCCTCTCACTGTTTTCAGTTGACCCTCTCAAAAAACCGAGACATGAGCCACTTTTGCCGAAATCTGCCAGGACAACTGTTGAAAAACCGGGACGGTCCGGGCAAATCTGGGATGCCTGGTCACCCTACCAAAGGCGCATCCTGACCTTTTGGTTCACCCTCAGTAGTGGAGAAATCAGGCCTCTGCCCTCCCTTCGACAGTCCTGTCCCGAAGAGCCACCGCTGGGGCTCCCAAGCACTGTCCCGCCCCGACGAGCTGCCACTGGGGCTACCAGGCTCTGTCCTACCCCGATGAGCCACCGCTGGGGCTCCCAGACACTGTCCCGCTCATACGAGCCGTCTTTGGGGCTACAGGCACTGTCCTGCCCTGACGAGCTGCCGCTGGGACTACCAGGCACTGTCCCACCTTGACGAGCCGCAGCTGGGGCTCTGAGGCACTGTCCCGCTCATACGAGTCGCTGCTGTAGCTACATGAACCATTCAGGGTTCTTGTCTCGAGGCCTTACCTAGTCCATCAGCGAGCTGCTTCTCCGGAAGAGCCAAATGTTTTCAATACTGCGCGTGACTAAGCTGCTTCCTAATTGATTAAGTAACTTGCATCACGTGGCCGATGCCAACATGCCGTACTTTGCTTTTACAAATATATTAAATGATTAAAAATGTTTAACAGCGTACTTGCACCCTCATGCTTTGTGCCATTATAATAATAATAATACTAATTATAATAATAATGCAAATGTGTTTAAATATAGTGCTCTATACATAAAGCCTACCATTCAAAGCACCGTAAATAACAAGCATTTTCAATGCAATAGGTCTCGCATTTGCGAGAGTTTAAGCTATTGGCATTGTAAATGACAATCCCTTTTATTTATGTGTTTTTAAAAGCAACATATATATAAAAGGCATTGTCATTTATAATGCCAAAAGCTCAAACTCTCGCAAATGCGAGACCACTTTAATGGTGGCCGCACCCCTTTCTTCAGACGCTGCTCGTTGTATTCAGGTTACAGCGAGCAGCGTCTAAAGAAAGGGGTGCGGCCAACATTAAAGTGAAAGCGCGGTATGGAACGCTTTCACCCCAAAAAGAAAAAATGAATAAATCAAGAAAGGTTCTGTAGCTCGTCCACTAAAGTGAAAGCGGATCGAGCTGTAAATTAAATAAATAAATAAATAACTAAATAAGCACAGCCGCTAAAGTGAAAGCGGACCACGCTGCAAATTAAATAAATAAATAAGCATCGCCGATAAAGTGAAAGCGGACCACGCTGTAAATTAAATAAATAAATAAGCATCGCCGATAAAGTGAAAGCGGACTGCGCCGTAAATTAAATAAATAAGCACGGCTGCTACAGTTAAAGCAGACCGCGCAGTAAATTAACTAAAAACAGTACTAATAGCAATATAAAAGTGGGCGGTGTGCTGCGACTTCATGGGTGGAATAGGGGAAGATCATTAAAGAAAATAGTGCTCACCGACTTCATAAAGCAGACCGTGTAACAACACAAGTAAAAAGTCCAGTCCTTATGGGAGGTTACAAATGCAGACAAGGCAGTACCAAGGAGGGACTACTAAGTCTATTCACGAATGAAAAGCAACAATTTCGAAAGGACAGAAATAGAAGCCAATTGAAAAGATGGGCGGAAAATGGGCGGAGCTTCTATTCCATACCACAATACAGCATGCCTCGCAGAGCAGCGCATGCGCTGCCCAGTCTCGACCTAAAAATTGTTTGCCAGTGTAATGGTAGTCATGAAAGAAATTAAACTGCAGTACGAGGCATATCAACATCAAGTAATTAATAATCAATAGTACCTCACCCGATTTATAGCATGTACAAAAAAAAAGAAGGGAGGGGATTCCTCGGAGGGACCTGCTTTCTGCTTCGCCCTTCTTCCTCCTGTCTCTTCCCCTTCGTTCATTTTCTTCTCTTGCCGGCCTCCTTCCACCCTCTCTTGACGATCAGAAATGCCAGGTTTGTCCATGAATGATACGTAACCATCTGTTTTTTCATCCTTCAGCCTCTGGTTCAGTCTCGTACCCATACCAGAACATGGGCCAGGTGACCACGGAAGTAACCAAGCAGACGGAGAGCAACCTGTACAGCAGTAAGCCTGGTTGCCTAGCTTTTTCCATCCTTTCTGAGCATTTGTTTTATTCCACACATCTAGCATACTGCCAGGGCTTTAGGTGGGCCGGGTCCTGCCGGTGCACAGCACCAGCAGTTCTAAAAAGCGGGTCCTGAAAATGGTCCCAATCGGGCTCTCTATTTTTGCCCTCAGGGTGTCAAAAAAATCTTAGCTCTGCAGCAGGACCACCCTTCACTGCCTTTGAGGTAACTTCAAAGAGACTCGTTATAGTTCTTTCAGTCTCATCATTTCAGAACTGACGCATTTTCAATATACTATACAACGAAGCCATGGTTGTTGCTTATTTATCTTATGCAACTAACAACCATTGACAAAGCCAATAGCCCTGACTTGTTGTAGGTGTAATGTTACTCATTGTATTATATATCTGGATGTAATGACAGAAGCAGCAAAATGCCAGTCGGGCAGCACACTGTGCTAAGCACAGATTTTTAGCTTGCTTGTTTTTAAGCCACGCCCCTTTGAGAAACCCCCTCGTTTTTTCATTCCACTTAAAGCCCTGCATACTGCTTCAAGTGGATTAAGCCGGACTGCCTGGTTCTTCTGTCTAGTCCAGCCATTATCTCTACAACCCTTAATGGACCTAACAGAAAGAACAGTGAATCACAAGCATGCCACGTGGCGCTCCAAAGTGGGTCTGGCGCATACTTTTTTCTGAACCATGCAATTTTTAGATAGAGGAACGTAAACAGTTCAAACAATACGGTTAACTAGCTGACACTGATAGTTTTATTGTTCCCTGATTTTCTTTAAATAAAAACCATCAATGGATTGATGTTTTTCATTTTCAAAGCCATATCACTTATTCTGAGCCAGGGGTGCCTGACTCTGGAAGATAGCATGGTGTTTTGGGAGTAGATGTTAAATGGCATAGGACACTCCAGTCAGGCCTGTCAGATTTTTGAGGGGCTCGGGTCAAAACAGCTTTTGGGACCCCCTCATAATGTTCTACCAGCACTATATTTATAAGGCAACAAGGCAGCATCTGGCGCCATCTAGTGGCCCGCCTTGTTCGGCTACCTCATCATTACTAATTATGCAGTGCAGATGTGTAAGTTTATTTTGCACCTGAAGGCGGGGCCCTGAAAAAACACAAGGCCTGAGCCACAATGCCTGTCTGCCCTCCCCTTCTAACAGCCCTGCTTCCAGTGTAGTTCAATGAAGTGATAGTTATATTGGGGCAGTGTATTCGATTTGCCCCCCTCAGATGTAAGTACAGCTGTTAAATATTTTATTCCATATAACAATTGCTCCTGCATTTCTGGCAAGATCGCCTTAGTTTATTCCAAATGGAACCATGGTCGGCAGGTGAATGAGTAATTTTACGCCATACGTTGTGTGGAAGTCACTAATCAAAGCAATGCCAACTGCACAACTTTTGCCTTTCTGTACTTTGCTCAGCTTTACCTAAGGACTGACATTTCTGGCTAAATATTAAGCGAGATAATTTTCTCACATTATCTTTTTGTTAACAGTATATCCTGCTTCGTATTCTGAAGCAAAATCTTACTTTTAGTGGATTTTTATCTATTTTGAAGTAGGTTTTACTACACTTTCTCCATTAAAAATCTGTTTTTGTGGAATATTTTTATGAATTTAAAGTAGTCTTAGTTGGGATTTCTAGATTAAAATAAACTATTTGCAGATGATGTTTATTACTCCTTTTGAGTAGCTTTTTCTCAGATTTCTTTCTCAAAGTTCTACTGTTAGCAGAATTTTCCACCTGTTGTGTCTTTGTTACGTTGACAAACTTGTCGAAGATTTAAAAAAAAAAAAAGCTATATACAGTAGGAGTACTTGAAATTTCAGTATTTAGACAAAATATCGGAGAAAAAATATCATGTGAACAAAACATTGTGTCAAGAATATCGAGGACAAAAATATTGTGAAGGTAAGTTTTTATTGGTAAGCAAAGTTTTTCTATATATAACTCCACATATATGTACCGTGACGGTTTATCTTTCTTCTAGGTATGTAGTTGTAGAGTTAAGAATAGTAAATCTATACTTATCTATTTGCTCTTACCGTCTCAATATATTGGTCCTCGATATTTTTGACACAATATTCTGTCCACACGATATTTTTGTTTCCGATATTCTGTCAGTGATCCTAAAATTTCACAACTTCCCAGTCCCTCACGCTTACATCTGCCACGTGACATTTCATTAGTGTTTTCTATTTCTCTTCTAGCTTACCCCATGATTACAAGACACCAGACTGCCAAGCCACAAACCCAGACATGGAAGTCTTCCAAGCAGAGTCTGCTGGTAAGCTGAGGCTTGAAAATGTGTAAAAGCATGAGAAGCTGATGCGAAAAATTGCAAGATCGACAACCAATTATGAGCCACACGACCTATTGAGATTGTAATAATTTATTCCGAAGGGTCTGAGTTTGAATTCGGTGATAATGGCAAATCCTTTGAATTTTGAAGGAGGTGTTAAATCTGATTGTCTTGTGAACTGTCCTCCTCCATATTGTCCCTGGTGCGTGGCCCCTTGCGAATGAGGACACCGTTTGCCCTTGCACCTGCACCATATTACAGACTCAGTCAGAAGGAGCACTGACTATGTAACACATAGAGATGGCACGCTGTCAGAGTGTGGTTGGGGACCAAAGGAACTTCATTCTACCACCGCCAGACATATGTCTGTAGAACGCTGTAGTCACTCACTGCAGCCGTCTGAGGGGGATCTTTGCCCCCCTATGAAATGCAGTGGACCGGTGGCTTCAAAGAGCAGGTCTTCGTTTCACAAAGGCACTGCTTCCAGTGCTGGTGTGAACACACGCTTGCACTTGGAACTGAACATTTGCAGTAATATGGAGCCCTGTCTTACTCTGCACTGACACGCACACTTAACGGTGCACTGTGAAGCATAGTGTGACAGTGCGCATCACTTCTAATGCAGCGGCAGGTAACCACCATGCCTAATTTGAATTATGCTGATCCCTACTCTAGCAGACCAAAGTCTGATGATCTTCTTTTATCATATGATTTTCTGTATATACTGCTAAGTGGCACATTAGAAATCAAATAATTAAATTTGGTGGAGGAAATTCCACCTGTGGGTTCTTCTCAGCCTTTTGAGTTTCCTCATAATTCAAAGGATTTTCCATTACGCCCAACTCAAAATGACCCTCGGTACCTGGATATTGGTAAGTAAATGTGTTTTTAGAAGTATTTTGAGACAAGGAACAATATTTTTTGGGGGTGTTTTTGTGAAATCCAACCAATGTCTAAACCTAATAAGGTATTCAAAAGAAATGATGTATTTTGACTCAAAAGAACCAATCCATATCCAACATGAATAATAGTAGAGAGCCTGCTTGTTCTCTGTGGATGCTGCTTAGCTGAGCATATAGCAAAAGACACACAATTGATGGACGGAATGCAGAACAAATCAAAACATTCACCCCCAGTCAAGAGATCTGGGTTAAATCCATCATTCTTTTGCTCACCATGCCACCCCAGTTTAGACCTGGCCGTATGCAAATCAGTCTTGACCCTGTGCCTCATGGGAACAGTCCAGCCTGAACTGCCAAGCCAGGTCCTCCCTGGACCGGAAATAAGTATCCTGGGACCGGTTTCGGGGTTTCACCCCTCATCAGCCAGGATAGTTTGAATCCAGTGGCACAGTGAGCCCGGGACCCACGTCAGGCGCGGGAAGGCCCCAGACTCTGTTGTGTTTGTGTTACTGCATGTATTTTGTTTAATTTAGGGGTAATCGCCTTTAAAGTGTAAAAACAGAATGGTATGTCCTATCTGGATTTCTAGTACAAGTTAAGAACCTACCTGAAACACAAATGTAATTTATTTACAAACATTCCCGTTAGGTGTGACGTACTGACGCAAGTACTTAGGTGTAGAACTCTTCACCACAGATAATATTCTGTGTTAATTTTGATGGTAAGTGGTGTGAGTTTGGTATGGCTATGCACATTTTACTTGGGGCCGTTCAGGCTGTAGGATGCATTATTTTGAGGAATTGTAATAAAGATTGTATAATACAAGATGACGGCATGTGTCGTTTGTGACAGATGAGGGCAGTGCTGATGAGAGTACCATTAGTTTAGTGGTTTTGGAACACAATATTTGATGTCTGGTACGAATTTTGCACTATAAAGCACCTTAAATGATAATTAAATCCAGTGCTGAGGTGTGTTTTAGTTCTGCATAATCTGGCATTGGCAGATGTAGGTATTCTAATGTGGGCTGCATAGGAATGGGTACGCCTTCAGACATAGGGTTTTAAGAGGCTTTTTAGTTCACTGTGAATATCTACAAGAAATTTTGAATCCATGTAGAAAAGTTCAACACCGTTGATAGCTTTGGAGTCTCAGTAGATGAAAGAATACACTGTTGTGTGCATTTTGGCAACCACAAATCTGGCAGGTGGTGAGGTTGAAGAAAGGATATCCATTCTAGTATGCAGTTCATTTAATAAACCACAGATCTACGCAGTTACCATGTACCTTCATTGTGAGAGTCACGGGGTAAGAGATACAACCTCTAACACAATTTATAATCTCCAGTTATCTGAGTCAAGGTTGCTTATATCCCAGTATCTGAGTCTACATAGAAAGAAATGTCCACCAATGTCTGCCTGCTGTTAATATGCACCAACAGCTTCCAAGTTGCTATTGGTACTCCATTGACTAACTAACTTAATATGTTGAAAGCATAAAATAAAGGTCTTGTAAACACAACTGCTGCCCCCCCGCCCCCCAAACACATACAGGTGCTCCATGTACTGGGAAATCACCCTCGGGGCATTGCAATTATGGTTAATGGGGTATTTTCAGAACAAACAGCTGGTAGAAACCTGACTAATTAATTCGATACAATGAATCGTGCATCCAAGTAATTGGTCACTGAAATGATCAAGACCAGATTCATTAGTCAGGCTGCTACCTGCTGTTTGTCCTGATGAAGACCCCATTCAATTCAGTCCTTGGGGTCGAAACGTCAACATTTCTTAGTCTTAGCTACTCATTAATTGTCAGATGTCATTGAATCCTGAACAATTACATGTCAGGATTATGATGTTTATGTTTACTAGTGGTTAGGGCTACACATGTGTTTATCGTTTCTGAGCTGTATTATTTGGTCAGAATTGTCACTTGCACTGTGTTGTCATCTGGAGCACCTCTATCTTTGAACTGTCTCTGTAATATTTAGCTGTGTGTCTATACTATAATTCACACACAAAGATTGTTTTTTTGCATTGAATTCATTGCTATCATATAATAAGGCCTGCACTGCTTTAGGCTCCCTGTTGATCCGATGGATGAGTACACACTGTCTTAAACTTAATTCTGATAAAACAGAGATCCTGATCTTTGGTAACATGCAACCAAACTGGGGCAATCTGTGGTGGCCGGCAGAGATGGGAGATCCACCAAAACCTGCGGTTAAGGCTAAGAACCTGGGAGTGTGGTTTGACAACAAACTTTCACTTACCCAGCACACAAATGCAACTGTCTCCTCCTCCCACTTCCTTATCAAGAAAGTAAGGAAGATTCTCCCTTATATTCCTGTGGACACCAGAAAAATGGTAGTCACATCGTTGATTCAGTCTAAACTTGACTACTGTAACGGGCTGTACCTAAACATTCAGAAGCAGTGCCTAAAAAAGCTTCAGAGTGTTCAAAATACAGCTGCACGGTTACTGTACAACATCCCCAGGTGTAAATCCGTATCCAAAGAGATTCGCAGCCTGCATTGGCTCCCTGTAGCACAATGGATAAAATTCAAGGCTCTGTGTCTGGCGTACAAACCATTGAACCACACGGGTCCTGTCTTTTTGCAAAATCTTCTCGCCTGGTACGAACCGACCAGACATCTTCGCTCTACAGGAGCCAAACTCCTGACAGTGCCCAGAATTCGAACATCGCATTGGGGCGGCCGCAGCTTTTGCTATGGCACCTCTAAACTCTGGAACACTCTTCCGACTGAGCTCAGAAGTGCGAGCTCCCTCTCCTCCTTCAGGAAAGGACTGAAAACCTGGTTGTTCCAGAACTAGACGCCCAAGCAGGTCTACTAATGTCCTCAGCGCCAAGACACCTCCAGGTATACGTGCGCTTTATAAATTCCAGTAACATTAACATTAACTGCTGAATGAGCCCTGAATGGTTCTAAGTGAAACATTGTATTCATATATCCATAAGCCTGTATTTTTCCGTTACCTGGATGGTTTGATAAATTGTATGTTAGATTTTAACAAAAATACCTATTAATATAGCTCTGCTCTTTAACAGAGCACATCACTTATTAGTTACTAGCACTTTGGTCATATTAAAAATGAGTAGCAGAAACCCACTGTTCCTCTGGATGCCTCTACGCTATCTTTGCCACCTCGAAAGTGTCAGCTTGTGAACACTATACAATATTCAAGCGTGTTACCTTCTCCCAGAAACCACATATATATCTGTGGAGTTTCATGACATGTCCCGATCTCCTCCAGTAATGCCGTAGGACAGGGGTCTGTGTACGTCAGGCCTGCTTCATCAAGAAATGTTGAAATAAGTTATTTCATCCCAGCACTGTAAATGTTGTAAATGTGTCTTATCCTATTTCTAAAGCTGGTTCCGCCCTGCAGATCCACAGAGCTCTGCAAATTTTCAGTTTCATTTATCTTCCCGTTGTATCCTAGTTTGTCACAGTATGGCCCTGCGGGTCCTAGGACCAAGTTGCCATTGGCTGAATTTAGCGTTTAATAAATAAAATAAATGCTTGCCACCTGTAATTTCACAGTTGTCTAAATGAAAAGGTCACTTATTCCTTCATAAAAACGATGCCCTTCTCTTTTGCAGTCGCACCAACGTCCATTTTATGTCAACAAAGGCAAAGCTGCAAATTCCACCGACACCCAATGAGAAGCTACGCCTGAGGGGAGGGGAAGAGCACCGAGCCCCTCCAGGTGAACCTGTAAATACTTTCTACAATAGATGGAGTGGGAACAGCATCACTGATCTGCGCCTGGAGAGAAAAAAGACCGAAATCAAATTTACAATGACAATATTTTTACTGAGGACTGTATTTGTTACACAGGGGGGTTGAGGTGGGTGGGAGAGAGACAGAACTGGTGTTGGGAGGTGGATGGTCGGAAACAAAGTCCATCCAAGGTGCTGCCTTTGGAGTTCCTTTATTTCCCTTTTCCTGTCCTGTTTTAGGGGCCAGTTACAGCGCTCCTTCCGCAGTATTAGGCGGTATCTGCGCAGGCGCTTGCATATTGTTGCAATTAGAAAAGGGAAAAAAAAGAATAAAACAGTTTTGCGAATATAACTTTTACCAAATTCCGTTATTTTGTTGCATTGAAGGTATTTGTAAATTCTGTTAGACTGCTTATGTAGCTGGAAGAACCGACCGGATTTTCTGTGTGACCAGAGACTGCTTCCCAGGAAATAACCCACCTCTTCTTGAAGAGGGTGCTTCAAACTGGAGCCTACCTGGTTCTGTCGGTGCTGGGATCAAGTTAGCCACCATTCTTCCCCAGGACATTTTGAAGGCACTGAAAACCTGACCTCTTGACGCATCCACACCTGGATTTCCTCCCTGAGGCCAGTCTGGTCAGAGCAAAAGTCCAAGAGGGCAGAGCTGGTCTGTTGCTTAGCTGATACCCTTAGGCTGGCATGGATCCTCTCAGCTCTCCTCTCTATGGCTTCATTGGCCATGGATGTACTGGGGTCTAGCCAATATTGGCAACGCCACCAGAGAGAGCAGTGCTGAAAGGGTCCATGCCGGCTAGAGGTGGTAAATGTACTCTTGCTTGGCTAATACCTGCACTGCACTACCAAAGAGAGAGCAGAACTGTAATATGCATGGCTTGCACCAGGGCTGCAGGGGAAGAGTGTGGGTGGTTGTACGTCAGAAAACTGAAATCAAACAAATTGTTCTGAAAAAGATAATTATGTTGTCAAGGTACGTAGCTGTGGAGTTAAGAATAGTAAATCTGTGCTTCCCTATACATGCATATCTTGATGATATAGCGGTAGTCAGGATTTAGTGGTTTGTATTTGCAGGTCGTTATTAAAAACGTAATGTTGCATTGGTATGCTGCATGAGTACACCTGTTCTGTTGCCAAACTCATATCAATAATACCACCTGAAAGAGAGTTGCTGTGATTTGATGCATAGCTGGTATTGGCATTGCAGCCGGAGGGTAAACAGAGCTGTACTGTTGATAAGCTGCTATCATTCCTGCTGCCTGGGAGAGCAGAGCTGTTATCATACTTGGGTGCAATCAAGCCCACAGCGAACAAAACCAGATTTGATGCTTTTCGGGTGGAAAGCATGGCAGCCAAGAAGATCTGATCTAGGCTGAAGCCATTGCCAGACTGGGTTATTGGGCAGTGCCCAATTGGTTGGTCTGACAGGTCATTGTGTGGGTTGTTTTTTTGGGCGATTTATGTGCCTGTTTTATGATCTGTGGGCTGGTTTTCACAGTTGCTTTCCCTGTTTTTGAAAAACAGAGAATCTGCAGCAAGCTCAAATCCATGCAGTCTTCCATACCTAGCAAACACTTATACAGTATGTCTGTGCAAGTTAAAAATTGCCCCAATTTACGAACATGGGCCATTTTTAATCTATGTAATTCACCAATGGGGGATACTCTTATTTTGGTGCCTGGGACTATTTTCTGTCCCAGCCCGACCCTGGCTGATGCTTGAGGTTATGTTAGTCCTGCAGCCAAAGAGAGATGCTATTATACTTAATGGGTGTCAGACCTGCAGTTAAAGCGAACAAAACTATTCTTATAATTTGCTAAGCCATACAACCAATGAGAGATGAACCAGTGGTTTGCTGGACGGCGGGTTGTAACCAATAAGGGGCGATCTGATGCTTTACGGTCATTAGGAGCTAATATTTCCTATGCTTTGTTGGTGTCAAAACTACAGTAATGGCACGAATAGGTGGTCTGATGCTTTGTGTTGCAGTCTAATGTTTTCTGATGCTTTGCTGGTGTTACTGTTGCAATTAATGAGAGAAACTCTGTGCAGGGGCTTTGCTGCTGTCTGTTGGAAGTCCAGTGAGGGTTGATCTGATGTGGACTGATGCTTTGCTTGTGTCAGGGTGGCAGCTAGTGAGTTTAGACTTGTTTTGATGTTTTACTGCTGTCATTACACAGCCAGAGCTGATGCTGTGCTGGTGGCAGTGCAGCATCCAGTGAGGGTTTATTGAATCTGATTTGAAGTTTTGTTGATGTCTCTGCCGCAGGGAAGAGTTTGCTTTCATGCGCTGCTTGTGTTGGTGTGGAGCCTGGTCTAATCTGCACTAATGCTTTGCTAGGGTGCCGGCCCATCAGAGTTGAAGGCTCTTGTTCTTTTTCTGGTGCCATACTGCAGAAGGGGCCAAGTGCTCACACCAAAACACTTGGCCTTCATGGCTTCCTTTAAAGCTGCTGCACCATCACATATGTCGCAAAAGCAACCATGCTGCCCAGTTGATGATTGCTAAGAAATCACACAAGTAGGGATACCACGACACACATACCCTGCAGCACTGCTCTGTTCTGTGCCACATGCAGACTAGCATCATAGGCCAACTTAACTCTTCTCCCAGGGTACAGATAAACACTGTCTCTTCAACCATACCTGATAAAAGATCTTGTTAGAGAGCAGTGATTCTATCTTTTCTTCGATGGGCAGGGGAAGTTGGGAAAGTGGGATTCTGATATGTTCTCAAAGATAGCAGTATTTACTTCACACCCCCGGGTTTTCTGCTGCTGTTTCCAGCCTGTCCCTCATGATGCTTGGAACTTCTTCTGGGAATACATTATCATTCCTTTTGCTTGAGGGTGCAAACGTTATTCAGTTCTCCAGACTACGCAGAGCATTCATTAGGGAGAATCTGTTGGTTGTGTCGATCTGAATCTACCTTTCTTCCTCCTCTTCATGGCAAGGACATCAGAAACATTTTTGGGTTGGGTGGACAAGGCAAACTTGAGACAGATTGAGATATTAATGTACATTATCTGTGAGATTTTAACCTGGAAACAACTCTTCAAATAAAGCAAACTTCAACCCATCTCTTGTAAGCAGTCATGCATTACGCCGTGATTGAGTTTAGCTTTTTTTGCACGTGTGGTAAAGTCTTGAGAGTGTGTGTGTACTATATTGTTTCCTGGAAGTAGGCATATGCTCTTGTGATATTTATTTGATTTTTTTTTAATGGATGTGTCAATAATATCCTACTTGAAAACTTCCAGAAAAACGAAATTGTGCTCATTTGGTAGTATCCCATGCTCAGATGTCACAATTCATTGAAGATAACGCCCTACCTTCTGACTTCCAGACAGGATTTTGTCCAGGAAGGGGCACAGAATATCCCCTCATCGCTATCTGGGATTACCTTTAAAATACAGTAGACTAGAATGGGGTCGCTGCACTACTTCTCTTAGACCTTTCAGCTGCCTTTGGCACAGTTGACGGTGACACTCTAATACAAAGACTCTACGAAGCCGGCACAGAGGAAACTGCTCTGGACTGGATCACATCCTATCTTCAAAACAGAACAAATGTCATCCATACTCCCCTTTTCTCATCCAAACCATACTTCACAAAAGCAGCGGGTCCCTCAATGCTCTGTCATCTCACCCATGCTTCTCAACATCTACATAAAGTCATTACCTGCAATGATCAATGAATTTCAGCTCACCTGCTATAACTATGCTCATGACACATGAATATTTCTTAAACTGGAAAGCCCTTAAGACATTGGAAACTCCAAAATCTTCAGTTGCTCAGAGCCATTGATTAGTGGATGACATTGAGCCATCTCAAATTAAATGCCTACAGAACTAAAATACTCACATGTGGTGATTGGAAAAATGATGGCCCACTCTGCGCATGGCCTGATGATCTGGGACCACCTCCTAAAGTATCTAAGGAAATAAGAAACCTTGAAATTACCATGGACTGCAAGTTATCAGTGAATGCCCAAGTGGACAAGTTAGCAAGATGAAGCTTCATTACTATGAAAGGTCTGTGACACATCTTCCGCCACCTAGGATTTTCATTCAAGGTCTAAGCTACTATCTCTCTTGTACTGTCTAAAGTTGATTACGCCAATGGGTTCTACCACGGATCATCTTTATCAACTATGAAAAGACTACAACTAATTCAAAACTCTGCTGCCAGACTACTCCTACATGTAAAGCCACAGTCCATATCTAACCTGCCTTGAGGGTCTTACATTGGTTACCGGTTGCCAGACGGTCCACCTTCAAGCTGCTTTGTATCACCCACAAAGCAATACATGGAACAGGACCACTTTTTATCCGGAATAAAATCGCCAAATACATACAACAAAGGAACCTCCACTCCAGATTGGCACCTCGACTCAAAATCCCAGCATACAAGAAAAAAAAACATAGGTGGTACATCTTTTGCTGTTCAAGCAGCCAAAGTATGGAATTCATTATCCCCAAATAAAAGATCCACGGATAACTATCTTATCTTCAAAAGACTACTCAAGAGTTTGCTCTTTCCTACATGACCGCCATACTCAAAACACACATGTACAACATATTATTGTGTATGTAAACATGTATAATTTGATTATATGTATGCATTTAAATATGTGCATGTCTTTGTGCAAATATATATATATGTGTATATATATATATATTCACTGAAAAAACCATAGGTTTTAGGGACAGTTATAGTTAGTTGGACATTTCACTCGTACAAAACCATAGAAATTCCCCGTTATAGTTAGTTCAGCTAACTATAACTCGCGCCCCGCAATGCACTGCTGATGACGTCACATATTACATCACTCATGACATGGTCAGTGACATCACTGATGACATCACTGATGACATCTCAAATGACATCACTGATGACATCATCCAGTGACTGTGTGTTTCTGTAAAGTTTAAATATGTTTAATATATATAGGGAAAGGCGTATTGAAGAATGAGTGGGTGTATAAGTGTCTGAATGGATGATTTAGTACGTGAGTGACTGACTCTACAAGTGAGTGATTAAATGTATCTTACTGAATGCATGGGTTAGTGACTAAACTGTGTGAATGTCTGTATCCGTCTGTCTGTTGGTTTGTAAGCGGCTGCATGGCTTTCTGAATAGCTACATGAGTGTCTACATGGGTTATTGATTGATTGTCTGAGTATCTGTATGGGTGCCTGAGTGTTTGTGTGGGTGGGGTGTGTGTGACTCTGTGCAAAGATGTGTGAGTTGGTGATTCACTGGGTGCATGGTTTCAAGAGTGCATCTGTGATGGACTGTATGGGTGGGTGAGTGTGTGTATGGGTGTGTTAGTGATTGAATGTATATCTCAGTGGTACATGTGTGAGTAACTACATATGTGAAAGGCAGTATATATGTGTGTTGGAGTATATAAATGGCTATAAGTGAGAGTGTGTGATTGTGAGAGTGGCTGTATGGATGAGTGTGTACTTGTATCAGTGATTGTATAAGAGCGTAAGAATGTGCTAGTATTTGTATGAGTAAGTGAGCTGGTGTGTGTATAACTGTATAGGTGAGTAAATGGGTGTGTGATTAAGTTTTTTGCATGACTGACTAGGTGTGTGAGTACCTCTATGGATGAGTGGCGGTGTGTGAGTGTTTATATAGGTGTATGAGTGCATATGATAGTCCTGTACTGAGTGACTAAGTATGAGTGACTGTAAGGGTGAGTGAGTGGATGTGTGTGTAGACCTAAGAATCAGTGAGTGGGTATGTCGTTTTTGGTGTTGGAGTGTCTATGGTTTTGAGAATGGCGGTCTGTAATTTAGAGTGGGTGTATCAAAATTATATTAGGGTGTGAGAAGATGCATGAAATTATCACATGGATGATGTCATCAGTGATGTCATTTGAGATGTCATCAGTGATGTCATCAGTGATGTCACTGACCATGTCATGAGTGATGTAATATGTGACGTCATCAGCAGTGCATTATGGGGCGCGAGTTATAGTTAGCTGAACTAACTATAACGGGGAATTTCTATGGTTTTGTACGAGTGAAATGTCCAACTAACTATAACTGTCCCTAAAACCTATGGTTTTTTCAGTGAATTTCAAAGGTTTTTTAAATGCTAATTTCTAACTATAACGTGTCTGAAACCTATGGTTTTTTCAGTGAATTTCAAAGGTTTTTTAAATGCTAATTTCTAACTATAACGTGCCTGAAACCTATGATTTTTTAAGTGAATTTCAAAGGTTTTTTTAAATGCTAGTTTCTAACTATGCCTACAGAGGTAGGACATGTGAAGAAAGAAGAAAAAACGCACAGAAAGAAGCAAAAGATGTGCAGAAAGAACCAACAGAGGAGCAGAAAGAGGCCTTGTTGCAAAATCATCCTGTGCCCACAACGTTTTCAGACGGGTACTGGTGGTAACTGACTCTGACTAACCAGAGCCAGTGCTATGCTAAAAGACCCTTAGAATACAGTGAAAGCACCTACATACACTAGGGAACACTATGCGTTGGGGTACCCCTGTGATTAGCATGACCTCCTCTGCAAGTCCCTAGTACATAATAGGGCAGGGGGATTAAAACTACCTCTTAAAACGCGCTACAGGGCGCGTTTGCACAGTGGTGAAGGGAGGGGGCCTGAGGTGACATGTGTGCAAACGCACCCCGTGGCGCGTTTTAAGTTGCGGGATTAAGTCCCCTTGAATTCTGAGGGTCCCTGGGGCCCAACTAGCCCCCCAGGTACCTACAGTTAGGACCACAGAGCTGAGTTGCAGAGAGGCGTTCCGAGGCCACGCACCTTTTTCACCTCTCTGCAACGCAACTCTGTTGTGCTTACTGAAGGTACCTGGTGGGCTAGTTGGCCCCCAGGGTCCCTCAGGATTCAAAGGGAATTAATTCCCCAACTTAAAACGCACCACAGGGCGTGTTTGCGCACATGTCACCTGAGGCCCCGCCCCCTCCCTTCACCACTGTGCAAACGCGCCCCGTGGTGCGTTTTAAGTTGGGGGATTAGGTCACCTTGAATCCTGAGGGTCCCTGGGGCCCAACTAGCCCACTAGGTACTTCCAGTAAGCACCACAGGCCTGCGTTGCAACGCCTGTAACAAATTGTGCAGTTGTGTTTAGGTAGTGAAGAGGGTTGTGTTGGGGGTAGTGCAGTGGTGTTTGTGTAGTGTAGGGGGTCATGCTGGGGGTAGATTTAGGGTTTAGGGTAGTGCAGTGGTGTTTGGGTAGTGTAGGGAGTCGTGCTGGGGGGAGTGTTTTAGGGTTTAGGGTAGTGCAGTGGTGTTTGGGTAGTGTAGGGGGTCGTGCTGGGGGTAGTGTTTTAGGGTTTAGGGTAGTGCAGTGGTGTTTGGGTAGTGTAGGGGGTCGTGCTGGGGGTAGTGATTTAGGGTAGTGCAGTGGTGTTTGGGTAGTGTAGGGGGTACTGCTGGGGGTAGTGTTTTAGGGTTTAGGGTAGTGCAGTGGTGTTTGGGTAGTGTAGGGGTACTGCTGGGGGTAGTTTTTTTAGGGTTTAGGGTAGTGCAGTGGTGTTTGGGTAGTGTAGTGGTTCGTGCTGGGGTAGTTTTTTAGGGTTTAGGGTAGTGCAGTGGTGTTTGTGTAGTGTAGGGGGTAGTGTTTTAGGGTTTAGGGTAGTGCAGTGGTGTTTGTGTAGTGTAGGAGGTCATGTTTTAGGGTTTAGGGTAGTGCAGTGGTCTTTGGGTAGTGTAGGGAGTCGTGCGGGGGTAGTGTTTTAGGGTTTTTAGGGTAGTGTAGGGGGTCATGCGGGGGTAGTGTTTTAAGGATTAGGGTAGTGCATTGGTGTTTGGGTAGTGTAGGGGGTCATGCGGGGGTAGTGTTTTACGGTTTAGGGCAGTGCAGTGGTGTTTGGGTAGTGTAGGGGGTCGTGCTGGGGGGAGTGTTTTAGGGTTTAGGGCAGTGCAGTGGTGTTCGGGTAGTGTAGGGGGTCGTGCTGGGGGGAGTGTTTTAGGGTTTAGGGCAGTGCAGTGGTGTTCGGGTAGTGTAGTGGGTCATGCTGGGGGGAGTGTTTGAGGGTTTAGGGCAGTGCAGTCATGTTCGGGTAGTGTAGGGGGTTGTGCTGGGGGTAGTATTTTAGGGTTTAGGGTAGTGCAGTGGTGTTCGGGTAGTGTAGGGGGTCGTGCTGGGGGTAGTGTTCTAGGGTTTAGGGCAGTGCAGTGGTGTTTGGGCAGTGTAGGGGGTAATGCTGGGGGTGGTGTTTTATGGTTTAGGACAGTGCAGTGGTGTTCGGGCAGTGTAGGGGGTCGTGCTGGGGGTGGTGTTTCAGGGTTTAGGGCAGTGCAGTGGTGTTCGGGCAGTGTAGGGGGTGGTGTTTCAGGGTTTAGGGCAGTGCAGTGGTGTTCGGGCAGTGTAGGGGGTCGTGCAGGGGCGGTGTTTCAGGGTTTAGGGCAGTGGTGTTCGGGCAGTGTAGGGGGTCGTGCTGGGGGTGGTGTTTCAGGGTTTGGGGCAGTGCAGTGGTGTTCGAGCAGTAAAGGGGGTCGTGCTGGGGGTGGTGTTTCAGGGTTTAGGGCAGTGCAGTGGTGTTCGGGCAGTGTAGGGGGCGGTGCAGGGGGTGGTGTTTCAGGGTTTAGGGCAGTGCAGTGGTGTTCGGGCAGTGTAGGGGGTGCTGCAGGGGGTGGTGTTTCAGGGTTTAGGGCAGTGCAGTGGTGTTCGGGCAGTGTAGGGGGTCATGCAGGGGGTGGTGTTTCAGGGTTTAGGGCAGTGCAGTGGTGTTCGGGCAGTGTAGGGGGTCATGCTGGGGCTGGTGTTTCAGGGTTTAGGGCAGTACAGTGGTGTTCGGGCAGTGTAGGGGGTCGTGCTGGGGCTGGTGTTTCAGAGTTTAGGGCAGTGCAGTGGTGTTCGGGCAGTGTAGGGGGTCGTGCTGGGGCTGGTGTTTCAGGGTTTAGGGCAGTGCAGTGGTGTTCGGGCAGTGTAGGTGGTCGTGCTGGGGCTGGTGTTTCAGGGTTTAGGGCAGTGCAGTGGTGTTCGGGCAGTGTAGGGGGTCATGCTGGGGCTGGTGTTTCAGGGTTTAGGGCAGTGCAGTGGTGTTCGGGCAGTGTAGGGGGTCTTCCTGGGGCTGGTGTTTCAGAGTCTAGTGCAGTGCAGGGGTGTTCGGGCAGTGTAGGGGGTCGTGCTGGGGGTGGTGTTTCAGGGTTTAGGGCAGTGCAGTGGTGTTCGGGCAGTGTAGGGGGTCATGCAGGGGGTGGTGTTTCAGGGTTTAGGGCAGTGCAGTGGTGTTCGGGCAGTGTAGGGGGTCGTGCTGGGGCTGGTGTTTCAGGGTTTAGGGCAGTACAGTGGTGTTCGGGCAGTGTAGGGGGTCGTGCTGGGGCTGGTGTTTCAGGGTTTAGGGCAGTGCAGTGGTGTTCGGGCAGTGTAGGGGGTCGTGCTGGGGCTGGTGTTTCAGGGTTTAGGGCAGTGCAGTGGTATTCGGGCAGTGTAGGTGGTCGTGCTGGGGCTGGTGTTTCAGGGTTTAGGGCAGTGCAGTGGTGTTCGGGCAGTGTAGGGGTCATGCTGGGGCTGGTGTTTCAGGGTTTAGGGCAGTGCAGTGGTGTTCGGGCAGTGTAGGGGGTCTTCCTGGGGCTGGTGTTTCAGAGTCTAGTGCAGGGGTGTTCGGGCAGTGTAGGGGGTCTTGCTGGGGCTGGTGTTTCAGGGTTTAGGGCAGTGCAGTGGTGTTCGGGCAGTGTAGGGGGTCGTGCTGGGGGTGGTGTTTCAGGGTTTATGGCAGTGCAGTGGTGTTTGGGCAGTGTAGTGGGTGGTGCTGGGGCTAGTGTTTCAGGATTTAGGGCAGAGCAATGGTGTTCAGGCAGTGTAGGGGGTTTTGCTGGAGGTGGTGTTTCAGGGTTTAGGGCAGTGCAGTGGTGTTCGGGCAGTGTAGGGGGTCGTGCTGGGGGTGGTGTTTCAGGGTTTAGGGCAGTGCAGTGGTGTTCCGGCAGTGTAGGAGGTCGTGCAGGGGGTGGTGTTTCAGGGTTTAGGGCAGTGCAGTGGTGTTCGGGCAGTGTAGGGGGTCGTGCTGGGGGTGGTGTTTCAGGGTTTAGGGCAGTGCAGTGGTGTTCGGGCAGTGTAGGGTGTCGTGCTGAGGGGTGGTGTTTCAGGTTTTAGGGCAGTGCAGTGGTGTTCGGGCAGTGTAGGGGGTCGTGCAGGGTGTGGTGTTTCAGGGTTTAGGGCAGTGCAGTGGTGTTTGGGCAGTGTAGGGGGTCGTGCAGGGGGTGGCGTTTCAGGGTTTAGGGCAGTGCAGTGGTGTTCGGCCAGTGTAGGTGGCCTTGCTCGGGGTGGTGTTTCAGGCTTTAGTGCAGTGGTGTTCGGGCAGTGTAGGGGGTCTTGCTGGGGGTGGTGTTTCAGGGTTTAGGGCAGTGCAGTGGTGTTCAGGCAGTGTAGGGGGTCTTGCTGGGGCTGGTGTTTCAGGGTTTAGGGCAGTGCAGTGGTGTTCGGGCAGTGTAGGGGGTCGTGCTGGGGCTGGTGTTTGAGGGTTTAGGGTAGTGCAGTGGTGTTCGGGCAGTGTAGGGGGTCGTGCTGGGGCTGGTGTTTCAGGGTTTAGGGCAGTGCAGTGGTTTTCGGGCAGTGTAGGCGGTCGTGCTGGGGCTGGAGTTTCAGGGTTTAGGGCAGTGCAGTGGTGTTCGGGCAGTGTACGGTGTTGTGCTGGGGCTGGTGTTTCAGGGTTTAGGGCAGTGCAGTGGTGTTCGGGCAGTGTAGGGGGTCATGCTGGGGGTGGTGTTTCAGGGTTTAGGGCAGTGCAGTGGTGTTCGGGCAGTGTAGGGGGTCATGCTGGGGGTGGTGTTTCAGGGTTTAGGGCAGTGCAGTGGTGTACGGGCAGTGTAGGGGGTCTTGCTGGGGGTGGTGTTTCAGGGTTTAGGGCAGTGGTGTTCGGGCAGTGTAGGGGGTCTTGCTGGGGGTAGTGTTTCGGGGTTTAGGGCAGTGCAGTGGTGTTCGTGCAGTGTAGGGGTCGTGCTGGGGGTGGTGTTTCAGGGTTTAGGGCAGTGCAGTAGTGTTCGGGCAGTGTAGGGGATCGTGCAGGGGGTGGTGTTTCAGGGTTTAGGGCAGTGCAGTGGTGTTCGGGCAGTGTAGGGGGTCGTGCTGGGGTGGTGTTTCAGGGTTTAGGGCAGTGCAGTGGTGTTCGGGCAGTGTAGGGGGTCGTGCAGGGGGTGGTGTTTCAGGGTTTAGGGCAGTGCAGTGGCGTTCGGGCAGTGTAGGGGTCGTGCTGGGGCTGGTGTTTCAGGGTTTAGGGCAGTGCAGTGGTGTTCGGGCAGTGTAGGGGGTCTTGCTGGGGTGGTGTTTCAGGGTTTAGGGCAGTGGTGTTCGGGCAGTGTAGGGGGTCTTGCTGGGGGTGATGTTTCAGGGTTTAGGGCAGTGCAGTGGTGTTCGGGCAGTGTAGGGGGTCTTGCTGGGGGTAGTGTTTCAGGGTTTAGGGCAGTGCAGTGGTGTTCGTGCAGTGTAGGGGTTGTGCTGGGGATGGTGTTTCAGGGTTTAGGGCAGTGCAGTAGTGTTCGGGCAGTGTAGGGGGTCGTGCAGGGGGTGGTGTTTCAGGGTTTAGGGCAGTGCAGTGGTGTTCGGGCAGTGTAGGGGGTCGTGCTGGGGGTGGTGTTTCAGGGTTTAGAGCAGTGCAGTGGTGTTCGGGCAGTGTAGGGGGTCGTGCTGGGGGTTGTGTTTCAGGGTTTAGGGCAGTGGTGTTCGGGCAGTGTAGGGGGTCTTGCTGGGGGTGATGTTTCAGGGTTTAGGGCAGTGCAGTGGTGTTCGGGCAGTGTAGGAGGTCTTGCTGGGGGTAGTGTTTCAGGGTTTAGGGCAGTGCAGTGGTGTTCGGGCAGTGTAGGGGTCATGCTGGGGGTGGTGTTTCAGGGTTTAGGGCAGTGCAGTGGTGTTCGGGCAGTGTAGGGGGTCGTGAAGGGGTGGTGTTTCAGGGTTTAGGGCAGTGCACTGGTGTTCGGGCAGTGTAGGGGTCGTGCTAGGGTATGTGTTTCAGGGTTTAGGGCAGTGCAGTGGTGTTCGGGCAGTGTAGGGGGTCGTGCAGGGGCTGGTGTTTCAGGGTTTAGGGCAGTGCAGTGGTGTTCGGGCAGTGTAGGGGGTCATGCTGGGGGTAGTGTTTTAGGGTTTAGGGTAGTGCAGTGGTGCTTGTGTAGTGTAGGGGGTCGTGCTGGGGGTAGTGTTTTAGGGTTTAGGGTAGTGCAGTGGTGTTTGTGTAGTGTAGGGGGTCATGTTTTAGGGTAGTGCAGTGGTGTTTGGGTAGTGTAGGGGGTCGTGCTGGGGGTAGTGTTTTAGGATTTAGGTTAGTGCAGTGGTGTTTGGGTAGTGTAGGGGGTCTTGCTGGGGGTAGTGTTTTAGGGTTTAAGGTAGTGCAGTGGTGTTTGTGTAGTGTAGGGGGTCATGCTGGGGGTAGTGTTTTAGGGTTTAGGGTAGTGCAGTGGTGCTTGTGTAGTGTAGGGGTCGTGCTGGGGGTAGTGTTTTAGGGTTTAGGGTAGTGCAGTGGTGTTTGTGTAGTGTAGGGGGTCATGTTTTAGGGTAGTGCAGTGGTGTTTGGGTAGTGTAGGGGGTCGTGCTGGGGGTAGTGTTTTAGGATTTAGGTTAGTGCAGTGGTGTTGGGGTAGTGTTTTAGGGTTTAGGGTAGTGCAGTGGTGTTTGTGTAGTGTAGGGGGTCATGCTGGGGGTAGTGTTTTAGGGTTTAGGATAGTGCAGTGGTGCTTGTGTAGTGTAGGGGGTCGTGCTGGGGTAGTGTTTTAGGGTTTAGGGTAGTGCAGTGGTGTTTTTGTAGTGTAGGGGGTCATGTTTTAAGATGCAACGCTCCAATACCTGACCAGTCTGCACTACATAAAACTGCAAAAAAACTAAAAATAAAAAGTGTTTTGCACACTTTTGTCATTGGGCTATATGTGGGCTACATCTGGGTAATATTTGTGCTACATTTGGGCTCTTTTTCACTGGTGGCCATCTTGGAAGACTTCTTTGTTATGAAGTTTCCTAATTTCCTCATTTACTGCAGTCTCCTCAGTAGGAAATGCTTTCAGTTTTTTACTTTGATTCCATCAAGAAGGAATTCAGATGTGTCACACATTTGCCATAAATTCAGAATGTTATTACTCTAGTCGTTCATTAGATCACTGTAGTAAAGCTACTGCTCACCAAGGAGTTAACTGGAAGTCTACTGCTGGTATTGAAAGTGATTGTTTCAGTCTGCATGTCAGAACTTTCTAATGAAATAGAAGAGGATTTGAGATCTCACTTAAAACATGCACTAAATTTTCTTTTTGCAGCACTAACCATAATTTCTATGGCAAAATGAACCCCCTCATTTTGTTCCTTTTTAAATTAAATGTTTTAAGTGTTACCAGTTTATTCCAATCAAGATGGCTTCAGGTGTGCCATACTTTTGTCATAAGTAAGGCTGTTAGCACTCTAGTTGTTCTTTAGAACCCTCTGGGAAGCTGCAGTAGAACACAAAGGCATCAACTGACAGGCTGCTCCTGTTGAAATATAACAGGAAGATATTTGAGATCTCACTTAAAACATGTCCTAATTTTTCTTTCTACAGCACTAACCATAATTTCTATGGCAAAATGAACCCCCTCATTTTGTTCCTTTTTAAATTAAATGTTTTAAGTGTTACCAGTTTATTCCAATCAAGATGGCTTCAGGTGTGCCATACTTTTGTCATAAGTAAGACTGTTAGCGCTCTAGTTGTTCTTTAGAACACTCTGGGAAGCTGCAGTAGAACACAAAGGCATCAACTGACAGGCTGCTCCTGTTGAAATATAACAGGAAGATATTTGAGATCACACTTGAAAAATGTCCTAATTTTTCTTTCTACAGCACTAACCATAATTTCCATGACAAAATGAACCCCATCATTTTGTTCCTTTTTAAATTAAATGTTTTAAGTGTTACCAGTTTATTCCAATCAAGATGGCTTCAGGTGTGCCATACTTTTGTCATAAGTAAGACTGTTAGCGCTCTAGTTGTTCTTTAGAACACTCTGGGAAGCTGCAGTAGAACACAAAGGCATCAACTGACAGGCTGCTCCTGTTGAAATATAACAGGAAGATATTTGAGATCACACTTGAAACATGTCCTAATTTTTCTTTCCAAAGCACTAACCATAATTTCTATGACAAGATGAACCCCATCATTTTGTTCCTTTTTAAATTAAATGTTTTAAGTGTTACCAGTTTATTCCAATCAAGATGGCTTCAGGTGTGCCATACTTTTGTCATAAGTAAGGCTGTTAGCACTCTAGTTGTTCTTTAGAACACTCTGGGAAGCTGCAGTAGAACACAAAGGAATCAACTGACAGTCTCTGCCCTTGTTGGATGTACATGTTTTACTGAGAATGTCAGACTTCATTCTCACATGACTGAGAAAGATAATGTGAATTTACAGAAAATATGCTCTAATTTTAGCTTCTGGAGCACCTTCCAAAACTGTATGGGACAAGCATGTGAAAATAGTTTTCTCTCAAACATGATTCATGCTATCCCAGCAGAAGGTTTTTCACAGGGTAAAATCACCTTAGAACACACCACAATTCCTGAAATTAGTATGGTACCATCAACAAATGAATTCTAATGTAACTAAAGTCTGTTATCACCCTTTATAGTTCTCCTTTTGGTAACCCTCAAAATCTTCGATTCACTACAATGCATTTCAATGGGGTACTATCATTTATATTGGTCCCAAGATGGCTGCCAGCAATTCCAGGATGAAGTGCTGACAGCCAATCAGATCTCACGATGACATGTGTGGTTAGGCTCCGCCCAGATATATATGTGTTTTTACTTTTGATTTTCTCAGCAACTACTGAACGGATTTACACCATTTAACAAAAAGGGTTCTTTTTGAACCAAGAACTACCTCTTTGCCAAATTTGGTGTAATTCCGTTCAGCAGTTCGGGCTGTAGCCGTGTCTAAAGTTTCCTATGGGAAAATGAATGGGGAAAACACGTTTTGGGACCCCCCTTTTTTGTCGGCCCCCGCTTGACGAATCACCCTGAGACTTTCAGGGTAGGAGCGGACCGGAGCGGGCCATAAATTTTGAAAAAATT
The DNA here is from genome assembly GCA_963921515.1 of Calotriton arnoldi. Classification (NCBI taxonomy): domain Eukaryota; kingdom Metazoa; phylum Chordata; class Amphibia; order Caudata; family Salamandridae; genus Calotriton; species Calotriton arnoldi. The sequence goes on from CAWUFW010006354.1 coordinate 830,406, forward strand.
CGGCAAGATTCGTCAACTGACGCAAGAGTTATTTCAAATAGAATGTCGCGGATTTCCTATGGAAAATAGGTCCTAACTATAACTATCTACTGGCGACCGCCAGTAGATAATATATATATATATATATATATATATTCAGGCTACAAAATGCGGAGCACTCACGGGATGCAGTCAGTTGAATTTATTTAAGCAAATGCATTTCGGCGTCTAGCCTTCTTCAGTGCATGTCAACTTGGCATTAGACATTGCGCAGGTTTAAATACAGATCGTTTTAAAATGTATTTAAACCTGCGCAATGTCTAATGCCAAGTTGACATGCACTGAAGAAGGCTAGACGCCGAAATGCATTTGCTTAAATAAATTCAACTGACTGCATCCCGTGAGTGCTCCGCATTTTGTAGCCTGAATATTTTCCGTGATCTCACCCTCACGTTTTAGCGGAGGAATAGCACCCGCCACGAGTTCAGCAGTTCAAGGGTGAGACCTGGAGCCATAATTTAACTACTGCTAGAACCACCGAGAGAAAAAATGAGTAAGCATCCTACCAGCGCAGCTGACAATTATTTAATTGGAGGACAGAAGTAATACATACGGAATCCTGTAGGATGGTGTAACATTTGAGATCCTGGCAGGCGAGGGATGGCAATATTACATCATGGCACAGACAATTGGAGGCACTATGGCCGGATTAATTTTGAGGGGCCGGATATGCCATGCAGCGTGGAAATGACATTGCATTTTTCATCAAAGAAATCGGATATGAGAGATTAAGAACTTTGAATTACAAAAACGAAATGCTTTCCATTAGGCTGTGAAGAATGTAACACACGCAAACATGGCAGCCAGGAAGAGAGGTATTTGACCTTGAACTGTGTTTGTCCCTCATCACTGGCTATGATTATGTGCCTCTCCAATGAGATCGTTTTAAAATGTATTTAAACCTGCGCAATGTCTAATGCCAAGTTGACATGCACTGAAGAAGGCTAGACGCCGAAATGCATTTGCTTAAATAAATTCAACTGACTGCATCCCGTGAGTGCTCCGCATTTTGTAGCCTGAATATTTTCCGTGATCTCACCCTCACGTTTTAGCGGAGGAATAGCACCCGCCACGAGTTCAGCAGTTCAAGGGTGAGACCTGGAGCCATAATATATATATATATATATATATATATATATATATATATATATATATATATATATATATATATATATATGTGTATATACCCTCCAACACCTTATAGCATAAATTATGCAACATGCGCTGCCTGAAAGGGTATTGTTTTGACTTATACTGGGTGCTCCCTTGTGTCTGCACAAAGTTAGACCTCCCTGGAGAGCTATAATGATAGCAAAACAAGTGTCAGGGGTTGCTTTAATTCATTTCAGGTTGGCTTGGATGGTATTTTACCAATCCAAACCTGTTATACTGTGGCAGCAATGGTAAACGGCTTTTGTCATTTTACAGCTCGGCGTGAATGGCACTGTGCTAATCCTATGCTTAAAGACTTTGTCCCTTTTGTATCTCTGCATGGATGGCACTGTGCTAATCCTATGCTTAAAAACTTTGATAGAAAAGCAGACATTTGAGGTGAGCAAATTCAGCATCGCTGGTGTTGTAGGGTGCTCTATACAGGAGCTGCTCCCCACCTGAACTTGGGATCTACCCAGAGTTCTCAGCTTTTTTTTTTGCATAATTTATGCGACACTATATGCCTGAAAGGGTATTATATATATATATATATATATATATATATATATATATATATATATATATATATATATATATATATATATATATATATATATATATATATATATATATATATATATATATATATATTAGTATAAAAAAATATATATATTATTTAGGTCTACTTAACAAATGTATATATTACTTATGGTTATAATATATATTTTATTTTATACTTAACATGTATATAGGTCACCCATAAGCATCTAATCAAATAACTCATAAGTTATTTGATTAGATGCTTATAGGTCTCTGTTTTATTTTATCTATCACAATATATAACCATGATCATAACAATTGTATCTGTAAGTGCTTCAGTATTGAAATATCAAGGAAATCGTAAAACAAAAATAAATATGAATAAACAAAAAATACATTAAAATTGCCAATTCTTTTAATAAAAATACACAAATAAATTAGCTTTACGTACAGCAACACTTGAAAGTCTGAGTTTCTAACTATCCAAACAAGCACATCTGGGACTTTATACAATACAACTTTATATATCTTTTCTTTCCTTATACATGTATACCCTTTCTATTAAGTTTTGTATCTATATATTTATTACTTTATTCCTACTGTAGAAAGAAAGCCTTCAACTCTCTCCAATGCACTACTCTGTCTCATCCTATACCTCTCTCAATATATCCTCTATCTCCACTCTCTGACTCATCCCAACCCTCATTCTACTACTATGATCTCCCTAATAACCCTTTCTTGAATCTTCTCCCCTCTATACCTCCTTGACTCACCCCAAACCTCATTTTACTACTATGATCTCCCTAATAACCCTTTCTTGAATCTTCTCCCTCTATACCTCCTTGACTCACCCCAAACCTCATTTTACTACTATGATCTCACAAATAGCACTTTCTAGACTCTTCCCTCCTGTATCTCACCTTTGACTCATCCCAAACGACATTTTACTACTGTGATCTCTCTAATAGCTATTTCTAGACTCTTCCCGCCTCTATACCTCCTTTGACTCATCTTACTACTATGATTTCCCAAATAACACTTTCTAGACTCTTCCCTCCTCTATCTCTCTTTTATCCCATTCTATCAAACTAACAGACTCACATGTCCATCGCTCAAATTAACATCTTATATATCCCTATACTAACCCACTACTAATCAATTTTTGGGTTCCGGAGAAGCGTGCTACTCACCGAAAAGCGCTTCAGTGCTTCAACTGGGATAGTAAGCGCTACATAAATGCAATTTCAATTACCCATCTTTTTCTCCAAATGCTTACTTTTTCCTAACTTTCTCATGCTGACTTTCGATTTGAACTCTGTTTGCTCGCTGCCCACATCCCTCTGTCATAGAGTTCCCTGAAATTGTTGTTTCTGAACATTCTGCCTGCAGAAAGAAGAGGCATGTATACAACTGACTAATGTTTCACTGGGGCGCAGTTCACAAGCCCATTGGGTCCAGTGGCAGCCCTCACTTCAGCTCCTACTGCTTACCATCAAACCGGTGAATGCAGTCTTCGGCCTAATGGCTCGCTAGAGGCATGCTGATAAAACCACTGGTTAATACAATTTACAGGAACATATCTTCTTTATTGGAATTTGTGCCTCATTTGAGAATTCATTGTGGGTCTCACTCTGGCCGCGGGTCAAAGATTTTGATGCCTGTGAGCTAACACGCAATTCTGAAGATACTTAAAACCATGTTTATGATAGGGAGGCTGTGGTGAGCCGTTGTCTGATGTATTCTACGTATGTAATGATAGAGAGGTCAAAATGTACCCTCAATTTATCATAGCTTTATTTTATCACGTTGAGAAAACAAATGCCATTAATGAGGAAGCTTCTCAGATCAGTTAACTGAAGAGGGTGGTATAAAATGAAACCCCCCTTCATTTCTCTTCCTAATTACCCCCGTTTGAGTAAGACAAGGCAACGAAAAAACCAAAGCTTTACCCTAATTTTGCTCACGCAAGATAACCCAGAATCGTGATGCATTAAGTGTTTGGCACATTGACCGGCTCATAGTGCTTTGTATTTTGCTTTTTACTTTAAGCTATGTTGCACAGCTGCTGTGCAACATGTAAAAAAAACACATTGACAAAGCCAATAGATTTTGCATAGGTGAAACCTTTTGCCTTTGCTAATGCTTGTTTAGCGGTGATACTATTTTGCTAGCCCTACACATGTGAATGCTGTATGGTCAAATGTTTCACCTCATTAATATCAGTTTAACACCTAAATACAGCTATCAGCAACTGAAAGGTGACCTGCCTCTGTGCGGCAGATTGCCTGTCACTGAGTGGTCAGTGAAACCTGTGTTGTGTTTTTAGTAACTGTTGATCCGTTTGAGGTAGAAACAACCTGTTTTTGTTAAAATCCGCAGGCAAGGTTGGGTTATGGGAAAAGTGTTGCAAATCCATAATTATGTAGAAAACGCAGCGGCCACAGAATCGCATAATTCTAGTGGCCGTGCCGAGGAGTGTGTATCTACTGTGATTAGCTAGCTCATTGCCAATAGATTGTTGCATAGATAAGCACTCTCCTTGAGTATGTGCTATGCCGTCAGTGGCACAATAACCAGGAAAGCATTCTGAGATCTGCACTGATGTGATCGCAAGGGAAAAGCCTGGCAATGAGAGTAATAGCTGTATTTTGATCCACCTCCAGTAGATACAACTTTTTCTAAGAGTGCAGTTGAGCCACATCGTCCACGTAAATATGGAAGTCATTGCAGAGCCCAATGCCCGTGAACAGTCTTCTTTGAGGACCACAGGGCTGAAAGAAGGAAAGTTTATAATCTTGCCTTTATTGGTGGAGGTAACAAAGACCTTATAGCTCCAAAGGTGGAACTTGATATTCAATAATATTTCTTTACTCTTTCCAAAATGTTGCGACGGAGAAAGCTCCCCTGCATTGGTCTGGAGGATGTGTAGTGTAGCTCCTATTTCCCTAATAGGCTCTGCGCATTGGAATAATATCCCCTATAGGTTTGACATAGGACTAAGGTCAGTATGTCCCTATCGAGTATATTAAACTTAATTACTTGTGCCAGCTAGCTCAGAGGCCACTAGAAACTCCTTGACAAACAAGAAGGGAGCAGTTTCTGGCAGCCGCAAAACATAACCACTTTGTTTCCCTTTAGAATCAGAACGTGTCCCAGAGTCGTGGAAACAATAGATAACTATTTCACTGAGCTCAATCGTGCATACTTAGTTTTCTTCAAAGTTACACAGAAAGAATAGACGGGAGTTTCAATAAAAGATTTATTGAACAGTCTTGTTTCTCGTGTAAGTAAAATGTGTAGTTACGATCACAAGACAGTATGCAAGATAAATAATGTACAGCGTAAGCAGTAGAAACAAATAATACTGCGCTAGCATGATCTTTAGTAGATATTCATTTACATAAATAACATAGACTAAAAATGCGAGTACTCATACAATGCGTTTCTAAGCTAGTTCTACCCCAATGTACCTAACCTAACCTAGGTGTAGGGAGAGGTATGAAGTAGGTGAAGTATTCCTTACTATGGTATACTAAGAGTATGTTAAGCCTAGTATGCCAAGAGTCCCTCTAGGTTTCTAGTCAGCTCCATACCTTAAGAATGAGAGAGGTGGGAATCTCTTGCCAGACTCGAACTCCAACACTCCGCGAGGGAAGTCAGATCACTGGAAGCTGGACTCTCTGCATGCAGGGATGACAGCGTCTTCTCAGTGCGTCAGGCCGGGAAACGGGCTCCTCTGAAGTCGAGGTCTCCTCTGGTTTACAAGGGCTAGGGAAGGTATATTTATACCTGAGAGGTACCTCAGAATGTTAGCATTGACGTGAATCGGACAGCGGAAGACGTCATGAATGAACCCCTAAGGTATAACGGTTCATGCATAATAGATGAGTCCTTCAAGAAATCAATAGTCCTGTGCTAGGGAAACTCCCGAAGCCTAAGGGTCTGTTCTTCAAGAACTCGTTGTGACGTTAGGGTGGACGGATGTCAGAGACCATGCCTGTATTTGGAGTGCACGGTTTAATGCCTAAATAAGGACTGGGATTTCATGCCTATATAAGGGCAGGGCGAATTGTGCCTATATAAGGACATGATACAGGAAAGCCTATGTATGGACACCCTAAGAGGAATACAACACCCACTCCACTTTCGTGTGTACGATAATACTAAAATGCTAAACATTTAAAATGCTAAACATTAAATGGAGTACCGCATATTGCTAAAATATTTCTTAAAAGCATTTAAAAGGCATATAAAAAGCCTATTAAAATGCAAAAGGTACTATACATTTTAAGCATTGCTTTTCATTTCAGGCATATATTTTGAAATTAAATGCAATTTGAATGAAATTAGCATTAACAGTTACATTGTGACAAGAAATGATCGATAAGTTTGTTCAAAAATCAAAGTCATTTCATGTCATGGAAATTAATGATTCTTGTAGACAAATAAGATGACAAAATGTCTGAGGAAGTACCGCGAAGTCTGTACTATAAGGTTAGTTCTACTTCAAGCAGATTGAATTGCCATTTAGTTTGTAAAAATGGGAAAAAGTTCAATTTGGGAAGAGTTCCAAGTTTTGAAATATGAAGGCCAAATTGTTACTGCATCTCTGGAACACTGTGGGCCGAATCAGAGTCAGTGTCCGGGTCTGGTGTAAACATGAGATCATCTATTTCTGTAGACAAAATATCGTCCACTGAAGTTGGTGTCAGTTGGAACACCTCGTGTAGTAGATTAATTGCACAGAGATGTGAAGCATCGCTTTCAGCATAGGATGCCGCAACAATGTTCGCGTCCGTTGTTACCTGTGTGCCTGTATATCCATCTCATACCTCAGCAGCAGCTGGAAGCGACTGTGAGATCTCAATGAATGCTGTCATCAGGATCGGTAGCCTCTGGGACAACACAGAGCATGGGCCGTTATCGGGTCCAGCAGAGTATCGATATCCGTTGGCGTTGCTGATGGAAATGTTAGACAGGTGTCTAACACGCATTCTTCACCGCATAGCAGGCATCGTAGAACAGGTAAGATGCAATCTTGCCAGATTGGTCTGAATGACAGGAACCACGTGGTATTAAGTTCCCGTAGACGAGTCATGCCCAAAAGCTGTACTATTCGCTCACAGCACTTTCGTTCAAGGAGAGCTTTCTCCATTTCGCTCGGAGTGATGTCTGCGAATAGCGTAATAGCAGGAAGAGAAATAGAATTCCGGCAACAAGTGCTAGAATTAATGGTATGCCACCAAACACCGAATGTGCAAAGTTCGGGATGATTCCGAGTATTGCCTGGAAAGGTGCTAACAGACCGGAGCAGATGCTCTTAAATACATGTACAATTCCGCTTGTATCAGAAATGTTAAAGATACGTCCTATCATTTCCACGAAATGTATAGGGCAGTTTGTACGTATTAAAGTCTGTATCTCAGCCGAAGTCCTTGCTACTTGTAGATCATAGGTTTCTTTGGCCGAGGTCAAAGGCACTGTTTGCTGTAAAAGCATGGCTTTCATTCTGCTTAAAGTATCAAATCTTATAAAAGAGACGTTCAGCGAAGGCCACAAAGGCGACTCCCTGACTGTGTCTATTGGGGCAAACAATACTTGCATACAGCAAGTGACCCTGGAGTTGACCCTGGAGTTGACCGTTACTAGATATGGGATGCCTGGCAACATGCCGCAGCAACTCTGATCATTCAACATGAGGTAACTCCCATTCGAAAGTTGTCCAAACGTTGGATTAATCACAGCAGCTGGTGTACCCTGCTGGTGGCAAGACAAATTTGCCACAGAACCATTGCAAGCCCAGTGTAAAGAAATGTCCTGACATATAAGTGAACCGCTCAGTGCACTTTTACAGTGTGTACCGCTCAAAAACACTTCACGATCCCCACTCCAATATGTATACGGTAAATCCCAAGATGTCTTAATGTATTCCTTACCCAACCTTTCATATTTGCCTGCTTGCATTTGTCTGAGGCAATACTGAAACTGAAAAGTAGTCACAGGTAATGTGATTTTGCCATGAATGAGCCATTCTGTAGCTGGTTTTTCTGCCACTGTGAAAGGTAATTTTTCCAGTTTTTCAATGCTCAACACTGTATACCTTGCTCCTCTTTGTGCCAGTTCGATCTGTTTATCAGTTAGATTGTATTCTGCAAACAGAGCCGACGTGTTGATGAAACGCCAAGGCACATAGCCCACACGCAATGATTGCAGCGTCCAGCTTAATAACACAATAGAACGTAATTGAGATTGGCCTTGCTGTAACATCGCCAAATCCTGTTCTAGTATGTCGATAGCAGAGGATACAATGTTGTCCAATGAATATATTCTGGAGGACAAAGTTGTTAACCCATTGTCGACCACAGTGAGGGTTTTCTCTAAATTAATACGATCAAGTTCACGTATTCGTTCTGCGGCCTCCATCTGTGACACTTTCCATGCTTCATTATAAGCAGCGTAAATGCCGGCATATATAAAACCTTTTTTGACGCAGTTTTCTTGGTCCAAGCAAGAATTCCCTAAGGTCTGTGTCTTCTTTAAGTAAGGATGTGTTGTTTCACATCCTGTAGTGTAGATTTCTGCAGCCAATCGAGGCATAATTTTCCTACACTTTATCTAGTTACTACCCCCGGATGCTGTTTTTGGACGTATCTTTGGTCTGGCCTGTGAATAGTAAAGCCCTGAGTTTTATTCAGGAATCTTTCCTGACAGTTGTTAGTGTCTGTGGGCCAGATCAACCATTTTTTCCAATCAGTATTAGATCTGTTGAGTTGTAGTATTTGTTCAACTGTAACCGCTGCCTGTGTTTTGTTATCACTGGCAGGTGATGGTACAGAAGGTGTTTTCATCTCTTTGATCTTGGCTAGTCCAAGACAAGATGTTTGTTGGACCGTTTCATTCAAAAACATTATTTGTTCAGGGATGATACAGGCTCTAAATAACGCTTCTATCCCCTGCACTTGCCAATCTTTAGTACCCCAGACAGTTTTTGTGTCTATTGTGTCTTTCCATAAGTCGAAATCCTGTCTAGACAGTTGGGCAATAAATGTTGCAGAGTAAATCTGTTTTGTATTAGTTAACATAATTTTCAGTCCTGTTTAGTTTACATTTTTATAGTAAAACGTTTCTGGATCAGATATATTGTAACCTGAAAAATATGGAAACTTGTTAGCAAATGTTATTGAACTACCTTGTGGTGGTGTAGGACAATGCTCCCATTGGTTAAATATAAACACATTTCTAGGGTTTGCAGATTTATGCAAATAATGATGACCATAGTGGTTATAGCAATACAGCTGTTCATAGTCTGATGAACCCTCTAAATATTCATTTTTAGAAAATGCAGCAGATTTTTCTAGGTCAAACATTATGTCGTTAACAGTCTCAAAGTCCCAATCATCTGAATAGGTACTGGACGAAATGAGATCACTTAGTGAAATTTTAAACAAATGTGGAATGTTCAATTGTTCCGTCGGGCCAAAGATATCAAAATCTGTTTTGTCCCACACTATACCATCCTGTATAGGAACGGCTGTGATGTTCACTGTTGACAAGTCTCTTGCTTCACGATGGGAAGATTTATGAGGTTTCAAAAGTACGTTCACATCTTTTCCTTCAGTGTTCGCATGGATGTATCTGCCATTTATAAGCACGCTCATAGTCATAACCAAAGCTAGCCAAAGCAGGAAAACAAATATTCCAGAAATAATTCAGAGTTCAATCCATGGGGAAACCAGATAAGTCTTTTTCAGAAAGTGAAGAAAGACTTGTACTTGCTGCTTGAATGTTAATGATGCTGGCGTCGTTTCAGGTTCACTCGGATCTTCTGAGAACGTATCAAAGTTAATGAAATAGCCAGAAGCAGTTCTGTCAATTGTTGACATTGCATCAGGATTTGTAGAAATCGCTGGAACCAGTTGATCACGAGCTACATTGGTGTAGACAGGTGTATTTGGATGAACTGTTACTTGATTTTCAAGAGGGATGAGTTCCATAGCATTGTTGCTAAGTCCTTCATCTGTTACTGCTGAATTCTCGATGGTTATCAGTCTTTCAGTCTGAACCTCTTGGATAGTAGCAAGAGGAGTGCGTCTGCTACTAGGTCGGAGTCCACGAGGCCTACTATTTAGTATTGGCCACATACTGTGGTTTGATGAGGTCGATGGACACAAATCTTTTCTCCTTTTTTCCAGCAAGGGGCGGCAGAAGTACTGTTCTTGTTCCTTGAACTGCTAGGACAGGTATTGGTTGTCTGTAAGAAGGTCCAAATTCCTTCTTGTCCGCAATCTTTTCTCTGACTAGATCCCCAACTTTTGGAATCCAGACAGGCCTTGCTGGGACCGCCGGTTTTTCCCCAGTGGTGGTTGGCTGCAGGAATACGTTGCTTTGTTTCGATCTTAGTTAATTGAGTTCCTGTAAAACAGCCAAACGATCTTTGATATCAAACGGTTTATTTTCCACCACTGTGCCTAGGTGATCGAGGTCTGGTACCCACATTCTTGTCCCAAATAGGACCTCATATGGAGTGACCACCTCTAGAGAACTTCTTGGCAGGTTGTTTAATGAGCGTTGGACCCCATAAAGATGGTTGACCCACCCATCACCCGAACCTAATACCCTAGCTGTTATAGACTGCTTTATGTCCCGGTTTTTCCTTTCCACAACCGAATTTCCCTCAGGATGGAATGGAGAGGAGTACCGCAATGCAACGCCCAGACTGGCCATGGCTTCTTTGTAAGCCCGAGAGCTAAACGCAGGGCCCTGGTCAGAATGTAGCGTGCCTATTGCGTATGTGCCGATAAAGACTCGCAAATCTTTTATAACAGTTCGAGCGTCGAGGCCATATCCATAGGAACCTTGATTCAGTATTTGTGGGATTGCATTCGTCCAGAAGGACGCATGCGCGTAGATAGTCTAATGCTGTCTAACAGTGGTGTCTGTACTGGGCAGCTGCATTCGCAGCATGGTGTCTGGTGGCTTTCTCGCTGTAATTTACAGTCTAAGCAGTTATTGATGAATATGTGAATTTCTGTATTCATTCCAGGCCACCAGTACATCTCTTTTAACGTCAAAATTGTTTTAGAGATCCCTTGATGTGACAGACCCTCCCCCAAATGTGCTTCATAAATCAAAGCTGCTCTACGTTTCATGTTTGGAATTACCCTATCCCCCACTCCAGGGATTCGAGCAAAAGGAACGCTGTTCGCATCAATAACATAAGAGTACTTGAGTGGAAACTTTTTTGGTAACGCTGCACCACTGCCTTTGCTTGTAGCATTGACAGCCAACACTATCTCACTGTCTATTTTTGTTTTTGAACGAGTAATCGCAGCTACGGAAGCCATCTGAACAGCGCCCTTTGCGGCTTCGTCAGCCAATGAATTCCCTGCAACGTGAACGCCATCACGTTGATGACTCAGTGTGTGGATCACGTGAGCCTTTGGTAGTTCGTTTTTCAACTGAACTACTTGTTCCCAAAGTGTTTTGTGCTTTATTGTGCCACCTTTCGCATCTTTGAAACCATTTTCAAGCCAGTTTTGTATATATTCATTATACGACTGAACACAGTAAAAGGAATCGCACACTATCAGTGTGGGGAATTCTCGATCTGTACTTTCAAGTGCCAGTTTGAATGCTTGTAGTTCAGCTCGCTGAGCTGTACAATCTCCTAGAGACTGGGGGGCATATTATCAAGGAATAGCGATATTTATCGCTAACCGCGCTTAGCGCGATTTTTTTTAACGCCGCCTATCGCTGGAAAATATCGCTGAGATAACACCCTATTAACAAGGTTTATCTCCATAGCGATAATTTTTCCAGCGATAGCGGCAAAATGCGAAAATATCACTGGAAAACCAGCGATATTCTCGCATTAACGCAAGGATGGATTCAGCCTGACAATTCACCCCCTATGCTACAAACAGGTAAGTCACCCTCAGTAGCAGGTGTAAAAATCTAGCGATAAACGCGCTTTGCGCAAATTATTTTATCGCATCGCCTGCCTTGCTAATAGGGGTTAGTTGTGTTAGCGACTGTTTTCAGTCGCTTTTAGTGGGGAACGCCTACCTTGCATGTCATTAGCGATAATTATCGCTGACATGCAAGGCGATGGTAAAACCGGCCGCTAATGCCTAAAAGCTGTCGCTAACGCCTGTTAGCGACAGCTTGCTAATAGGGCGATAAAAATATCGCCGCTTTAGCGGCAAAAAGTGCCGCTAAAGCGGCGATAAAGCCCTTGATAATATGCACCTGGGTTTTTGTGACCATAGGTCTGAAGATGCCATCTCGCATGCGACCTTTAACGATTGCACACGCTGCACTGTAAGCTTGCTTACTCCCTGTTGCGGGCTGTGCAGATCCGTCAGTGTAAATTATGAATTCGTACTGATCGAGAGGCAGAATTTCAGTGGGCAGAGGACATTCTTGTTCATATTGCAGGAATGCTTGTGTTTTTAAATCTGGGTCAAAAACATATTCAACATCTGTTGCAGCAAGAGAATTAACCCATTGTATCCATCTTGGATGTAATGCTTTAGCATTTGGAATGCTTGCTTTTGTGACCGCTTCTAAAGCCGGTACTGGGGTTACGACAATAATGCGTTTCCCTTGGGCTAGGGCTCTTTCTTTTGCTACAGCGGTTTGAACTGCTGTTAGAATTTTTCAGTTGAAGTGAAACGCATTTCCGCTTGTGTGTACAAATGAGATTTGTATGCGATTGGTACTTTTTCACCCTCATTAAAGGTTAAGTAGGTGAATCCGCATTGATCCGAAATTATTCGGATCACCAAGTTGCGTTGACTTACGCGTGTTTGTAAGTGATTTGTTGCTAACATGTTAGCCTGTAATGAACGCAAGATTTCTGTGTGTTCTTGTTTCCAATTCTTGATTGAAAAATCAGGTTTGATTAATGCGTAGAGAGGTTTAACCCTTTCTGCGTAATTTAGAATGTATGTTCTTCCAAAATTTAGGAAACCCAGGATGGATTGTAAGTTTTTTATTGTTTTGGGAGGTTGGAGCAGCGCACATTTCTCTAGAAAGTTAGCTGCCAAGCTCTTGCCTTCACTTGAAAGCTCATATCCTAGAAATAGGACATTGAGATGGGCAAATCTGGACTTTTTGAAGTTGAATTTGTAGCCCTCAGAGGCGAAGCCCAATATAATGGTATTCACCCTGTTCAAGTGTTTTTCCAGGTCATCGTCTGTCAGATAAATGTCATCGACATATGACAATGCCTCATGGTCGTAAATTTGTAGTAACTCCGTTACCCTCGCTGAGAATAAACCTGGGCTGTTCTTGAACCCTTGTGGGAGTCGACAAAATTGACGCTGGGTCCCCATTATGGAGAAAGCTGTTAAGTACCTGCTTTCAGGTGCTATGTTTTGACAAAAGAAACCATTTGAGATGTCGAATGTGGTTTTATATTTTTTACGCACAATGTTATTCATTAGTGCTGTGCTATGTGCATTTTGCACTGCAAAAGTTTTAGAACAAGTGTTTAAGTGTCTGTAATCCAAAACTAGACGATATGTGTTGTCTGGTTTGGAGACAGGAAACAAAGGATTGTTCATTGAGGAGGTGCATGTTTCAATCACCCCTTGGTATTCAAGTTGATCTAAGAACTCCCTGACCTGTTTTTAGCTTGTTGCTTTACTGGATACTGCCTTTGTGCAGTTGGTTCATGTTTCAGATGTATTTTATGGTGAGGTGAGTCCTCATCCCATCCTACATGATTTTATATAATGCTGGGGCCAGGGCTACTGCCCTTTTCCTGGCATATGTATATTTTAGGTTAATTGGAATATGGTTGGAGAAGGCGGGCATAATAATGTCCTCGCCGTGTGGGCACTCCCTGACAAATTGTGGTGGCCAGTCTTTTTCTGCTAGAAATATGTCATAGCCCCTTGCTAGTCTTTCCCAAAAAAGTGCTTTCACCTGTCTAGGTATGTCTCCCTCCATCCGGAGTGTTATTTCATATAACTTTTGTGGAGTACTGGTGTCCACAGTCTCTACTGTAATGTACTCATTCAAGTCCACTATCTCCAGAAGTTCCTTCAGGTTCTGGCGAGCTATTGTGACTTCTGCTGCACTGTCCAGCATTGTCTGAGCCCATTCTCCGTTCTTGAGTTGTGTTCTCAGTATCCTCGGCATGTCTGACCTTCAGACCTGCTACTTTCTTTTTGGAGAATTGAGGTTTTGTTTTATTTTTTGGAGCGTTTTTCTCTTCCTTGGATTTCACGCGTTCTTCTCTATGTTCTGACCATCCTCTTCTTTCTGAAGTCTGTGATGAGATCTGAAAGGGACGAGAGGAACGTGTATCAGTATCTTGATACCTGTCAGGCTTTCTCAAATTATCCCTATTCCTGAGGTTGTACCTCCTTTCAGAGGGCTCCTTTTGAGGAGACCTACCTCGGGATTGAGACGTCGTTTGAATTTTGTTTATTAGTCTCCCACTTCTTTTTAGAAGATGTAGGAGTTTGTTTAATAGAGTCCTTCTCAGGACTTTCAGATAGTTTCGGTTTCACTGGTCTTCCACCCAAACTGTCTCTGCCTAATTCTGCATAAGATTGTTCTATAATTCTGGGTAACTCTGTTTGATGTTCTGTAACATCAAATTCCCTTAATTTTTGGCGGATCGCCACTGCTGCTGCCTCCCCTTTAATATTAGATAGTATTATTGTTGAGACCTGGTCGAAATTCTTCAGTAATTTCATACCTAAATTTAGAGCAGGCTCTGCCCCGTATTCGTTTTGAATTTGTTTCAGGACATCAGGTATTACCGCAATTGACGGAATGCCATGTGTTTTAGTATAGATGGCAGCAAAGACTGAGCCCCAAGTGGTGCAGTCTTCCAGTTGTGGTGTGATCCCCATTGGTAAACTGATTGTCAGTATTCTGTGTTTCTCATACGGGCTAGTATTTGGAAATACTGCTTCGATTTGAGTAATTTTTTGAGCTATCCAGAATGGAATTTGCTCACGTTTTGTGGACATTTTACCCATGACTGCGTATAGAGTCTGTGGTGTAATTTTTAGTGTATTCCCCTGTTGAGGAGTTTGATTTGGAATGTGTCAATGGTTGTTGGACTGTGAAAGTCCGCATGACATATTGTACCAGTTGTCTGTAGATTTTTATTAATTCTTGTAAGTTGAGCAAGTAGTTCCTCGTCTGACATTATCTTCAATGTTCAGGATGAGGTGTGTAGCCGGCTAGAATCGGCCATGTTGCTCCTGGTCTACCTAGTGGACCGAGCCTGGTAATGTTCTTGTGATGTTTTAGGGCACCTTTAAACCAGAGCTGATGCTCCTGGTATGTTAGTGGAATTTCAATATCCTCGAAAGGAATGTATTCCTCTGGTGGATCATCTTCTTTGTAGAAGTGAAACATGTGTGTTACTGAATTTGATTCAGGAAATATTACCCATGAATAGAATACCTCTGTCTGAAAGGATTCGTTTGCCTCTATCACGAAAACTGCTCTACCGCCTCTTGGTGGTAGGCCGTGTTTTATGAGTTTTAGAGTGATGGCTCTTCTTAAGTTTGGATGGATGTCTATAACACCCTCCTCGGTTTCATTTAAACCTGTAATGTTAAAAGCTGCTGCTTGGGCTGGATTTGCCGCAGCTCCACCGTTCGGTGTCATTGTCCCGAGTGCAGGACATTTTGTTTTTTGAAAAATGTCGAACAAGTTTCAAGGAAACAAAGATAAGGTGCACAATATTTTGGAACACTGTATCCTTCAACGTTGAGCAAACCAAACAGCTAATATATAGGGTGTTTCCCTATGTAGCCGTGGCGGATACTTAACCCTGCCCACTCCAGACGTCTTTTGGAGTATATGGGTATTGGTCTCTGAGAGAAAAAGGCACGGCTGAGTTACTCAGTATCTAACGTTAAATTACCGCCTTGCCCCAAGTTGGGTGCCATGTAGTGTAGCTCCTATTTCCCTAATAGGCTCTGCGCATTGGAATAATATCCCCTATAGGTTTGACATAGGACTAAGGTCAGTATGTCCCTATCGAGTATATTAAACATAATTACTTGTGCCAGCTAGCTCAGAGGCCACTAGAAACTCCTTGGCATAACAAGAAGGGAGTAGTTTCTGGCAGCCGCAAAACATGACAACTTTGTTTCCCTTTTAGAATCAGAACATGTCCCAGAGTCGTGGAAACAATAGATAACTATTTCACTCAGCTCAATCGTGCATACTTAGTTTTCCTCAAAGTTACACAGAAAGAATAGACGGGCGTTTCAATAAAAGATTTATTGAACAGTCTTGTTTCTCGTGTAAGTAAAGTGTGTAGTTACGATCACAAGACAGTATGCAAGATAAATAATGTACAGCGTAAGCAGTAGAAATAAATAATACTGCGCTAGCATTATCTTTAGCAGATATTCATTTACTATAAATAACACAGACTAAAAATGCGAGTACTCATACGATGCGTTTCTAAACTAGTTCTACCCCAATGTGCCTAACCTAACCTAGGTGTAGGGAGAGGTATGAAGTAGGTGAAGTATTCCTTACTATGGTATACTAAGAGTATGTTAGATGCCTAGTATGCCAAGAGTCCCTCTAGGTTTCTAGTCAGCTCCATACCTTAAGAATGAGAGAGGTAGGAGTCTCTTGCCAGACTCGAACTCCAACACCCCGCAAGGGAAGTCAGATCACTGGAAGCTGGACTCTCTGCGTGCAGGGATGACAGCGTCTTCTCAGTGCGTCAGGCCGGGAAACGGGCTCCTCTGAAGTCGAGGTCTCCTCTGGTTTACAAGGGCTAGGGAAGGTATATTTATACCTGAGAGGTACCTCAAAATGTTAGCATTGACGTGAATCGGACAGCGGAAGACGTCATGAATGAACCCCTAAGGTATAACGGTTCATGCATAATAGATGAGTCCTTGAAGAAATCAATAGTCCTGTGCTAGGGAAATTCCCGAAGCCTAAGGGTCTGTTCTTCAAGAACTCGTTGTGACGTTAGGGTGGACGGATGTCGGAGACCATGCCTGCATTTGGAGTGCACGGTTTAATGCCTAAATAAGGACTGGGATTTTATGCCTATATAAGGGCAGGGGCGAATTGTGCCTATATAAGGACATGATACAGGAAAACCTAAATACGGACACGCTAAGAGGAATACAACAACTGTGTACACCTGCCTTGAATTCCCCTTAGCAAGCGGTACTGTTTTGATCCACACTTGTCAATCATGCATGTGTGCTGAGGCATTTCTGTGATGTGGGATGAGGCCTGGAGTGGGGCTATGTGGTCAAGAGGACATCCCATTCTTAGGAGATTGAATTCTGTCATCTGCCCCGGCTGTACAGGGCTGATTCTGGGTCAGCCAAATGATTATAGTGCAGGGCAGGCCTTTTTTCCCCATTGATTGTTTTTCAAACCCGCCTACTGCCTTGCTTGTGTTTGAAATTTCCCTGCCAGTCTCCATAACCAGGCCTTTCTCCTATCCATAAGAGGAATAGATGTTGTGTGTACCATAGATGTGTAAATGTTGCACGTTCTCGCGTTGCCTACATGTGAAGATTGCACGCTGAGAGCGAGGCAGTGCCTGTGGCTACAGCCACAATGGGTGCCATTTTATATCGGGCATTACCTGTATGGTATATTCAACAACAGTTTAACAGCAGCAGCTCCTAGGCTAGCATGGTCAAGTATAGACAAGCAGCAAAAGATCAAGGCAAACAGAAAAAGTCTGAATCCAGCAGAGCAAGCCAGAAGAGCAAACAGAGTATAATTTAGAGTCCAGGTTGAAAAATAGATTAAAAACATATTTTTTTCTTAATCCATGGCTGGACTTAACATTTGAACATGCATATGAAGGGCACTCTGTGTACTCTGTGTGGCACCTAAGATGAATGCTTGGATGGAGAGCCATACATCAGATATATTTTGTGTGGCTTCCACCCTAGAAAACATTCGAGGTATCTGCTTCCATAAGTGAGACAGCGGAGTGTTACTGAAATGAAGGAAGGAAACACAAGGTCCCTCTGCGGCTAAGGAGTTCACACTTTTAGTTCCTGCCCATTGTTAACAACACCCCCTCCCCCACAGGTTAACAAGTAGTTAAGTTGGGAAGCCTCCCTTGTATTTGTGCTGTTAATATGGGTTGTTCCTGAGAGGACATTCCCAGCTCCCATGCCTTCCTGCTCACACTTGTAACAAAGTCTAAGGCTGGACCAGTCTGCATAGAACTCACAAAGGTGCAAAACAGTTCAGACATGGACCCAAAAGTGAACTGCTGGAATACACAAGTTCTTTCTGCAGCTTGGGATGAAAGAAGAGGAAGAAACTTCAAGTCAGTGTGACAAGGTTTCTTGACTGGAAGTCTGTGGTTTCACACTAGTGGTGATTAAGAGATTTCTTTGAGCTTTAGTGTTGGGGTACTGATGGTCAACTCCCCTTTCCAGGTAAGCAACCATTAACCTGGTGGAGACTTGCTGAACTTGACAGCATGAGTTGCCTGCATCCTTCTTGGAGGGAGAGAGCTGATCAACTGCTCAGGAATGACGTCGGAGATGCACTTGCTTTGAAGAAGCTGAGGCTGCGAGAAGCTAAGGAGAAGTGACACCAATACTACTACAAAGGGTGCATTGAGAGGCTGCAATTGAGTTTCAGAGGCCAGAATGTGCCTCAATTGTGAAGGGTGCATAGACACCTGTGACTGAGGGTGTCCCAGATTCATCTATAAGAGAATTCTACTCCAAGACATAGCACCTTGGAGGACTGAAGCACTGAGACAACTTCGACCATCAACTTGATTGAATGTTCAATAAGCTCCGAGTGCTGAGAGAAGCATAGTGCTTGAAGCAGTGTCACTGCTAAGACCTGGAAGTGGACACCTTCTTGTTCTCAGTGGGATCAGAAAGTGGGCAGAAGGAAGATGAAAGTGGCTAGTTCTCCGAACTTCACCTTTTGGGACAAAGAAACTTATTGTGACTTTGTACCCCGAGGGGAGAGAAGAGTGTACACATCAAAGTACTGACTGAGCATTGATATATTACTTCTTACTCGATTACCGTGTCTCTAACCCCTGACTATCTCGTGGGATAAGCACGAAGTACCATGATTTCTTTGTGTGTGTGTGTGTGTGTGTGTTTTGTCTTCATTTTTACACAAACTAATGTTTTATTTGCATATTTGAATTATGAACAAACGCGTTTTTTCCAGATTGAAAAAGGCAATGAATGCTAAAACGAGTCTCTGGGGAACAGCTGCCAATAAAGTTCTTAGCCCCACCCTCCCTAGAGTGCCAGGACTCTTTTTTATAGAAAGGAGGTTATTGGGGATAAATATATATATATATATATATACATATATATATATATATGTCAAATAAATCCTTTCCGCAGTGAGCGGGGCGCTCCCACACACACAGCCTCCACTTGCGCACAGACGGACACGGCACCACCAAAAAGGTAATTCCTCAAGTTGTGAATTTAATTAATTTATTTTATTTCATAGCACCAAGGTGAAAATGGCCTACGCGTTTCAGCCATAGCCTTCGACAGGGCCATAGAGATTTTGTCTAGAGTGTCACTTTTTAAAGGGGCACACGCCCCACCCACACCTCAACAACAAAAACTTTATAAACAAACAACGGGACACAAGTCATTCTCTTGTTACCTTTTTTCCCCTTTTTTTGTACCTGTTATATTCTTCATTTTCCCATACCATTTTCTTATGTTGCCATTGGTGCTCATATCGCTCCAATGGTGACATCATAGGTTGGTGCTGTGTGTCAGTCAAGAAGTACAGATATTAAAAGAAAGGAAAAAATGGGAGTAGAAAGAGAAAACAAATATGAATATAAGACAAAAAAGGATTAATGGTAAAGTACCCATACATATGACAAACATTAATGTGATCATAAAGTGTGTGACAATATATACCTCCCCAATAGCAAATGTGGGTCAATGAGCGTATCCCCAAACGGGGATAAAAGATATTCTCGCTCCAGTCTTCCTCATTAGAAGCTATTCCGTGTTCTCATTCCCTGACACCTAAAATTATTCAAAAAAGGTTTCCACTGTTTACCTCCAACTTTTGAAATTCACACATTTTGGGCTCCCATCATGGCATATACAATACATAATCTAAACAGTTCCTAAAGTGCAAAGTGCTTCAACTGTTCAAGTAATCAGACATGAATCACCCCAATTTTATAGTATACACTATTGCCCCCATAAGGGCCCACAATTAAGTACCGATTAACTGCTCAAAAATTGCAGAAATTGCTAAAATTGCACATATTGCTTACGCACTCTGAAGTACTGACTGTAGGTTGCCCCTGGGGTTCATTACCAAGACAACATGTGTTCTGATATAAAAATATAGCTATATATTCCCACTGATCAAAACAACACTGTGGAGAGTAGGATCTGCCTCTTATGGTTACCCCCACTTTTTTGCTGGTGTATCACTGTTTTTCGACTTTAGTCTGGCTGGGGTCCTGCTATCCAGGACCCCAGCCTAGCTGCTTCCTCTCTAAATTGACTCCCTGTACTTTAGGTACACCACAGATTGGATTCTGGAGTGCCCTTATAAGTCCCTAGTATATGGTATACTATGTACCAAGGGCATAGACACCCCAGAGGCCTGCCAGGGGCTGAAGCATGTATTGTGCCACCCCTGGAAGGCCATCCAAAATGACACCACAGGACTGCTACAGCAGCCTGAGTTAGGTGGTGCATGCACCCCTTACTGAGATATAGGTTCACTATATCTCACCTAACACTGCACATAGAAACCTATCAGTTACCCCTATGGCAGGCCTTATCAATCCTGAAGGCAGGGTGCTTGGTTATATGTGAGAGGGTGCCCATGCATGAGCAGAGCCCCTCTGCAGCTCTCGGAATCTCCTATACGGGGTTGTCTGTGGTGCAGCCTGACCATATAATCTTAAGTGCATTATATCTAAACGGTAAATGCTAACTTTGGGATGGCTGCACGGAAACATGTCGGGTTTGGTGTCAAACACCTTGGAATCATACCCCCACACCAGTACCGAAACTCCAGCAGGGGAGGCCTGGACAATAGGTTTCCTGTCTCAGGGAGGTGTCACCACCTCCCAGACAGGCCTTAGTGGATTGGGGCTGGGTGGTGCACTCTCTGAGTGCTTTGAAGTCCTGCACTGGGGGCACATTTGGTGTCCTGCTCTGGCACGAAACTGGACAAAGGAAATGGGTGTAGCCACCCCTCTTTCCAAACCCTCCCATAGGTGGGACCCCAGAGTTAGTCCAACCCCTTTTCTTAGTATAAGTAAGGGAACCCTGGCAACAGGACTTTAGATATCCCTGGACGAAACTCTGAAGCTGAATCCTGGACCTTCGACGCTCTACATCAAGATTAGAGGACTGAAGAATCTCCCTTGGGGTCAAGGAGTGACTCCCCTGCTTGGCAGGCACCAACAAAGCATAAAAACAAGCACAAAGGCAAAACAGAGCAGAAGAGGGCAAAACAGAGCACAGAAAAGGCAAAACAGAGGGCAGACAAACAAGCAGAAAAAGACTAAACAGAGGGCAGAAAAGGCAAATCAGGGCAGGAGAGGGCAAAACAGAGGGAAGGAAAAAAAGCGTAAAAAGGCAAAACAGAGGGCAGAAAAACAAGCAGAAAAGTCAAAACAGGGCAGAAGAGGGAAAAACAGAGGGCAGAAAAGGCAAAATGGAGGGCAGAAAAATTAGCTGAAAAGGCAAAATAGAGGGAAGAAAATTGAGCAGAAAAAGGCAAAACAAAGGGCAGACAAACAACCAGAAAACGGCAAAAGAGAGGGCAGAAAAAGGGGCAGAAAAGGCAAAACAGAACAAGAAACGAGCAGAGAAGGCACAAACAGAGGGCAGCTGGTAGACAGGCAGCAGAGGGTAGTGGACTGCCGGCAAGCTAGACAGGAAACAGTAGCAGGGGGAGCTGGCACGAGGACCTGCTCAATGGGATCGCCATGGGGCCTCCATTAAGTAGGTCTTGGGGGGGAGAGCGGGGCACTGAGGTGGGAGGAGGAAAACGGTGAGAAGAGGGAAGAAACAAGCAGAAAAAAGCAAAACAGTGGGCAGAAAAACGAGCAGGAAATAGGCAAACAAGAGGGCAGAAAACCAAGCTGAAAAGGGCAAAATAGAGGGCAGAAAAACGAGCAGAAAAGACAAAACAAAGGGCTGAAATACAAGCAGAAAAGGCAAAACTGAGCAAGAAATGAGCAGAGGAGGCACAAACAGAGGACAGCACGTAGACAGGCAGCAGAGGGTAGCGGACTGCGGGAAAGCTGGAAGGGAGAACTGTGATGAGTGGGTTATTTCTTGTCCTTACCAAGTGAGAGCAGAGTCCATGATTCTCCCTTTAAATGACTATGGGCCAGATGTACGACCCTTACAATTTGCGACCCCATTGGGAATGACTAGCACTCCCAGGGATGGTGGCCTGCTGGGGTCAGGAGACCACCATGTCTGTGACTGCTTTTTCAATAAAGCATTTTTCTTTTTTAAATGTAGCCCGTTTTCCTTAAAGGAAAAAGGGCTGCATTTAAAAAAGAAAATGAAACGTTACTGTTTCATTTTCTAAGAGTAGACAGTGGTTCTTGGGACCACTACCTGCTCTTACAAAATATTTTTAATGCCAGTCACAAAGGGGAAGGGACCCCCAAGGGACCCCTTCACTTTTGCGAGTGGCTTACCACCCATTTGAAATGGGTGGTAAACTGCGAGTGTTTTGCAGCACCAACAATCTTACATTGAAGTGCTAGTCGCTATTAGGAAGTGACGCCCTTGGCGCGCCCCTTCCAAATAGCGTGTCGCAAACCCCATTTTGCGAGTCGGTAATAGGTTTCCGACTCACAAAATAGGGTTTGTAAATAGGGCAGATTCCCCTTTTGCGACAGCAAAAAACGGTCGTACATCTGGCCCTATGAGTATACACTTGCAAATCACCTGAAGCTCTGCATGTTTGGCCCCGCCCTGTCCACCTTAGTAGTATGCAATGGTCTTTCCGCCTTTTGCCAGGATGATGGCCAGCTTACTAAAAGGCCCCCCGGCGCTTTTCCCACCAATTTTGGTGCTGCGTTCTTGATGCTGAGTGTTAGAAATGGGGGTCTCTAGTTGGCCATGGCTGGCGCCAATGTCCAAATAGGGACCCTTCTTCCTAAGTCAGGGCAAGTGGGCTACCCCCTTTGATAACCCCTGCTCAACCCTGTGGTAACGTAGCACGAGCAGTTAGGCCTATCTCAGAGGCAGTGTGTGAAGCATTTATGACCATGCACAATAAGGCAGTAACGACACCACAAAAGGACACAACTCAAGTAGGTATAGAAAAAATAGTATCTTTATCTAAGGTTTAGTACGAGACTCTCAAAAGCGTTTTAACCAGTCACAATGCACGTAAATCAGTAGGGACTTAAAAAGGCAATAACGTGTTCACCAGAACGTGGCACTGACCGAGTTCAAGGCTTGGGTCTACGCGACCCGTTGCGCACCAGATACCTGGCGTTGGACGGGGACACAGCACGTAGCTTCTCGAAGAAGCGGAGACGGTACAGGCGGACTCCCAGCGACCACAGTTCTCGATGGCAGTGGTCCGCAAAGTGCCCTCTCAATGATTCGGGCACTCAGGGACAGGCGGGCTCCCAGCGGCAGCAGCACGCGGCTGCGGCGGCCCGGGCTGGTGGTGGCGATGACTCTCGTCGTGCAGCTCCGTGTGGGCTCGCGGCGGCAGCAGCGCTCTCCTAGCTGCGGCGGCCCACGGGACGATTCACGATGGTGCAAGGTTGACAAAGACGCGGGCACTCAGCGGCAGCAGCTCTCTCTTAGCTGCGGCGGCCCACAGGACAAATCCCAATGATGCAAAGTTAGCAAAGGTGCGAGCACTCCGCGGCAGCAGCTCTCTCTTAGCTGCGGCAGCTCACAGGGCAAATCACGATGATGCAAAGTTAGCAAAGGTGCGAGCACTCAGCGGCGGCAGCCCTCTCTTGGCTGCGGCGGCTCACAGGACAAATCTCGGTGATGCAAAGTTAGCAAAGGTGCAAGCACTCCGCGGCAGCAGCTCTCTCTTAGCTGCGGCGGCTCACAGGACAAATCACGATGATGCAAAGTTAGCAAGAGTGCGAGCACTCAGCGGCGGCAGCTCTCTCTTAGCTGCGGCGGCTCACAGGACAAATCTCGGTGATGCAAAGTTAGCAAAGGTGCGAGCACTCCGCGGCAGCAGCTCTCTCTTAGCTGCGGCAGCTCACAGGACAAATCACGATGATGCAAAGTTAGCAAGGGTGCGAGCACTCTGCAGCGGCTCAAAGGACAATCCACGATGTTGCACAACTAACACAAGAGTGGGCATCCAGCGGCGGCAGCTCTCTTAGCTGCGGTGGCCCACAGGGTTTCAGCGAAGGTTCTGAGGATTCAAAATAAGGTGGGCACTCAGCGGCAGCAGCTCTCTCTTAGCTGCGGCGGCCCACACAGTTTCAGCGAAGGTTCTGAGGATTCAAAATAATGCAGGCACTCAGCGGCGGCAGCTCTCTCTTAGCTGCGGCGACCCACACAGTTTCAGCGAAGGTTCTGAAGATTCAAATTAAGGCGGGCACTCAGCGGCGGCAGCTCTCTCTTAGCTGCGGCGGCCCACACAGTTTCAGCGAAGGTTCTAAAGATTCGAATTAAGGCGGGCACTCAGCGGCGGCAGCTCTCTCTTAGGTGCGGCGGCCCACACAGTTTCAGCGAAGGTTCTGAAGATTCGAATTAAGGCGGGCACTCAGCGGCGGCAGCTCTCTCTTAGCTGCGGCGGCCACACACAGAGTTCACAAGGGTTACCAGTCGCGTTCCTCACAGTAGGACTAGAGGTTCCGGATTACTCGGCGGAGGCCTCACCTGCAAGTAGAATTCCTAGCAAAGGAATTTGGGCGGCTGACGGGGTGAAGTCTAATGTCCCTGAGACTTCAGCAGGAGGCGCTCTCAATTCAGGCCCTTGGGTAGTTTTTTCAGCAAGCTTGGTGAAAGTTTCAAAGTCCTTTCCTCTGTCCGCTCGGACAGAGTTTCGTCTTGACAGCCAGAAGGAACACGCTTGAAACAGGTTTCAGCGCAGCGTTTTATACCTAACAAGTCTTTGTTCTCTGCAGTTACAAATCACTGCATCCAGCCAGAACCAGTTCGGTGGGGTCGGGGAGCACTTGGTTTACGAGGCGACATCCTGCCCTTTGAGAATCTGGGGGTCTGCTATCAGACGCCCAGTGGGAGGTGGAGCCATCATTCACCTTGCCAGGCACGGCCCTGCTCAGATCAAAGAGTCACCCCTCTCCATACTCTAAATGCCGATCTCTCTCTCCAGCCAGGTCTGACCCAGCTGGCCCTGCTGCTCCAAAACCAGACGGCCAATACACATGCTAGCAAAGCCTACAGGAAAGCTGAGGCCAGAAAATACCTCGTTTCTAGCAGAGGTATTTTCGAACACGGGCTACGCAAATAATCCTTACTAAAAGATGTATCTCAATGTCCTGAGCTTAAACATATCAAATTCGACGTTCCTATCAGGTTCCTGGGGGCAGGTAGGATTAGGGTATGTAATACTCAGCCTGCCCATTCTGGCCTATGAGAACGGATAGCCTCACAATAGTAAACAGTGAAATGGAGGGTAACTCGCTATTAGAACATGCTACACAGACATACTTTAAAAGCTGCTTCGTTGGGTAGCGCAAATCAGCGCTGCCGGCCCACCAGCAGTAATTGGTCTACCAGCCCTGGGCACACACAGTGCACTGATACTAGGGACTGACAGGTAAACCAAACGAGCCAATTATGATTATCCCAATTCATACAGTTATCTTTACACAGGGAGCATTCGCGCTGTGTCACTGATTGGCAGTGGCACAGTGCCCAGAGCATCTAAATCCAGCCAACATAAAAGGTAAGAAGTGAAAAGAGGAAGGGAGACCCGCGCCAATGATGCCAGGTCTAACACTGAGGAATATGAGGACATCTCCACCAAACAAAGAAGCACTTACTGCATATTGTTAAGAGGAAGGACCCTTGTTTGATGGAGATTTACCTCTTTGTACTCTCACAGTCTTCTTTATAGGAAGATTAATGTTATCACAAATTTCTGGAGGAACAATCACATTCCCGAAACGCACACAAGGTCACTGGTGAAATGTACTCATGCTCCATTACGCAGCTATAGTGTGAAGTACACACTAGACATTTGCCCAAGGAGGTAGCACTTAGTAATTAAGCAGTAGAAAGTACTCCACTTGGGTAGATAGTTTGTGCATAACTGTGGACTTTTGTTGGATAAACGGGCAGGTCAGGTTCATTTCTGGCCCTGATGCTCATTTCACGCAAATTAAACCTCAACGGGAAGCACTTATAAATATAAACATTTCAGGTGCCGCAGATGAAGCTCCATCGCTGTAAAGGACAAATGATCCTAACTTCCTGGGCTTGGTGAAGGCAAAGCAAGTGTGTTTTCTGGGCAATTCCACATTGAATACCAATCTGAAGTCCCTAGTGAAGGTGAATGTATTGTTGATCTATCAGAGCACAACCTGTAGTGACTGTGATGAGTGGGTTCTTTCCTGACCTCTCCTGATGAGAGCAGAGACCATAGTTCTCCCTTTAAATGACTACGAGTATGTAAAAGTGCAAAATCACCTGGAGAAATCGCCCTTATGGCCCCACTCCCTCCACCTTAGTAGTATGCAACTCACAGACTCATGCAGCCACTAACACACCTACTCACATACCCATATAACCACTTACAAACTCAATAACAGACCCATACAGCCACTCACACACCTAAAAAACTACTCATACACCCACTCACACACCAATACAGCCACTCATACATCCACTTACAGATCTATACAGCCACTCACACACCCACTCACAGACCAATACAGCCACTCACACGCCCACTCACAGACCCATACAGGCAATCACACACCCACTCACAAAGGTTGGAGGTTACAGTTAGGAAATAACATTTTTTAAAAACCTCCAAAATTCACTAACAAATCCAAAGGTTACAGGGATGTTATAGTAAGGAAATAACATTAAAAAACATCTGGAATTCACCCAAAAAACCAAAGGTCACAGGGACATTATAGTTAGTCTCAGATTTCACTCATACAGTACCAGTGAAATTCAGCAATTACCTGAGCTAACTATAACTTATACCCCTGCAATGCACTGCTTATGACCTCACATATTATGTCACTCATGACATGGCCAGTGACATCACTGATGACATCATCCACAGAACCACTCACATATCCACTCACATACCCACACAACCACTCATAAACCCACACACTCATCCATAGAGCTACTCACACACCCATTCACTCACCCATACAACCACTCACACAGCCATTCACTTACCCATACACCTACTCACACAGCCACTCACTCACTCATACAGTCACTCACACAGCCACTCACTCACCCATACAGTTACTCACACCCTCACATATTCACCCATACAGACTCTCAACAGCCACTTACCCACCCATACAACCACTCACACAGACACTCCCTCTCCAATACATCCTCTCACACACCCACTCAGTTAACCAAACAGCCACACTCTCACCCATACAGCCACTTACATATCCAGTCACTCCACCCATACAGCCACTCACACAGCCACTCAGCCACACATACAGCCCCTCACAGACCCACTCACCCACCCATACAGTCACTCACACCCCCATACAACCACATACACCCAGTCACTCATCAATACAACCACTCACACAGTCACTCACTCATATAGCTATTCACACCCACGTATTCACCCATACAGCCACTCCCACACTGATATGCAGTCAAACAGCCACTCAGATGACATATGTTAGAAACAGTGTCACTCATTAGTAGTACAAAAAGAAGAGTAATTTAACTTATGTAGTAGCTTATTATATATCTTTAAATCTCATAAACGTTTACGAAACACACTCACTGGATGATGCCATATCAGTGATGTCATTTGAGATGGCATCAGTGATGTCATCAGTGATTTCACTCACCATGTCATGAGTGATGTAATACGTGAGGTCATAAGCAGTGCATTATGGGGGCGGAAGTTGTAGTTAGCTCAGGTAACTATAACTGCTGAATTTCACTGGTTTTAAATGAGTGAAATCTGAGCCTAACTATAACATCCCTTTAACCTTTGATTTTTTCAGTGAATATATTTTATACACACAACTGTATTGTGATTTTTGATTCCTGAACAAGGCATAAACTCAGCTGGCGTAACTTTAATATGCAGTATGTAAGCAATGGTATTTTATACAACAGGGATTATTGCAGGAGTAGTACTAATAATCCTAGGTGTCTTTGCCCACTTAGGTATAATCCGATGAATTAATATAGCATTAGCATACCATATAATAGTTATTATATTGTGATATTAATTTTTGATCTAGTATGCCCTGCTATAATGAGTATAATGTGTATTATAGGCAATAATATATGTAAAAGTGGTTATACACAGCTGTTTCCTTAAAACTACCATCCTCTTACTATGTTAACTATTTCTCACATGGTGTGTATATAATGGACACACATTATGGTGGGTATTGATCTGTCTGTTTTTGGAATAAACCTTTTCACAGCGTTCCCTCTAGAGTACCAGCACTGCTGTTTGTATAGCCACACAGGGACTGATACACACACACACACATGCACGCACGCACACACACACACGCACACACTCCTTCACACCCTCCCCACTGTCTTGTGTTTAAGGAGTAGTGAAAATAACTAAAGTTCCAACCTAAAGTCTTAATATTCATACTCACAGTTAAATGTAGGCAGATCTTGACAGCTGTGAACAATGTTGATAAGTGGCATAATATTGCTCCAGTGCAGCAACGAAGGAGAACTTCCATTTTTATAGCATTCCTGTTTTCCTCTCGCAATCAAACATGTTCCATTCTCTACACACAGACAGAGTCACACACCAGTAAGTATAGTGCCGCACAATTATGTCCATGAGTCCTTATGAGATTATCTAGATTTGTTTCTGACACCAGGCACAACCCTCTCTGCTTTCTTTCCACTGCTCTCCCAGAATCTAGTGACTGCAACCAGGCTAGCTCTTTCCTCTAATGTGGGAAGTTCAGCCATTTGGGTGGTCTGTGAAGATCCTGAAAAGGCCTCAGCTGAGATAAGCAACTTCAGAAAACGTATTAATTCAAGAAGACTCTCCAGGCTTAGACCTGGCAAATTCTACTCTGTCTACTGTAATGTTTATGTTTATTGTACACAAATAATAGATTAGTGCAAAGTACGATGAGAACTAAATTTGAAGTAATTTTTGAGGAGGAGAAAAGTGAATTGGTTATAGAAGAGCTTCACAAGGGAAAATCTCTGGGTCCAAATATGATCCCACCCAATATTTAAACTGCATCCAGAATGCTGGACAACAACTCTAGTAATAATCTTTCACAAGATTTCTGCCACAGGAAAATGCCTTAGTTCCTGGCAGAACAATAAAAACGTTCCACTGTACAAGAAGGGCCAGATGACAATCCTAAAATAAAATAGACCTATCAGTCTTATTGACATTGACAGTAAAATCTTGTCCAACATTTTTGCTGATTGGCCTTAAGAAGAGAGCATGCTTCCTACAATCCAAGGTGGCTTGAAAGTGAGCCTCGCAACAGTAGAGGAGTTTTTTGTATCCACAAATATAGTACATCGAAAAGGTGCCACTGTGTCGCCTTCTTGGACATCACTTCAGATTTTGACTTAGTACCATACCAACGATTATGGATCAAGCTCTCACTGTTAGGTATTGACCCTGCTCCGTCACAGTGGACAACTAAGCCGACAGTTTGCCATCAACTGTGGGGTCAAAAAGTCTTTCCTTTTGGCCCGGTTATTGTTCTCAGGGTGCTGGTCACCAGGCATTGCGGCTGACCTCCCAACATTAGGTTGGCTGCCTGCGGAGAAGGGATGGCCTTATGTATGGTAACAAAATATTACTTTACATTACAAAAACCCTAGAAATTCACTGAAAAAAAGAAAGGTTAAAGTAGTGCTATAGTTAGGTGAAATGTTCAGTAACAACGTAATGTTTTAAACTAAAACAAAACACTGTAATTCACCAGTTCTAGTTATTGCAAGTAACTATAACTTGTGCCCTAAGACAACTATAGCTTGCCTTCTTGCCATGCACTGTGAACTACCCCACATGCGACATCACTTATGACATCTTCTATGACATCTTTGATAATATCACTGCAACATTTGCAATAAAAGATTTGATGAGAAAGCTGTGCATGACGGGGCATGAGTTATAGGTTACCTTAGGGCTTGAGTAATAGTTACATGAGATATCTATAACCAGCGCTTGAAATGGGCCGACACTGTCTAGTACTGAGTACCGGCACTTTTTTATTTTGAAAGGGAGAATACCGGCTCTTCTCAAGAGAGACATAATACTTTTCATTGGAGAGTATCTGTACTTTTCAGCACAAGCAGGTACTCTGATACAGAGTACCTGCACGTCTATTTTTTCCATTTCCCAGCCAAGTTTTGGTTTAACACTTTATGTTGTTACTGAACATTTCACCTAACTATAACGTTACTTTAACCTCTCTTTTTTTCAGTGAAAAAAAAAAATAAAAAAAAATATATATATATATATATATATATATATATATATATATATATATCAAGATACAATTTGGGTAACAGTTTCTGCCCGGCGCTAAGTATCCCAGTTACTGGTCCCCACCAGTATTTTTTACAATCGTAGTAAACAACAAAATACTGAGATATCCACAATCGCAACAATTCACAACAAGTCTTCTTCGTTGGTTCCTTAAGTTGTGTTTATTCTTTCTTTAACTTAAATCTCCAAATAAATTTTAAGTGATCAGACAGAAGCCAACACGTGTTTCGCGCTCCACTGTGCTTCTTCAGGGCTTGAAATTCTGAGTTTTGATAATTTTTATTCCATCTCTCCCATTGCTCCAGTTATTAAATTATTCGTGTCATCCGTTATCAATTTCTCCTAAAATTCTTTTAAGACATGTAGAGCTCCTCCTTTTATATCAGTTTAGAGTTAATGTCCTTGTGCATGCTCAATAGTTCAGATCCCCCTTGATACGGGTCGGATACAGGCTGAGAGCCTCCTGATCCTTCTCCTTCAATTCACGGGCCAAAAACTCATGGGATCCCCCTTGCAAAACCAGGTTGGTTTGTGATAGGTAATTTTGATGTCTCCTCAATAGGTTTTGGGCCCTTGCCTGTCGCGGGTCCTTGACCCACCCATGCGAGTGAGGTACCATTTTTATCGGAAGACCTGGGGGAATGCTGGGTGGGAAGAAATTTGTGGATCCACGCAGATTCCAGATTTTTCCCACACAAATTTGAGAAAAAAGTGATTTTTTCCAGCTAAATTTGAGGTTTGCAGGGGATTCTGGGTTGGAGAATGTTGGGGGACCCACCAAGCCATACCTCGCTGGACTCCCCCGGGTGTCTAGTTTTTAGAAAGGTGTGGGTTTGGTAGGTTTCCCTAGATGGTCGCCGAGCCCAGGGCCAAAAACTCATGGGACTCCCCTAGCAAAACCAGGTTGGTTTGTGATAGGTAATTTTGATGTCGCCTCAATAGGTTTTGGGTCCTTTCCTGCCACGGGTACTTGGCCCACCCACACAAGTGAGGTACCATTTCTATTGGGATACTTGGAGAAATGCTGGGGGTTAGGAAATTTGTTGTTTCTTTCTGAAGCGGGAAAAGTTTGGCACAATAATGCAAGGAAAATGTGACAGTCACATTTTGAGGTTTGCAGGACATTGTGGGTAAGATAACTTGTTGGGATCCACAAGAGAGACATCACCATGTACTCCCATGGGTGTTTAGTTTACGACAATATCTACAGTTGGTAGGTTTTTCTTAGATGGAATGTACACCTTGGCAGAGAGACAAAAAAGACAAATATTACTGCACAGCCATCTATTCCTCAAGCACACACACATACTGGTTGGATTTGGCAAAAGGGCGAGTGATGGTTCAGTATATAAAATTTTATTATCAAGAGATTTCACAAAAATGAAATGCACTGTCAATAATTGAAAGGACAAAAAACTGAACCAGTGACTCGCAGCTTGTGAGCTGTAAAGAGCCATGTCAAGGCCCCAACCGCTTTACAGGCCATTCACACACCTTTCATACGTGATACACACAAGACCATTCACACCAACAGGCACGAAACCAACACATTACAACATTCACAAAAAGGGACAAGGTACACCCTGCTTGAGTAAGACAGAAAAGACAAATATTTCTGCACAACCACCTATTCCTCAAGCACACATACATACCGGTTGGATTTGGCACGAGGGTGAGTAATGGTTCAGTATATACAGTTGTATTAGCAAGAGATTTCACAAAATTGAAATTAACTGTTAATAATTGAAAGGACGAAAAACTGAACCATTGACTCACAGCTCGTGAGCTGTAAAGCCACGACAAGGCACCAACCTCTTTACAGGCCATTCATACACCCTTCATACGTGTGACACATACAAAATCATTCACACTGCCAGCCGCGGGCCCAGCACATTACAACACTCACACCAGCAGACAGTGCCATTCAAGGGCCCATCACTTTCACACGCCCACATTCCTGACACAGTAACCACACCAGCTCACGGATTGTGTGGAGTGGCGTTTGGCTAGCAGTGTGTGTAGTGACCAGCAGCAAGTCACTACTCACACACCGCCAGCCAAGCGCCAGTCCACGCACACCGCCAGCCGAGCACCAGTCCACGCACACCGCCAGGCGAGTGCCAGTCCACGCACACCGCCAGCCAAGCGCCAGTCCACTCACACCGCCATCCAAGCACCAGTCCACGCACACCGCCTGCCAAGCACCAGTCCACGCACACCGCCAGCCAAGCGCCAGTCCACGCACACCGCCAGCCAAGCGCCAGTCAACGCACACTGCCAGCCAAGCGCCAGTCCACGCACACCGAAAGCCAAGCGCCAGTCAACGCACACCGCCAGCCAAGCGCCAGCCTACAAACACCGCCATCACATTTAGGATTTTTGTTATACAAAAAAGAAAATATAAACAAATTGCAAATAGATACAAATCTACTAACACAAAATCTGAAACTAAATACATTGCACAAATGCCAACCTTGAAACTGAACAAAAAATATAAAACAATAGAGACCCAGCAGTTCACTTTACCACTCATGGATGCTCCCAAAAATTATTTTGCGTGTGGTACATTCTAAAACAAGCAGGCACACACAGCGCAGGGTTAGAAGGACACTCGGGGCAGTACATACGAGTCTCCTTCCGTGTACCTCTTTGCCAACAGACTCTACATCTCCTACTGGGAAAGTCTTTGGAGGGTGTGGGAGGAATGTGATCAGGAAAGTGGCGATCTTTCAATCTAGCCACATCCTCCACCACTCCAACTCTAGGAACACTTGCCTGTTCCACTACAACAAGGCTGCCTATTACAGACTCAGATTATCACGTGGATGATGTCATCAGTGATGTTATTTGAGATGTCATCAGTGATGTCATCAGTGATGTCACTGACCATGTCATGAGTGATGTAATATGTGACGTCATCAGCAGTGCATTGCGGGGGCGCGAGTTATAGTTAGCTGAACTAACTATAACGGGGGAATTTTACGGGTTTTCTACGAGTGCAATGTCCAACTAACTATAACTGTCCCTAAAACCTATGGTTTTTTCAGTGAATTTGTAAGGTTTTTTAAATGCTAATTTCTAAATATAACGTGCCTGAAACCTATGGTTTTTTTCAGTGAATATATATATATATATATATATATATATATATATATATATATACAGAATCATCCACAGCCAGGTTGGTGATGCAAAGTGATGAAAATGTATTCAGTGAACTCCAGTGTTCCTCATAAGTGTGAACAAACAATCTAAAAATGAATACAGCCGATGCGTTTCGGGTGCACGCCTTCAACTGGGCCTCACATACAATTACAATGGACACCATTTTATTGCCGAGTCCTTTCTCAATTTCATCGGCCCTGAAGCACTAGAACTACAACCTCATTTTGGGACATCACAATTTCGAGTCAATTCGTCATCCATTTTCTTCACCTAGCAAACCCGTTTCACAACATTTCATACCAATGTACCTTTTCATCTGAGATATTGATGATCTCACACATTATCTTTGCTCTCATTTCATGCCACATTACTCCATGTCATTTTTTGCGAATAATGTGCCGATATACTGATCATTAATAATTCCAAACTGCAATACCCCAATGCACTTGCACTCTATCTCAGATAATCGCTAGGTGATCTCTCACAGCAATATGATCAACCAGCGCATTTTAAGTCCCTCTCCATTCAATGTGCAGAATATTTATATATGCCCATTCACTGTACTCTTAATCTAAAGTGCATAGTGCATGTTTGTTAACACTTATAAGAGATTACTCAATAAAATATATATATGAAAGTGCAGGGTAGAAAAATAGATTTGTATCTACTGCTGCATTATTTTATTAATCTGCCATTTAATGTTTAATCTTTCATTTACTGTTTATTCAGTGTTGTCACCTTATGCCACAACCTTTATGTCAAAGGTTGTGGCAAGACCACATCATCAGGGTCATAACGTAATGTGATGTTACTTCCTGTGACGTTATCAGCGGCTGACCGTTTGGATGATGTCATTTCACTACCCCGGTAATTTGGTAAATGGACACCAATGTTCATTCCTTTCTCTCTTTTCCATTTCATCCATATCCCCTATCCTCTCTCCCTTAATCCCCCAACCTGCCCCCATAGCCAGTACTGCCAAGTATCACGCATCATGCGTTAGACTAACGCATTTCAGTGTGGTGGTCCGCAACACCGCACTGAAATGCATTGTCACGCATAATAGCGCCTCCTGAGCTGTCAAGCAGGAGCGCTAGTAATCATGCACCACTGAGCAGTATTGAAACTAAAGATGGAGGGAGGAGTGACAGCGCACCCTGCACTCTGCTCCGGGGGCCGGCTCAGAGTCTGCAGCTGTAGCTGCTACTCCGTTACAATGTAAAATGATGTATACTAGGATTCACCACCGGCAGCGGCAGGGCAATTTGCTACATTCATACTTCCGTGACTCAGAGTCAGGAGATCAGGAAGAGTTTTGTAGCACACACGTCCTGCTGCCGCAGCGGCTGGAGTTAAAGCTTCAGCAGGCTGGCACCGCGGGTATTTTAAATTGATTAATTAAAATGTTGATCACGCACCGGAGGGAGCCGACTCACCGCACCGGGGCACCAGCGGTTGAGTGAACCGCCCGCCGGCAGGCCGTTGCGCAGGAGTTGTTCAGCATATAGGAGCACACCAGTCTCTCCACGCAGCTGCTGAACCTCAGAGGGCGGAGTCGTTGAGGCCACGGCGAGGGCAAAGTGAGTGCAGCCTGGAGAGTAAACTCTCTTACTCTGCTTCATTAGAAATATGATTTCACTGTTATATAGCGCTTGCCGAACCCTGTCTTCCTCCTTCACCCGACCCGGGTTTTGCTGATCCCTGTCTTCCTCCTTCACCCCTGTTGATCCCCCTTCCACGCACCTCGCGGTTGTGTCTTGTGCTTAGCAGTCGACAGGCCATCTCAAGGCTCCTTGCTAAGCCACGGTGTTGTGGCCAGTGGATACCGCTTGTACACCGGTGTTTCCCCACGCTTGGCCTCAGCTCTTCCCCGCATTTGCGGTGACTAATGGCAGGACCGACCCCGCGACCAGCCTTGGGAGCCCCACCCTGAAACAAGACATCTGGGGACTGACTCCTTGCATCTTGGAAATGCTGGGCTCAGCTACAGGTAGAGTGGTGACAGGGAGAGCAGGGTGTGGGAGGAAAGCGGCCAGGGGTAATGTTTAGGTGTGGGTCAGGTGTGCAGGTTGAGAGGGGCGTGGCAGGAGGCGACACTTCTAGAGGCTTTGCTTTTCAGCAATCCACTCCACACATTGGGCATGGCTGAGGGTGATTTAAGAGGCTTGCGTGCATGAGGAAGGGCTTTGCTGCATTAGGTGTCAGCCTGAAAGAGTTATGTAAACTGGAAGACAGTTCTGCTGTCCAATAACAATTTTGTAATTCCTCTACAACCTGAGGGGTAGCCCTGCTGTACAGTACTGGAGCGAATTAGCTGGATCTTTGCAATCTGTTGTCTCATGCGCAAATCTAGAAGGTTTTTGCAGCCCGAGCCAGCTATCCTCTGTTAGGTGTGAGTTAATAAGCATAGTGAAACCTGGTGCACCGGTTTGTTGCAGTCCTGCCAAGTACAACGCATCAGGCGATTTGCGTGGCAATGTCTAACGCTTGCAGTTATGCAAAAAAGAAAATGACCAAAAAGTGTTAGGCTAACCGATGAGTAGCACTTGGCGGGGCGGATATCCTGATGTTATGTGCTGGATTGAGGCCCTAACATAGATGCGCTGTTTCAGAGGCTCAAATCCTTCGTGCCACAGAGACAGGCAGGACCTTTCACCTACATTGGCCCTCCCTTTACAAATAACGAGCAACAAAGTCTGTCCCTTATCTGACGTGTGCTCTGGGTGCAGAAGACGGTCCATCCTAAAAACGTCATATCCATGTCCAACAGTGACTAACCTATGTCACAACGAGGTCTTAGACAAAGACCCTTCGCTCTTGGGATTTTGCCTAGCACAGGATTATTGATTTCTCCAAGAACTCATTAAATATGCATGAACCACGATTTCCTAAGGGTTCATTCCTGACGTCTTCCTCCGACCGACTGTACGTCAATACTAACATTCCAAGGCATCTATCAGGTATAAATATACCTCCCTTTGCCCAAGCAAACTAGAGGTGACCGAGACTTTCCATGCCGCCACTCTGACCTGAGACGCTGCAACCTGCATCATGCCACAGCTCCAGCTGGCAGAGGTCCATCCACCCATCCTGGGGTGTCCAGCTCAACACCAGGATGAAGTCCCACTAAGGTAATGGGGTTAGATTAAATCCTAGGGGGATTCTTGGCTCTCTAAGACCTACACACATGCTAGGTACACTTAGGTACATCTAGTTAGGCATCATAGGGGTATAGGCTTTATCTTAATGCATTCTGCATTTCATGTATGTGTTCATTACTATTGAACAATGGTAAAACTGTACCATGCATTTTTATTTAACTGCACTGCTGACCATATTTCTCTGCTACTGTCCAACAGTTGTCACAGCACATATAACCAGTACTAGAACAACAACTGTGCAATAAATTTTATTGTAAACACACCCGACTGTTTCTTCTATGTACTTCTCTGAGATGAGTGACTGAATGAAAAGTAGTATATTGTTTCCACGATCCTGAGGGATCAGGGTTTTATGTTATGTGGTTGCCAGAAACTATTCACTTCTTGTCTTCAAGAAGTTTCTAGTGACCTATGAGCTAGCTGGCACAGGTAATTAAGTTTAATATAATCGATAGTGAC
The DNA here is from genome assembly GCA_963921515.1 of Calotriton arnoldi. Classification (NCBI taxonomy): domain Eukaryota; kingdom Metazoa; phylum Chordata; class Amphibia; order Caudata; family Salamandridae; genus Calotriton; species Calotriton arnoldi. Next base: position 867,575 of record CAWUFW010006354.1, read on the forward strand.
ATACCGACCTTAGTCCTATGTCAAACCTATAGGTTATATTATTCCAATGCGCAGAGCCTATTAGGGAAATAGGAACCACACTACATGACGCCCAAACGTGAATTTGGCACTTATTTAACAGTAGAATCTGAGTAGTTCAGTCATGCTTATTCTCAGAGACCCCTACTCACAAAACGCCAGAGACGTCTGGAGTGGGTAGGCACAAAATTCCGCCACAGCTGAGTAGGCAATCTTCCTATGTATTGGCTGTTGGTTAATCAAGCTTGAAGGAAAAAGTTCCCGAACAATTGTGCCTTTTCAAACCATATCTTAAAACCCTTTAGGACATTTTGTTTTCACAACACAATGTCTGTCGAGGCAGCTGCTCCTGTCACTGGGACACAGGTCTCAAACGACGAAGAGGAAGCAAATACAATACATTTTGCACCCAAAATCAGGCATACACTCACACAAAAACCCCTCAGACATGGTTTAACAGACCGAGAGGGTACAGTGATATTAATAGAGGCACACGAAGATTATCAAACAGATGTGTTCTGTTCTTGGGTTACATTCCCAGCAGTAAATGCAACAACTCAGACTTTTCATTCTTACATACATGAAAAAGTCACAGCGGTCTACACTCCGTTCGAGGAGATTAAGATTCCGCACACTGACCAGGACCACAATTTCTGGTTTAATGGCGCCCTACAACAAATAAATAAAACTAGGTTCGGTCCACTAGGTAGACCAGGAGCTACAAGGTCAATATTAGCTGGCTACACACCACATCCTGACATTGACATAATGCCACAAGATGCACTGCTCTTACAACACAAAGAGTTGGTAAAACTCTTACAGAGCCATGACGCAACTCGTCATGAGGACACTTGGTGTTCAGCCCACAGCAGCTACAAATAACACAGCTCCAACACAGAGCACCGCTACTAAAATCACTCCACAAACATTACACACAGTAATGGGTAAACTACCCACAAAATGTGAACAGATTCCTTTCTGGGTAGCTCAGAAAATTACCCAGTTAGAAGCAGTATTTCCAAATACCACACCATTTGAAAGCATATAATGCAAACACTCTGCTTGCCCATGGGGATCACACCACAGTTAGAGGACTACACAACTTGGGGTACAGTCTTTGCTGCCATATATACCAGGACTCATGGTATTCCTTCCTTAGCGGTAATGCCTGATGTCTTACGACAGATACAGAACAAGTATGGAGCTGAACCAGCTCTGACCTTAGGTATGAAGTTACTAGGTAATTACGACCAGGTATCAACAATAATACTAGCTAACATTAAAGGGGAAGCAGCTTCAGTGGCGATCCGCCAACACCTAAGAGAGGTCAGTCTTATAGACCAACCACAAGAACTTCCCAAAATAATTGAAACTGCATATGCAGAACTGGGAAGGGACAGTTTGGGTAGGAAAGCTTTTAAAACCACAGCTAATGGGCAGTCCTGAGAAGGACAATTCTAAGCAGACACCTACTTCTTCTAAAAAGAAGTGGGATAATAATAAAAAACAAAATTTTTCAGAAATGATTCTCAGTCCCGAGGTAGGTCTCCTCAACAGGAGCCCTCTGCAAAGAGGTATAACCTTAGGAATAGGGATAATATTAGGAAACCTGACAGGTATCAGGATACTGATACACATTCCTCTCGACAAACAACACAGGGAGAGAAGGAAAGTCAGCACACAAAGAAGAGCGCAAGCAGTCCAGGGACAAGCACGCTCAGGACTCTTCTAAAACAGAAGACAAGCCACAATCCAAACCTCAATTTAAAAGAAGAAAGTTGCAGGTCTCAAAGTTAGACATGCACAGAATCCTAAGGACTCAACTTCTGAACGGGGAATGGGCTCAGACAATGCTAGACAGAGTGGTAGACGCAACAATAGCTCGCCAGAACCTGAAGGAATTTCTGGACAGCAAAATTGAATGATTACATCACGGTGGAAACACCAGACAAAAGGGTGAGCGTCCCACACAAGTTATATGAAATAACACTCCGCATGGAGGAGGACAAACACAGGAAAGTAAAATGTCTCTTTGCGAAGAACCTATTGTCTGGTTTTGACATACTGTTAGCAGAACTATATTAGCCGCCAGCATTCGTCAGGGAGCGCCCAAAGGGAGAAAGTATATTTTTCCTGCATTTTCCAACCATGTTCCAGTTCACCTTAAACATACATATGCACGGGAGTGGGCAGTAGCCCAAGCTCCAGCATTGTATAAAAATCACGCTGGATGTGATGATGCCTCAACCCACCACGTGATCCCGTTAATAGTTTCACCACATGCTCAAAGACAATATCGTAATAAGCAAGAAGCTAAAAACACAGGTGAGGGAGATCTTAGATCAACTTGAATACCAGGAGATCATTGAAAAATGCACTTCACAAAAGAACAATCCCTTGTTTCACTTATCAAAACATGATAATACATTTCATCTAGTTTTCATTTACAGACACTTGAACACTTGCACAAAGACATATGCTGTCCAACATGCAGATAGTGCCGCATTAATGAATAACATTATGCGGGAAAAAATACAAAACGACACTTGTCTCAAATGGATTTTTCTGTCAAACTATAGCACCTGAAAACAGGTACCTAACAGCATTTAGTATATTAGAGTCCCAGCGACAATTTTTTGTCATCTCCCCCGTGGGTATAAGAACAGCTCAGGGGTATTTTCTGAAAGAGTTACTGAATGGCTAAAGCACTTTGATGAAGAAGCGTTGACCTATTTGGATGATATTTATCTAACGGACGACCTATTGGGGAAACACTTGACCAGGGTGAGCACCATTATTATGGGATTCACCTTTGGGTGCTACAAATTAAATTTTGAGAAAACAAAAATTGCCCGCCTCTGTCCTATTTTTGGGATACTAGTTTTCAAGTGAAGGGAAAAGCCTGGCAGCTAACTTTTTAGACAAGTGTGCGCTGCTCCAGCCTCCAAAGACATTAAAACAACTTCCAATCAGTACTGGGATTCCTAGATTTTGGCAGAACATACATTTTTGATTTCGCAGAGAGAGTAAAACCTTTCTACAACCTTTTTCAAACCTGACTTTTCAGTCAAACACTGGACACAAGAACACACCAATATTCTTTGTTCACTCCAGGAAGATATTATTGATTCCAAACACATACACACACGTGTAAACTTGCACCACTTGGTACTCAGTATCATTTATGGTCAATGCGGGTACACTTATTAAACCTTTAATGAAGGTGAAACTGTACCAATCGCATACAAATCTCAATTGTACACAAACACAGAAATTAGTTTTAATTCAACAGGAAAAAATTCTGACAACCATTCAGACTGCTGTAGCAAAAGAAAGAGCACTGGCTCATGGGATGATGTATTATTGTCGTCACCCCGGTACCGGGGCTAGCATTCCTAATGCCAAAGCCTTACATCCAGAATGGGTACAAAGGGCTAATTCTTTTGCTGCATCAGACTTTGAATCCAGATTTGAACCAAGTTTAAAAACGCAGGCATTCCTGCAATATGAGAAAGAACATCATCTACCAAATGAAATCTTGCCTCTAGACCAGTATGAATTTTTAAGATTTACACTGATGGGTCTGCACCACCGGCCGCCTTTGTTAAAGAACAGATGCTGGATGGCAAGTTCCGTCCTCATTGCACCAAAAAACTACCTCTAGGTAAAAGCACGGCTCGGTTGGCAGCTTTAAAAGCCCTGATACTTGCACTTGTAAACACGGATCGCGAATTCCCCACACTTATAGTGTGCGATTCCTTTTACTGTGTGCAATCATGTAATAAATATTTACACCATTAGGAACAAAATGGGTTTAAAGATGAAAAAGGTGGCATAATTAAACACGAAAATTATGGGAACAGGTAGTGGAGTTGAAAAATACGATCTACCAAACAAAAACTCACGTGATTAACACACTGAGTCATCAACGTGATGGCGTGCACGTTGCAGGAATTCATTGGCTGTAGAAGCCACACAGGGGGCTGTTCACACAGCTTCCGTAGCTGCGCACACTCGTTCAACAACGAGAATAGACGGTTAGAATATGGTGGCTGTAATTGCTTCACGCAAAGGCAGCACAGTAGTGCCTAAGAAATTTCCACTTATATACTCCTACAAGTTAGGTGCAAACAACATTCCATATGCTCAGATTCCTGGAGTGGGGGATAGAGTATTTCCAAATATGGATAGTAGGCAGGAATTAATCATTTAAAGCACACAAGGGCTTGGGCTCCGCGCATTCAGGGGTAATAGCTACTATTTCTTCATTGCAACAGTGCTATTGGTGGCCAAGGTTCAGAAGTCAGACTATTGGCTTTGTCTTGAACTGCAAAATCTGCAAACAAATGCCAGGCTACACCATCACAAGTCCTGCGCAGGTCCCATTGCTAGACAGCATCAGACTGTCCACTTGATCGTGTCATGTAACAGGACCACTGTGGCCCCTCAAATTTTGAGGTGGCTTAAAAATATATCTTGGTGGCAGTAGATCCGTGCTCAAGTTTCCTATAGGTATGGTCTTAGGGCTCGGCTGACGCTCAAAACTGTTATAGAAAGATTTGCGAGTCCATAACAGGAGATACACAATCAACGTTACACCCTGACTGTGGCTCCACGCTTAGCTCTCGGGCTGACAGAGAGGCCATGGAAGGGATGGACGAAATATTGCGGTACTCCTCTCCAACGCCATCCTGAGGGAATTTAGGTAGAGGAGAGGAAGGACTGGGGCATAGAGCAATCCTTAACAGCTAGGGTATTAGGCGGGGCGCTAGTGAGGTCAAACACTTATATGGATTCAGGGGGCAATACACACCCAGCCAAGAAGCTCTCTAGGGGGTCTGACTCCATTTACGAATGTGGGAACCTGATCATAAATGTGAAGGCACAGTGGCGGATGAAAACCATTCTGTATCTATGATCGTTTGGCTGTTTTACAGGAACTAAAGGAAACAAAGAAACAAACAAAGATTCTGTCAAAGTGAAGCAGGCCGCCACTGGGAAGTTGAGGAAATCACGGCAAGACCTGTCTGAATCCCAAAAGTCGGGGATCTGGGCAGAGAGAGATAAAGATCGCGGACACAAAGGAATTTGGCCCCTCATTCAGGAAAACCTGTGCCATTCCTTGAAGTGAAAGGAACAAGAACTGTACTTTTGCCGCATCTTGCCGTGAAAAAGGAAAACAGATTCATTTCAAATGAAAGAATCAATCAACACTATGTGGCCAATACTGAGCAGTAGGCCTCGTGAACTCCACAGTAGTAGACGTCCCTCTCACTACTATTCAAGAACTTCAAACTGAAAAGCTCATCACATTTGAGTAATCAAATCCATGGAGTGGGGGACTATGCAACAATGCAATGGAACTAGTTCTCCTTGAACCAACCTTTCAAATTCAAAATAAAAGTCAAGACAACACTCAAGTTGCAATTGGGCCAAAAACAAATGTGTACACCAATGTTTTTTCAACAAAAACATCAAATAATAAATGCTTCAACGTTTTTCAACAAAAACATCAAATAATAAAAGCTTCAACGTATTTCAACAAAAACATCAAATAATAAAAGCTTCAACGTTTTTCAACAAAAACATCAAATAATAAATGCATCAACGTTTTTCAACAAAAGCAACAACTAATACATGCTTCAATGTTTTTCAACAAAAACATAAAATATTAACTTCACCATCTGAAAGTTTTTCAGCAAAGACATCAACTATTAATTTCAACATTTCAAACGTTTTTAACAAAAACAGCAGAAATAACTTCAACTAAACACGATGCAATTTCAACAATTGATCATACAGCTACTGGCTATTTCATTAACTGTGATACGTTTTCCATGGCTCCACGTGAACAGGAAGCGAAGCCAGCCAAAAAAACAAACAACGAACATGCAAGTACAAACTTTTGAACCTTTTCTTTTCCAAACAGATACAGACCTGGCTTCACCATGGGTAGAACTATGGAGTATTTCTGGGTTCATCTTTTCTGTTCTAGCTTTGCTTAGAGCTAGCTTTTAGTATGACTCTTAGTGGACACTTTTCTACAAAACAGACTAAACATAAAACTGAAGACACATCCATTTTAAATTCAAATGCAAAAGAGACTTATAAATGTATTCGGCCTGAACAAGCCTTTGTATTCTAAATGATGTATTTAATCATCCGGTTTTTAATTCTGATTAATGTATTTTGAACTTTTATTCATTTTCATTCATTTATCATTCATTCAGTGATGTCATTACCTGCAGTACATTTTTCTGAAAATTGGGTCACTGATACAGTGAATAATATGCTGTCTGTTTTAGGAATAATTGCTACATTTTCAGATCATGAAATGTTAGAGATTTATTCTTATTGTGACGCTTTATACCTGTTTCCTTCATTAAGGTTATCAACTCCTACACAATTGTAATGCATCTAGAAATGTGGTTGTTTAAACACCAGTAGGAACGTTGCCAAACACCACCAAACACCATCGCCCGGGGGTGGAATAGTTGACATACATCAGCAGGGGCAACATTAGATGCCAATTACAAAACAACAGGACAGACCCAGTTAGGAAAGTATGGATGGTTTGGCCTTTTGACACAAATACCTGTCACAAAAATGATTCCTGAACATCACCAAGGGACTCAGTATACATAAGCCAGACCTACGGTATGTACAGATAACATCCAGAGGTAGTGAAATCCTACAAGTGTAGGGAAGTTGTGCCCTTTTGGCTAGAAGCCCCAACACTGAAATTAGTGAACCAAGAGTTTCCTTTATAAAGTTCAAATGCTTTGAGTAATCTGAAAACCATGCTTGTGCAGCACTTTTATTTTTCATTTCACATCAGCTAAAGAAATATTTTTCTTTTTTGCAAAATAGCACTGAAATACAGACTGCCCCTCTTTCCTATTTGATAAATGTTATCTTTCACACACAAGCAGTGTGATGCACCTTGGGAATACCTTGCAAACAGGAACTATGCTTCTCATGGTTTCTAATATTTAAAAGACCTGTCTGAAAAGACTGCAACTGCAACATGCCTGTTCTCTGATGCCTGTTTTTTGCAGTGAAGAATGCGTGGTCATCATCTGTCTGACACTTCCAAAGGAAACTACGCAAAATAATGGGACCCCCTCTAAACGAAAATATTTTAAGGTCAGGGAGAAGAGGGGAAAACAACAATACACTCTAAGAACGCTCCCTCATGACCTATATTTCTTTTATCTAACTGGAAATAAATTCAACAAGGGCTGAAGTAAAGCTAAACAACAACAAAATACAAAAACATAATCATATTTATAAATATTCACATTATTTATTAATTTTCTTTGTCTTATCAAAAATATTTTTGTACTTACTTTTACATATTTTTACATATAAAATCACTATTGTAAACATCTACAAACAGTGTTGCATATTGGTAACAAGATATTTTCATCTATAAACATCTTTGCATCATAAACCCCCGAGTGAAGAAACAAAATAAAACATTCATACACACTAACTCACATACATTCCTCATCAAAAACAATCACACCACATTCATTAATGCATATATCTGGGAAGTGGGAGACAGAAAGTTGTTTTAATCTCCACGACCAATTAAGGCAACTGCATATAGCAGGATCTGAACAGCATTGGTCGACGCGCGTTTCGGTGGCTTGACGAATGGATAACACCACCTTCCTCAGGACCTTAGCCAGATATCAGACCAATATGAGTACACCCAGGGGATACTGCTAATAATACTCCACAAGAGACTGTATTTTTTGCTTTAGCAACTATTTTTCTAAGTAGTTTTGCCGCACTCTAAATTTATCCTATGCGCTGTGCATTAAGTGGGGCATATATACAAGTGTATTGTCAGCAAAATAATAATTCTTCTAGGGTCAGTTTTTTGAGACTTATGCATCATGCTGTATTATACGGCACCAAATCATTATGGCGACGTCTCAATATTAGTTTGTATTAGGTTGTGTCGGTCTAAGTCCAACAATACTTCTTTTTGCAGCATATAGTCCTGACGGGCTCGACAAAGGGACGGCCGGATGAAGAATCTGGAAGCGGCATTTACCACCAGGCTGGAACTGCTGAAGTCCCATGCTTGGCTGTGTCCCAAGCCTATTCCCATCAAACCAAAGCATTCCTTGCAAATCCGGAGGGTGCCTTTTTGCTTCCTTTAGCTAGCACCAAGGTATTGATTACAGCACCGGCTGCCTCAGAACCAGCAACTGGCAGCACTGCTCATTCTGTGCTCCCACAACGATTCTGCGAGGTATTACAAAGGTCCGTTCCCTGCAGTAACTAGCAACAGAAATGTTATGTCTCTCAGCCACTTGTTATCTCTCATTTTGCTAAAACATGTCCTGAAACACATTTTTTCTCTTATTGTTCCAACTCTGACCGAGTGCTTGGAGCATTCCCTCTAAAATGACCTTTCTCTCTTTCTTTTTTCCTCTTCTAAAGAAAGCATGGTCTTCTGAACAGCTTGTAAGAGTTTTCAACTTTATAAACAGGAACTTTTATGAGTAACTACTGACTCTAAGAGAGTATTTTTTAATGACACTATACATTTTTCCTGTCTCCACAGAGTCTATAGTAATTTTACATATTTTAACAGCTGCTATTTTTTCAGCTCATAAACCACTCTCATGCAAACTACCTGCCAATTATGTGCAAATGCCTATTTTAGTCACGTAGTTTGCTTTTAATGGGTTATTCACGATTGTCCATAGATAGGAGTGGGTGTTATGTGCTGGATTGAGGCCCTAACATTGGTGCGCTGTTTCAGAGGCTCAAATCCTTCGTGCCACAGAGACAGGCAGGACCTTTCACCTACATTGGCCCTCCCTTTACAAATAACGAGCAACAGAGTCTGTCCCTTATCTGACGTGTGCTCTGGGTGCAGAAGACGGTCCATCCTAAATACGTCATATCCATGTCCAACAGTGACTAACCTATGTCACAACGAGTTCTTAGACAAAGACCCTTCGCTCTTGGGATTTTCCCTAGCACAGGATTATTGATTTCTCCAAGAACTCATTAAATATGCATGAACCACTATTTCCTAAGGGTTCATTCCTGACGTCTTCCTCCGACCGACTGTACGTCAATACTAACATTCCAAGGCATCTATCAGGTATAAATATACCTCCCTTTGCCCAAGCAAACTAGAGGTGACCGAGACTTTCCATGCCGCCACTCTGACCTGAGACGCTGCAACCTGCATCATGCCACAGCTCCAGCTGGCAGAGTCCATCCACCCATCCTGGGGTGTCCAGCTCAACACCAGGATGAAGTCCCACTAAGGTAATGGGGTTAGATTAAATCCTAGGGGGATTCTTGGCTCTCTAAGACCTACACACATGCTAGGTACACTTAGGTACGTCTAGTTAGGCATCATAGGGGTATAGGCTTTATCTTAATGCATTCTGCATTTCATGTATGTGTTCATTACTATTGCACAATGGTAAAACTGTACCATGCATTTTTATTTAACTGCACTGCTGGCCATATTTCTCTGCTACTGTCCAACAGTTGTCGCAGCACATATAACCAGTACTAGAACAACAACTGTGCAATAAATTTTATTGTAAACACACCCGACTGTTTCTTCTATGTACTTCTCTGAGATGAGTGACTGAATGAAAAGTAGTATATTGTTTCCACAATCCTGAGGGATCAGGGTTTTATGTTATGTGGTTGCCAGAAACTATTCCCTTCTTGTCTTCAAGAAGTTTCTAGTGGCCTCTGAGCTAGCTGGCACAGGTAATTAAGTTTAATATAATCGATAGGGACATACCGACCTTAGTCCTATGTCAAACCTATAGGTTATATTATTCCAATGCGCAGAGCCTATTAGGGAAATAGGAACTACACTACACTGAAACTGTTAGACAAAGATAACAAATACACTGGCATTTCAGACCTCCCAGGTACAACTTGTGTCTAGTGAACCACAAACAGTGTATACTCAGGATGAAACTGGGGGCTTTCCTGATTGCTTCTCATTCTGCTAAGAGTTGTCACAGACAGGGGCAGAGCACAAGGCAGCTGAGAGCAGCTTGACTTGACATCACACCTGGCAACAGGGGCAGTCTGACATAAACCTAGAATTAGCACTTCCCACATGAATATGTGAATACTTGATTGCCGCCTACCTCTAAACCAAGCCCCTAAACTGCTGACTGAAAGAGTACTAAGACAGTATCCATCCTTCTGTTGTAGTTACAGACCTGGAAACTCTTGATACCTTGTCTCCATACTTTCCTTGCTATTCATTTCTTCCTCTCTCTCGCTATCTCCTTCCTCTACAGTTTCACTTCCCACCCTCCTCTTCTCATTATATACCCCATCCTCCTCCCTTCACTCTCACTTTTCCTTTCTCTAATTTTTCCCTTTCTCTAATTTTTCCTCTTCTTTCATCTCATTCTCTTGATTCTTCCTACCTTCGATCGTCTTCCTCTTCTCTCTTTTGCCTTTCTTCTTTCCTCCAAGTCGCTTTGATCGCTTTGCTTCTGTACCTCCCATTTCCTCCTTCCGCTCCAATATTTCTTATCTTCCTATAGTCTCTGTCTTCCTCACACCTCTCACCACCCTATTCCTCCTCCGTTTCTTCTCTCTATCACAAATCCTCCTTCTGCCTCTATTCCTACTTACCTGCCATACACTCCCTTTGTTACTCTCACTCTTTTCCCCTTCCATTTCTGCTTTTGTCCCTCTCTCTCTCCTCCAATCTCACCTATGCCCCTTCTTTTTTCTATCTCTTTCCCTCTCTCACCTCTGTCTACCTCCTTCCCTCTCACCCCTCTCCCTACTCCCATTGCCTCCCTCCTTCCTTCTCTCTCCTCCTGTTGTTTCTGTTCTTCCTTCTCATCCCTCTCCCTTTTGCAAATGTATACATACATAGTCTGCAGTGAATGGAATGTGATGCCCTAATGAAGAGCGTATAATCTACAGCATGCTCAAAACAGGACAGTATGGTATGCAATGTCACTGTCTCTGTGACTTTAGTGCTAAAAAGAATGAGAACAGCTAACAGGTGACTGGTTGCCGGCCGCAGCCCGGGCTGTGACCAAGTGTGTGTCTCTGTCCCCTCCTTTACGTTTGCGGTTTATTTCTCAAAACTGCTGCGGGTAATTTAAAACATGTTTCTGACAGTCCTAAGTTGTTGGCTATGTTGTATGGGAGATTACTGCCCCGGCCTCAGCCTGTGAGTATAATACAAAATGGTGCCTGACAGACTGTCCGTGTGCTAGTCAGCTGAGACAGTGTGACACTTGGGCAGCTGAGATGCCTCCTTGTGTAACTTGTTCATGTTGGGCCCTCACATATCCTTCCTGTTGGGCCGGGTCCCACGTGGACAGAGAGACCATTTCTGGTGTTTTAAGATCTTCTTAGAGATTCTTGTTGCTCAAATGGGTAATTTTTATATGCTTCCCTCGTCTTCATTGCTTGATTTTGCTTGCAAGAAAGTGCCACTCATAGTCGTTGAAATGTCACTCATAATTTCACTGAAATTATGAAAATGTCACACATAGCTATCTGAAACCTTGGCAGCTATGCATAGCCCCAGGATAAAAAAACAGTTCAAGGCCCCAGGGAGGGTCGGTCCTTATAGTATTAAGAAAACTAACTGCAGCGGGTGAATTACTAAGAATTTGGTTGCAGGTGAATAATAAATCACTTTTGTACTTACGTTCAGGAAAGTCACAAGCGGTTCGCAAGTTTCACAGAAATTCTACGTTCACTAAAAACTTTAAAATATTTGATATTTGCTAATTTATGAACAGAATTTTGTGACCTAGCGCACAGGCGATGTTATTTATTTCTCTAGGTATATAATTTTTAAATATGGAGTATATATTTAGACACAAACTTAAGGCAAATAAGTTAACCAATTACATGCATATTCATAAGCTAATCACGTATTATGGATGACATTAATGAAAAATTAAATTGTAAATACGAGGACACAATTTTCCTTGGTGAAGTGTCAATTATATGACTGTACTGTGTCCTCATCAAGTTTTGATTGAACTAAGGATAACTCCAGCTGCAAATGCATTATTGACGCATTACTCAATCAAATGTGTAGAAATATGACTGGAAATCAAAGACTTCCTGTCAAGGAATCCGATCAATTCTAAATACTTGTTGAATCTAAAAGCAACAATCTCAAGCTACATCTATACTCAAAACCAACCGGGTGATACTGAATTTCTCTGGCCTGGATCATGCTTTGCTTGATAAATGCTCACTGAATATTTCTTACCCAGAAATCCTGAAATCCTGTTCCAAAGCACTCATGCGATTCTTTGAGTTACACTGGTTTGCAATAAATTATTTCTAGATAGATGCAATTAATTCTCAGCATTAGTAAATTGATGGTCCCATTCTGAGCTTTGAAATCAATAGAGAGAACTGCGTGTATGTTATTCAAACATTTCGACCAATAGCTCAAGGTCACATTGCCGGTCCTGGCCATCAGTCAGCATCGACCAAGATTGGAGACAGAGGGTTAGGTAGTATGAACAACAAGAGATGGGAGCTCACAGGCTAGGAGCCATTTCTAATCACATGAAAATTGTTTGCTGCATAAACATCTGTTTATATTTGCAGGAAACACAAACACAGAGGAAGTCCATTTATTCAAATATGTGACATACATAGCAATTGGTAAAGCAACTCAGGTAAAAATAACTGCTAAATCTCCCCTGTTTAATTTTACAGGTCGGTGGTAGCATCTTTGGACAGGTAACCCGAGTGATCACTGGAACGCCCATCTTCCGTATCATCCATCATCTTCTGCTTTAAGTAGAGCAGACTTTTCTGCACGGAAAGTAGTGCCTGGGAAACAGGTGCCAAGGGTTGATACGCCTTGATCAACATATGGCTGTACAGACATAGCCTGCTCTTTCAAGGACTTTATGCATGCAATAAACAGTAAGTGGAGTCTGGTCAAGGGATAAACCATATCCAAGTCCGGAAGTCTTAGCAGGGTTGGACTGGCCTATAGGACAAGCAAGCAGTGCCCGATGGGTTGGTCTGACAGATCAGTGTGTGGGCTGTTTTTTTTAGCAGTTCTGAGCAGGATTTATGGCCAGGTGGGCAGTTTTTTGCAGTTGATTTCCCTGAAATTACCACCCTTTTTTAGCTATCTGCTTCGCTGATGGGGGCCACTTTGATTTTGGTGCCCGGGGAATATTTTTTGTCCCAGTCTGACCCTGGGTCTTAGCATAAACCAGTGCCTACCAATGTCTTTTAACCAAAACAGGCTTTCTTGGTCACCCTTCAGATCCTGCAGTGGCCCAAAGTAAATCCATACAGAGCCCATCATCAGGGTGCCCCTGACTTCTACAATTTTCTCCATCATGATCTCAGATCTTCCCACCTAACCTCACAAGACTGCTCATTTTCAGGGGTTGGGAGGAGTCAAAAAGAAGATATACAGTCTCTGTGCTGGCTCCTGATATATATAACTCCCTCCCGATTTTGTTACAATGCCTTAAAAAACCTCTACCCACTAAAATTGAACATATTTTTTTCCAGGGTCTACATTTCCCCTAGAAGTTGTTGTAGCGCCAAGAACATGTTTAGTGATTGGGCATTTTAGAAGCTTGATGTTTCCAAAACAGAAATCGTTAAAGAGCTCGCGAGAGCCATCCTAGCAACAATCAACATCTATCTGGGCCAAGAAGAGCTTGATGCCACACTCCATGTTCTACTAAGACACTGCCATTTCCAGTGGCACCAGCATGGTCCAGGCCAATTATCATGTGTGACAGGCATGTCATCCACAGAGCAAACATCGGTGTCAGTTAACGACATCTTTAGATACTGCCGCCTGCATACTGAATGTCACCCCACGCTGTTGGAGTGGTCTCCCTCCTTGACTGCAACACTTTAGGGAAGGAAAATGGAAGCGTAACTTGGGCCGAGTATTTCCAGACAGTATGGGATTCATACACGTTTTAAATCAATTTCACTGAAATATGAAGAAGGGGGAAATTTGGAAGGGATTTGGAGTACCCAAAAACTATATTAAACTGTAGACAGAAGGTAACTGTGCATAGAAACAAGAACACAAAACTAAAGTACAGACTTTTCAAAAGCTTGCTTTTAGCCTCCTGAGTTTGAGTCTGTAAAAGTACATTAAGGGCTTGTTTTGTATTGCACCCATTTGTTTTTCATTTGAGGTAAACTTTTAAAAAAGAAAGCTTGTACTTTTCTGAAAAGCTGAAAATCATGAAAGACCGCATTGCAGGTCACTGTGACCAGAGTTAGGGTGACCTTAAATGTGGCAGCATAAGATGGTGCTTTCATTGTGCCATCGACTGGAAAAGGACAGTGCGCCCACTCTCGGCAGGCTTTCAGAGGTGCCCTGTAAAGTTAACCTGCTCGGAAAATATTCTGATGCACGTCTCTCAACAAATTCGAACACAGCCCTTTGTCTAAGTACATTTAGGTCTGTTGACCTTTGGTGTCTGATGACGTCACGGACTCTGCAGAAAAATGAGACAAAAACAGGACCAAGGACTCACAAGCAAGAAACTTGGGAAGCAGACATGTATCACCGAGGGGTGAGGACAGTGAAATAGGGGATTTGAAACTTGACTAGGGGATTAGTTATGCATTCAGGTATGGACTAGAAGCTCTGCCCATTTTCCACCCATATTTTCAATTGACTCCTGTTACTGTCCTTTCTAAATGGTTTCTTTTGATTCGTCAATAGCCTTAGTAGTCCCTCCTTAGTTCCACCTTATCTATTTGAGTAACCTCTCATGAGGACTGGTCCTTTTACTTGTGTTGTTACTGAGGATGTTTTAATCAACGACCGTGAGCACTATTTTCTTAAAGGAATTTCTCCTACCAGCTGTTGGAGGAAAGAAATACTCTCCTGAAACCGTTTTTTCTTTTAACCTAGCCTTGTTTCACGCTTCCAACTGCTCAGAACAAGCAGCATGCGACGTGAGGGGCCATGTGTAGGTCAAACATTTTAGTTTTGTTCTCTCAGAACGCGCCAGACCAGGCTTTATCATTAACATGGTGCCCTCTTTACTTTAATATGCACAGGCGCAGAGCATTATCTTGCCGCCCGCTTAATGTAGTTTAATATGCATGGGCGCCACGTTTGATCACAGCGCCCGCTTAATTTATTATGCTCGGGCGCCATGCATGATAATGTAGCACGGCGCCCATTTGATCATTATTGTTTTTTTTAAAAATGCATCAAACCCGGCCCTCACAGTGCCCCGTACAACACTCAGGGGACGCTGCCCTTGAGCAATGGCGGCCGCTTTTCGTTTTGATTGTCTGCACGCCATGCGCTCTTTTAGTTTCGTTTTTGTTTAACAATGGCGGCAGCCGCCACCACACCCCTTGTGGGATGCTGCTCTTGAGCAATGGCGGCCGCAGAGAGGCGCAGGACGCGTGGACACACTTGACCCGGACGCATAAGCGCTTCACCTGCGAGCAGGCTGGTAAGGTCTCTTTATTTCACAGGACACTCGTGGCATTGGTGGCTGTACTCTCTCCTTGCCCCAGGCTCTCTAAACATGCAGTAGGAACGGGAGAGGCTGCACGAATCGCATGCACTGTGTCACATCTCTGCTGCATGAAGAAAGCTATTGGCATTGTAAATACAATACCTTTAATTTATGTGTTTAGGTGTGTGTTTACGCCCCACTTGGAGGTTTTCAAAACACATAAATAAAAGGCATTGTCATTTACAATGCCAATACCTCAAACTCTCGTAATTTCCAAGAAGTCTGACACTAAAAGCACTGATACTCTCCCTGAGAGTTACACGCTCAGCCCACATGCCTGTCGCTGCGTGAATGGAATGGTAAGTGTGGAAAGGAGGCTGTGTGAGTCTGAGCAGACAAGTCCATGCTCCGCGTGAGGATGCCCTACCGACCTACTTACATCTACTTCTTTGCCTTGAAGTGTTCATAGAACTAACCGAATAAAGAAGTATGCTGCATAAAATGGTGAGTCCGGACTTGTCACTCCAAAGGAACTTTTATTGCAAACAACTGCTTACTCAACCTACACCACAAAGGTCACCTTCCCCTGACCTTGCTTATTGCCGATAAGATTCGGGGCTATTATATTGTAGTCTTGCTTTTCCCATGATAAGTATGGATGGCAAGCCTTGTTGTCTACACTGCAGTTTGCTAAAAGCCTGGATTGGCTTTCATGACTTCGGGCCATTACTGAGCTGTTTTCAAAGGCCTCTTCCCCAATTACTCTTCTGTCGGTAGGCGTGTCTGAACTTTTCACAGAGCCAGGACTTGCCCTACTTTACAGGGCCTCTATGCAATAAAGGGACAAAGCTAGATGCCACATGAGAAGATCAAACTAAAACTAATGTCTTAAAATGTGTCTGAGTTCCCACAGGGCAAAATGTAATTTTGCATGGGACTTCAAAAATCCTTGAACTGGAATTAACACTGGAATTAGTCCTGTTTTCACCACTCAACAATTCAGGGATACTAACTAAGTGTCATTTACTGGAACAAACTGGTCTGTTCTGAGAGTAGAGTGAGGAACACAACATTTACCAGCACAGACCCTGAGCATAGTTGGTAACACAGGCCCCAGCAGCTCTGCGATGCAGGTGTCCTCTCTCTCCAGAAAACTCAGGGGCCACTCAGCACGTATTGCAGCTAAGCATACGTTTACATTTGTTTTTATTGGAAATGAGATTTTTGTTAGCTTGAGTTTTAAAAATGCACTATTGTTTTTTATTTAGCATCTCACTTCCAAAAAAACAAATGGAAACGTATGCTCAGCTGCAATATTGTTTTTATAATTGCATTAAGGGTGAAATACCTTATGTGGCTAATAGAGGTCTCATTACAACTTTACAGGGGCATCTAGTAACACCCTGAGGTACTACACCCTTTCCTTGCTTCGTGGATTATCTTTTTTTTCCTTATGCTACTGCTGGGATATTTTTAACAAAAAAAAATCTAACAAACTTTATCATTTGCAATGCCAATAGCTCAAACTTTTACTAATGCAAGACATATTGCATTGCAAATGCTTGTTCTATGTGTGCTGCATTCTGCAGCACACATTAGAAAGAGGTAAACACCTCTCGTGATTGATTTTGTGCAGGAAGGTCTCACTTCTATATAGAAATCCACTGATAAAAACACAATATGGCACATAACTAACATGATCTGTATGAGAAAATGTACATTTATTTCCTCTAGCAAATATTTGAAAGGAACATACAAGCTAAGCCGAAATCACCAGTAGCCATGGAGTAGTTCAGTACGCATGGGGACCTAATCAAACCTGTGAAGGTGGGTGTGTGGGATATTTTTTCAATGGACAGTTTATTGCAAAATGACGTTATCGAAGAGAGGATGTTGACTTCCATGCTAACTTACTCTTAGATGATCCACCAGGAGAACTCCCTTTGAGACCTATCTATGGGATTGAGGCTCTGCAGGATGACCTGGACAAAGGGGTGGGCAGATACACTTCTTCTGGCCATCCCATGAGCTGATGGAGCCCTTTGACAAAAAAACCTGTTCATGCTCCAGAGACCCCAGAGTCAACCTTTAAGGTTCTCTCTGAGGGGCTTATTTACAAGCGCCTTGCGCCACTTTTGCGTCATTTTTAACATGGGAAAAATGACGTACGATTGGCGCAAGGGGCTTGTAAATAAGCCCCTGAGTTGCAAGCATTGCTCAAGGAAGGATGTCATACAAGATAGAGTTTTATAAGACCCTGAGACAGTATCATACTGCTGAAAGTCTTTGAACCCAAGCCTAGCTGCAATTTGATGGCTGTGACACTTTTGCATTTTCTTGGATGATATTCTGTTGTACATTGTGGCTGCTGTTCCTGAGCTTGGTGCCTGCCAGAGGTTGGTTGTTTTCAAGAGCCACTAGGGCTTCCTTAAGAACTTCCCAATGAAATCAAAGGTACAATGACACTCTACTTTCCTTTTTCTGTCACAACATGGGTGTAAATATTGAATGGTGTTGCACGACCTGCCAACTTGACAGCTGTCTTGAAAGCTGCAATGTCAGATAACAACGCTCCTTTTACCACAGAGAGGCGGGAGTGCTCTTCTAGGAGGTGGGAAGGCAATAGGAAGACACATAGACCGTCTGACCTCCTCACCACCCGGCCCCACTGCTCTTACCTACACGGCCCGCGGCTGGCAACTGTCCCAGTGACATCCTGTGATCTGCTTAGGATCTTTTCTCTAAAGATGTCGTCACTTATAAGGGATCAAACTTTAGGTCCATTCCGCAAAGGCTAAATGGTTCACGTGTGTAAATAACTTACATTTTTCCTCATCTTACTACCACCAGACCACTGGATTGATAGAAAGCTTTAATAAGCTGTACCACAACATGCCTATCAGTAACAAAACGTATGCTGCAGCATCAATTTATCCCTAAATTAGACCTAGACACCTAATGTCCAAATGATTTAGAGTGTCTCTGGTGACATGAGCAGACAGCTACGGCTAATTAATTTTGGTCAAAGTAGCACTAAAAATTACCTACACTAGCAACTTTTTGGTTAAGACGAAAATGCAATTTTTGCTCCTGCCAATGACAATTACAGCAGGAAACATAAATGCTGGCGATAGATAAGGCAGCAGGGACTTGGGGGATGGGGTGGGGTTGAGGAGGCAGAAAATGTACTATGTCAAAGTAGGATCAAGACATGAAAAAGTGGGACTTAAGTGTGGATTAATTTCCATCTCTTAAATCCGAACGATAGGGAAACAACTGTTAAATAGGCGAGTACTATCGGCACATTAATCACGTGCCCTGATTCGTTATAGTACACTTATCTAGCTGCCCAGCTCCGGTGGCATTTCTGTTGGCTGTATGCATTACAGCTATTACTGTGATTAATAAAACAATAAAAGAAAATTCCGTCCTGTGCTGAACATGCAGAACTATCTCAGATATGATTCAAGAAAACGAGATTAGAGTATTGAAATGTACATTATCAGTGATCCCCCCTGTATACAGAACCAGTTCACAGCAAAACAAAAAGAGAATAATGACATTTAAGACACTAGGGGGGATATTCACAAGAACGTGCGATAAACATCACCAAAATAGGCTAACGCAATTTTCCATATCGCCGTCTATGACGGGAAAATAACTCTGTGTCAACGTCGTATTCCCAACACGGCGGTAACATGCAATAGTTTCCAGAGAACGCCTCAAATGTCCGCGATACAACTACCGCGATGGCGATAAAAACGGAAGCCCGAACGTGAAAAAAGTTGCGATGGGCCTAACTGCGATAAAAATCCAGCGAAAAGCAGCGCCAGGCCCGCAAGTCCCACAAGTAAGGCGGGAACAATCACTATAAAAGCGGCAAAAAAAACCACCTACTAAACACAAACAACTGCGAAGCACCATGGAGGGAGCCGGAGCAAATACAGAGGACAACCAGAACCCCACAAGGCCCACGGAGGACCAGCCTGGGACCTCGGGGACAGGGAAGGGCAAGGAGAAGAATAAGAGGAACCCGCGTTTCAGTATGCAGGAAAACCAGATCCTCATTACGGAGGTGACAGAACACCACCACCAACTGTCCATCACCTCCACTGTGACATTGGCAACTAAAAATACAATATGGCAGTCCATCTTGGCCAAGGTGAATGCAGTCGGAGTGAAGAGAAGGGAAGTGGGCGACTGCAAGAAGCGCTGGACTGACGTGAAGCGCAAAACCAAGCTGAAAATCGCTGCCAACCTGAGAGCAGCAATGCAGACTGGAGGTGGGAGCCCAGCGACACACCAGGAGCTGGATGAGATGGAGGAAATGGTGACCCGAGTCATCATTGGGGAGACGGTGGCAGGAGTTGGTGGACCGGACACTGCACAACTTGACCTGAGCCAACAGCAACAGGGTGAGTAACGACCAGGGACTGGGGGGACGGGGGGAGATGGGCACAATGGCACACATGCACAATTAAGTAGAGAACATCTGCGGACAAACCATGCCCAAGAGTCACAACTCCGACCAAGAGCCCAATTTACCCAAGTCTGCAATATCTCAGCACTGTATAAGCACAGAAGTGAAAGGCACACCGTCTGAAAGGGAGAAGGGCCAGCCAAATCAGAGCTGAAGGGGCAACACACCCACAATGCAGCACACACACATAAGAATCAGAGCACCTCAACATTGACAACAATGTGGTACAAACTGCAACACTTTCACAACAGAACAGAGGACACAACTGCTGCCGCTTGTGTGTAGAAAATGGCCATGCGCATTTGGCATAGCAGGAAACTGTGAGATGACAATGGACAAGTACAAACTCACATCCCTGATGGTGTAGAAATGTCAACTGTCCCGCACCAAATAGGCATCTCTTCACAAACAGTCACAATGTACATTGACATGCAGTCCGTTAGTAAACCTGTACAATGCGTGAACATACATGTGAACACAGTGTCAATCTGCATCTCCCCTTCACATTGCAGAGGGAGAATCAACACCTCCTGCTGAGCAGACACAACAACTCAGCACTGATGACGAAGAGGACCTCCCCAACATCGACACTGACGCCCTCCAGCAGCTCATGGACAGCTTCGGCACCCCACCTCCAGGAGCAGGGCAGCCCAGCTGCATCGAGGAGACCCCACCCCCTGCACAGACCACACAGCAGGAAGCACCCACCACCACGGCTGTCTCCCAGGACCCCCTGACCAACACATGGCATTCCAACGCCGTGTGTCAGGGTGCCAGGAGAAGATGGCTGATCAGCTGTGGGTGGGGTTCGACCTCATGGCAGCCAAACTAGATGCCATACGTGGGTGTCTAAGTCCCATCAGGGTCCACTTATAGTCCCTAACGGACACCCACTGTCCGCTCCATACTCTTCAACAATCCATGGCTGACATCGCTGGAGTCATGACTCGGAGACAAGAACACCTGTCTAGTCAGAGTGGCTCCAGCGATGTCAGCTGGGATTTGGGACACATGCAGAGGATCATGGAGAACATGGAGCGGATGCATGTGGAATGATTGGCTGCCGCGGCTGCACACCAGCGAGATGTAGCTGGGATCTTCCATGCCCTGCAGATCCTCATCATGGCATTGCGGCCACACGGCCTGGCGCGGATGAATGCTGCTGCTACTACTACATCCACATCTCCGCCCCTGAAGTGTCAGTGCCACACAGTGCAGCAGACCAAACACCACCACCCACATGTGAGGCACCTGACACATCAGAGGACGAAGATGATGATGAATCTGGCTTGGTGGTAAGATTGAAGTGGTAGCATACATCACACCTGTTTCAGCTTGTTTCTGCCCTCTGCATCATGCCCTGGAATAACATCTTCCACTGTCCCCCGTTACACTCAGCGACACTCACCTTGGACCACGACATGGACTGCCATATTTGTAATGGTTACCAATGACACAGCAATCACACTGCAGACTGAAGTCTTCCTCTTCCGATGAACCTGTCAATCCCTAAAGGACTCTTGCTGGCCCTCCACGGGGCGACAATGTAAAGTGGGGTTTGCATGGCCCTGTACTGGTCCAGCTTAAACACCCCACTGAATGCGAATAAAACATTCAAATTCACACTGATGTGTCATGGTCCTGATCAATTATGCATGAAAGTATTGATGAATGTAGGGACAGTGATTCCACATAGATGGTACTCCCTGGGTAATGCTATCAATGCGCATGTATGGCCGTGACCCAGATAAGCAGTGAGACACACATCGTCATTCAAAACAACTCACATCACAGTTGAATACAAGTGAATGTGCGTAGACTTTATTAGCATATGCGTGTCAGTACGGGCAAGAGAAGTGCCACAACATGCGGACCAATGCAGCAGCATGTCAAAATGAGGAACGTTGCCAAGCGCCGCTGTCCACTCCGGGGGAGTGCCTCACCTTTCACAGGTGTGTGTTACCCCGCGTGGTTGTCCGCCCACATATTAGGGGTCCAGGCGAATGCAGCCATGTCCACTGTTGTCGTGGGATATGTGCAATGGGTTCCAAACTGTTGTGGCTGCAGGTACGTAGTTACACGTCCATGAAAGCAATTGCAGCTTCGTAGGCAATGTAAGACCTCCAACCCTCGGTCTAGGTCCACTCTCTCCCCACTGCTCCGCTGTGCCGTCTCTTGCCTCCAGACCCCGACCTCCTCCTTGGGAGGTTCGAGGCTGCTGCCCGCTCCTGCGCCTGCTGCCCGCTCCAACTGGGACCAGACTGCCTCCAACCACCGTAACCTTTCTCAGCCGTTTTTTTTCTTAATTTTTTCCCTGTTGTGCCACTGTTATTGTGCCCATCTATGTCTTGCTCTAATTCCACCACAGTTTTATTTTCTCGTGCCTGCCTGTTCCTTTTGCCTTACGCCACTGCTGCCCCTGCGGCCCCTCCCCCCCGGAATTCCCCCCAGAATTTCCCCCTGGAATTTCCCCCCAGAATTCCCCTGCTCCCGCCTCCCAGCCTCTCCTCCCTCCCACCTCCCCTACTTAATGGCGGCCGCTGCCCGTCCGCGACCTGACCGCGGCCAGCGCCAGGAACCCTGGACCTCCCACTACCCATCGCTATGACACCACTACCCTCCTCGCACTCAACCCTGGAAGACTTAGAGAATGCCAACAGGCCTCGCCGAACATGACCCACAGCCAGTTCTCCTGCCTCCACTGCCGCCAGACCCTCACCGCCACCCCGGCCTCCAACACCGCCGACGCTAGCAGTGGCGACACCCTAAAATGCATCCTCCTCAACGTACGCTCCGTACACAAACACGCCATGGAAATCTGGAACCTACTCGACTCTCTTTCGCCCGACATCGCCTTCTTCACAGAGACCTGGACCAACGCATCCTCTGCCCCCGACATCAGCACCGCCATCCCAGACGGATACAAGATCCAGAGGAAAGACCGCCCCAACCACCCAGGAGGGGGCCTCGCCATCGCCCACAAGATCACCCTCCGCCTCACCACCTCCAGCGAAACCTTCCCCTCCGCCGAACACCTGCACTTCAAGATCCAGACCACCCCCAAAGCCACACTCCGAGGAACCCTCGTCTACAGACCCCCTGGCCCCCGAACACCCTTCGCCACCACCATCACCGACTTCATTGCACCCCACGCGATCGCCTCAACAAACTACATACTCATTGGAGACCTGAACTTCCACCTCGACAACCCCAGCGACCCCAACTCCACTATCCTTTGTGACAACCTCACCAGCATCGGACTTAAACAACTCGTCAACACATGGACCCACAGAGCAGGACACACCCTCGACCCCATCTTCGCGGCAGGAAACAGCGTCCATTTCAGCCACACAATGCAGCCGCCATGGACTGACCACCACTGCGTACACTTCGCCATCAACAAACCCTAGGCACCCAAACCAGCCCCACGCCCACCACGAAGGAACTGGCGCAAGGTTACCGACGAGCAACTTAACTCCACCCTCACCCGAGACAACCACACCTGGGCACCCGACGCAAACAGCGCAAACGACGCAGCCAGAGAACTCCACACCTGGATCTCCAACTGCGCAGATGAGCTCGCCCCGCTACGCAACCCTGACAGACAACGCCCCAGGAAAGCCGCCTGGTTCACAACCGCTCTCCAAGAAGCCAGACGCACCTGCAGACGCCTGGAGAAGAACTGGAGAAACACCAAGACAACCGAAAACCACACCACCTACAAGGACGCCATGACGGACTACCACAACCAGATCAGAGCCACCAAAAGGAACTTCATCCACAACAAAATCCTGGCCAACTCCAAGGAACTTTTCAGTGTCATTCAAGAATTCACCAACCCACACAGCGAAGCCACAGACATCACCCCATCCCAAGACCTCTGCGACAAGCTTGGAACCTATTTCCACCTCAAGATCAAAAACCTCTACGACAACTTCATTGACCATCCACCAGGTGCCACAGACGGCCCCCCGCCCCCCAGAAACACCAGCCAGCCCACCATCTCCAACTGGACACCGATCATGGCCAAAGACGCCGCCTCGACCATGAAAAGCATCCACTCTGGGGCCCCCACCGACCCCTGCCCCCCTCACATCTACCACAGAGCCGTGGCCACCATCGCACCCAAACTACAATGCACCATCAACCACCTTCAAAACAGGCACCTTCCCAGATGACTGGAAGCGCGCATAAGTCAGACCCCTGCTCAAGAAGCCCACAGCTGACCCCACCGACCTCAAGAACTATCGGCCCATCTCGCTCCTCCCCTTCGCAGCCAAAGTTGCAGAGAAAACAGTCAACAGGAAACTGACACGATTCATTGAAGAGAACGCCGTCCTCGACCCGTCCCAATCTGGATTCCGAAACAACCACAGCACAGAGACCGCCCTACTCGCCGGCACAGACGACATCTGCACCCTCCTGGACCAAGGCCACTCCGCAGCCCTCATCCTACTCGACCTATCAGCGGCCTTCGACACCGTCTCCCATCGCACACTAGTCGTCGGACTACACGACGCAGGCATACAAGGAACAGCCCTGGACTGGATCCGATCATTCCTCACCGGAAGAAGCCAAAGGATCAGACTCCCACCCTTCCTCTCCGACCCCAGGAAAATCACCT
This sequence comes from Calotriton arnoldi, assembly GCA_963921515.1. Lineage (NCBI taxonomy): Eukaryota > Metazoa > Chordata > Amphibia > Caudata > Salamandridae > Calotriton > Calotriton arnoldi. The sequence goes on from CAWUFW010006354.1 coordinate 892,176, forward strand.
GTGGAGTCCCACAGGGTTCATCACTGAGCCCCACCCTCTTCAACATTTACATGGCCCCCCTCGCAGCCATCGTCCGACAACACGGCCTCAACATCGTATCCTACGCCGACGACACCCAGCTCATCCTCTCACTCACTAAAGACCCCACCACTGCCAAACTCAACTTCCAGAAAGGAATGCAAGACGTCGCAGTCTGGATGACCAACAGCTGCCTGAAGCTCAACGCCGAGAAGACAGAAGTCCTCGTCCTCAGTACCACACCTTCTGCATGGGACAGCACCTGGTGGCCGACCGCCCTCGGAAGCCCACCTACCCCCTCAGACCACGCCAAGAACCTCAGCATCGTACTCGACTCATCACTCTCCATGAACCGACAGGTCAACGCCATCACCTCCAGCTGCTTCAACACCCTCCACATCCTCCGCAGGACCTTCAAGTGGATCCCCCCTGAGTCAAGGAAGACAGTCACCCACGCACTCATCACCAGCAGACTGGACTATGGAAACGCACTCTACGCCGGCATCAACAAGTCCCTACTCCGCAAACTCCAGACAGTACAAAACACCACCGCCAGACTCGTCCTCGGCATCCCCCGACACAAACACATCAGCCAACACCTATGAAGTCTCCACTGGCTCCCCGTGGAGAAAAGAGTCACTTTCAAAATCCTCACTCACGCCTACAAATGCCTACACAACAACGGACCCAAATACCTCAACGACAGAATCAACTTCCATGTACCCAAAAGAAACCTCCGATCTTCCAACCTCGCACTGGCCGAAACCCCGCACATCCACAGAGCCAGAGCAGGCGGAAGATCCTTCTCTCACATTGCAGCCAAGACCTGGAACGAGCTACCGGCAGACATCAGACGCGCCCCTCCCTGAACACCTTCAGGAAGGCCCTCAAGACCTGGCTCTTTGGCTAAACAGATCTGCGGACCCCCCCTCAGCGCCTTGAGACCCTCACGGGTGAGTAGCGCGTTTACAATTCCCTGATTGATTGATTGATTGATTGGTAGGCAATCATCTCCAATATGAGGTCGTTGTCGACTCCATCGAACAGGATGGCGAGGCTATTCATTAGCAGGTCCGGACAGATGTGCTGCGTCCACCCCCTGTCACCAATTAGCCCAATAGGGGAGCGGATCAATGTGGTCACTGCACACGAGGAGTTCTGCAATATCCTAGGTCCAGCTGCCAGCATGTATGCCAAGTATCCAGGCATCCCATAGACGGGTATCATGGTGACACTCCTGGTCGTGGGCCAACAGGGGGCGCACACACATGTCAAAATCCAGTTCGTCTACCGTCCTGTTGGATAGGCAGACATCCATGGGCCACTTGAATATGCACGATCGACAATGCAACACAGGCTGAACGCAGGTGACGTTGGCAAGACGGAAGCTTAGCCGGTAACTGACCCGCAGCACTACCAATGGCAGTGGTCCCAGTAAATGCAGCATACATGCACGGTACTTTTCCACGGGACAGGGGTTGTGCATGTGTCCGGGATGTTCTGCCATTGCGTTACTGGCCCTGGTTGAAGCGGCACTGTTCTGACCTGCGCCAGTTCTGTGGATGAAATGCCACAGCTCGGATCAATGAGTTGTTTAAGTGTGCAACGGTTGTACGCCTGGGATGGTGTGGGAGTAAGTGTGAAGGCCATTCCATGCAAGATAACTCTGAGCAAGGACTTCTGTGTGTGGGGTGTGCATACGTTGGTCTGTCGTCGGGCTGTGCGTAGTGTGGGAGTCGTCCTCAACTGCTATCATATCTGTCAGGGGGTGCCGTGCACATGCAATTCCGAGGTCAGATGTGCAGATGTGCTTCCGCCTGATAGTTCAGACGAAGGAGCTTTCATCCCTAATGTCAGTTTGTCATCTGCTTGCATTCAGGAATTGTGATGTGGCTTGTGGGTGTGGGGTGGGATGTGTGCGACTTTGGGATTCATGTTTGACATGACTTGCATGTGGCAAATGAGCGGCATCACTGTGTGTTACATTGCCTCACAGCTGCTCCTCCCTCCCCCTGGTCCTATTTACTTGTGTACGCTGCGCTGTTGCATCACTTGCACTCCAACGGCACACCATTGTAATGCCTGTCTGCGCATGTCCACAAGCCTGACAACGACACTGTGATGTTGGCCGTTGAAGGTGGGCGGCCACGTGAGTGTAGGTCTATGGTAAGGATAGTGCGGACACAGATGTAGAGTTCATGCCTGGCTGAACTCGCGCTGCGATTAACGCTAGGCATTTGGCTCATGATGCGGCAATGCTGATACACACAACACTTGGCATGTATGAGCCAAGACCCTCAGCGGTCTTGCGCTCCTTCATTTCACCGTTCGTGCAAGCCCGCCCTCCGGGTGCATGCTACATTGCAACATTGTCAATTGCGGGCCGGGTGGCGCCGACACTACAACAGAGACACACGCATTGGTTACTTCCTTGTCCAGGCCAGGACTGCACCACGCCCTGAGCCCCGGGCTGATTCTACACACCCCTGCGCTGGACTGACGTACGCCGGCCCAGCCCACTCCGCTTACGCTTACAGGGGGGGGGGACACGAATACATGACCGGGGTCTTCCCCACTGCCTGAGGTAACATGGTTGCGTCCACTTTCCACAACACTACAAACACCAGCAGTATATGTCCACATGAACATGTCTGTGCTCTGCATACTGTAGTCTGTCCAGCACATCACCGCCACACTTGGCATTGTGTACATTCTTATTCATGGGTGACTTGCCTCCTTCACACATACTTGGTTCCCACCTCTCCCCACATTCTGCAATTGTGTGGCTGAGGGACCATGCCGTTTTGGGAAGGTCAGCTGTCTTGTTCTGCACTGCCTCGGTGGTAGTCCGGGGGGCCTGGGTGTGGTGGCAGTGGGTGTTGTGACCCTCTTGGGTCTCCGAGCTGCATGGTCAGTTGCTCTATGACATGTGTTGGTCTTCAGATGTGGCTCTGGGCTCCCTTTCATGCTGAAGGTTGTCGTCCGGTTTTACACCAGTAAAAGGAAGGTGTTAAATCCATGCTGCTAACGCGCCTTATCGCCTGTTTTTGGGTCGCATCGCGGATCGGGCTGGTCGTTGAGAATATCGCGAAGTGGTGTTTTCGTGTGTTTTTGCACGGGTACGCCTACTCTGCATATCATTAGCATTAGTTGTCACTCTCATCCGTGGCCAGGTTTTTTGCGGCAGCTATCGCTGGGAAACTGGCGATATCGGCAGTTTGCACCAGCTTGGGAATAGGGCAATGAATCTATCGCCACTTTTGCGGCGCTAAAGTGCCGATGAATCAGCGATGACTCCTTGAGAATATGCCCCTAGAAGTGTCTTTTTATTTTGTAAGAGTTAGGACACCTCCCCTAATGGACGATGTATACCAAACCATCCCAAAATAAGCATTAGCAATGCCAGCAGGTCAGGTTTATGAATGCACTGTCAAGCCAGACCTAACAATCCATGTAGGTTAATAATTGTCCTCCTCTGTCTGTGAGGTACCCAGAGAAAGACACCATAAAATACAATGTCATGTGTTTGCCAGCTGAAAGTTCAACCTCAGCCAGCTGTATAAATAAACAAAAAGATCACAGCTTTGTGGAGGGCAAGCATTTCTTGTGGAAGCATACAATTTCTGCCCAGCCAAAACATGTTCTCCTGGCTCCCAAAATGTGGGTGAAGCCAATAGCTCCACTCTGTGCTGTCAAACCACACCATAAAAAGTTTGCTGTCAAGCCAGACCATACCGAGCATTGGCAAAGCCAATAGGTCTCGGCTATGCAAGAGCTATTGGCTTTGGCAAGGTCTTTTAGCCATGTTGTACAACATTGTGGCCCCTTTTCAGGATGGCAAAAGTTAGGGGCATGGCATGGAATGTGGTGGGGTAGATTGGAGTGGGGTAAATTGGGGTAGACAAGAATGGGGTAGACTGGGGTAGAATGGAGTGAGGAAGACTGGGATAGAGTTGAGTGGGGCATATTGGTGCTGAGTGGAGTGGGGATAGAGTGAGGTAGAATGGAGTGGGGTGGAGTAGGGTCGATCGAGGTAGGTTGGAATGGGATAGATTGGAGCTGGGTAGATTGGAGTGGGGTAGATTAGTGTGGCAGATTGAAGTTGGATGGATTGAACTGGGGTGGATTCGGGTGGAGTGGGGTAGATTTGGGGTGGAGTGGGATAGACTGGAGTGGAGTAGATTGGGGTGGGATAGAGTAAATTGGGGCAGAGTGGAGTGGGCTATATTGGGGTAGAGTGGAGTGGGATATATTGGGGTAGAGTGGAGTGGGATATATTGGGGTAGATTGGAGTGGGGCGGATTTGGGAAGAGGGTGGTGGATGTAGATTCGGTGGGTTATAGTAGGGTAGAATGGAATGGAGTGGGGTAGATTGGGGTAGTTTGGAGTGGGGTAGATTGGAGTTGAGTAGTTTGGGGTGGAGTGGGTTACATTGGACTGGACTAGATTTGAGTGGCCTGCGGTAGATTAGAGTGAAGTGGAGTGGGGTAGATTTGATAGAGTGGAATGGAGTGGTGTGGGGTGGAGTGGAGTTGGCTAGATTGGAGTATAGTTGAGATGATAGTGGAGTGAGATAGACTGGGGAAGCGTGAAGTGGTGTGGGGTAGGTTGGAGTGGAGTAGATTAGGGTGGAGTGGAGTGGAGTTGATTGGGTGGATTAGAGTAGGGTAGATTAGAATGGAGTGGGGTAGACTGGAGTAGGGCAGATTGGAGTGCGTAGATTGAAGAGGAATAATTGGAGTGGGGTAGTTTGGAGTGGGGAAGATTGGAGTGGAGTGGGGTAGATTGGAGTGTAGTGGGGCAGATTTGAGTAGGATAGAGTGGGGTGGGGTAGACTGCAGAGGGGTGGGGTAGATTGGGGTAGAGTGGGATAGATTGGAGTGGATTAGATGGGGTAAATTGGAGTGGGGTAGACTGGGGAGGGGTAGATTGGAGTAGGGTAGATTGGGTTGAGTAGGGTGAGGTAGACTGGAGTAAGGTGGAATAGATTTGAGTAGTGTAGTAGGCTGGAGTGGAGTATGGTAGAGTGAAGTGGGGTAGATTGGAGTGGAGCGAGGTAGATTGGAGTGTGATATAGATTGTAGTGGAGTGGGGTAGATTGTGGTAGATTGGAGTCGGGTAGATTGTGGAGGAGTGGGGTAGGTTGTGCTGGAATGGGGTAGACTGGAGTAGAGGGGGTAGATTGGAGTGGAGAGGAGTTGGGTAGATTGCATTGGAGTTTGGAGTGGAGTACATTGTAATGGAGTTTGGTAAATTGGACTGGGGTAGATTGGAGTAGAGTAAAGTGGAGTGGGTTAGATTGGAGTAGACTCATGTAGATTAGATTGGAGTGGGTTGGATTGGGGTACATTGGTGTGGGCTGGATTGAGGTAGATAGGAGTGGGGTGTATTGGAGTGAATTGGACTGAAGTGGGGTGGGGTTGATTGGGTTAGATTGAGTGGAGTGCAATAGATTGGAGTGGAGCAGAATGGAGTGGAGTGGGGTACATTGTAGTGGATCGGGGTAGCATGTAGTGAAGTGGGGTAGATTTGATCATAGTGGAGTGAATTGGGGTAGATTGGAGTTAAGTGGGGTAGATTGAAGTAGTGTAGATTGGAGTGGGGTGGGGTAAATTGGGGTGGGGTAGTTTGGAGCGGGGTAGATTAGAGTGGAGTGGAGGGGTGGGGTAGAGTGGAGTGGAGTAGATTGGGGAAGATTGTAGTGAAGTGGAGACGGGCAGATTGGTGTACATTGGACTAGGGTGGAGTGGGATAGATTAGAGTGGGGTAAGTGGTTTGGAGAGGAGTAGAGTGGAATGGCGCATTGTGTCATGGAGTGAGTGGCGTAGATTGGAGTGGCATGGAGTGTTGTAGAGTGGAGGGGTGTAGAGTGGAGTGGCATGTCGTAGAGTGGAATTTCCTAGAACGGAGTGGAGTGGCATAGAGTGGAAGGGTATAGAGTGGAAGGGAGTGATGTAGTGTGGAGTATACATGGTGTGGTAGCACACTGCCATTACAGACAACACATTTTCAATTGAAATGACCATTACATTTGCACAGTTTTACTGTATACAAACGGTAATGTGTGCAAATGTCATCACCTAGCTTATTGATGTATTTTGATCGTATTCAAATATTTGTTTCCATCACACTTCAGAATTACAAAAAAAATTGTTTCATTTGTACTAGTTCTGATATATTCTGAAACATCAGCACATTTCATTTTTATTTTTGCTTGCTAGAAAAAAACGTACTACACCCTCTCCTCTTACATTGGGACTCAGCAGGGTTGCCACTTAAATTCTCTCACTTTGAAGTCAGAGACAGAAAAATAAACACCAAGCGCCCTCTCTTTGAATGGACAGCAAATGTGACAAGATAAGAACAAGATTTAAAGGTCTATTTACAGAGAGTGAGTTTGTGGAAGAATACAGTAAACAAGGTGTGGGCAAAGGGAGGGACAAACTCATGCTGGATAGCCTAAAACAAATAAAGCCAGCAAAGAAAAATCCAGAAAATGTGAGTAACAAACCAAGAAGCCAATGATCAGCAATAGACGGAATGCATTCCTATGTCAGCTTTTTGAATGTCCCCAAGATGTCATTAGCAAACCATAGGCTTCAACCTAAAAAGAGCATTTTCTGATGACTGGAATCACACTTTCACTTGTCAGATCAAAAACCAGCAGCTCTGCTTTAGGAAAAACCTAAAACATCTACCTTTCCCACCCCGTTTTGAAGCAATGTCTTACTCAGTTAAAACATCTACCTGCTTCACTTTTGTACAGATCGTTTGTAAACGATTATTCTGAAAGGTAATCTTTACCTTCTATATTGCAACCTTTTCTGGACAATGTTGTCTTGTTCAAGTGTGCAAAAAAGTGTTCTCTGTATAACATCCCAGTGTCTCTGTGGTACAGGGGCTTTTTGTGAAACTCTTAAATACATAAATCAATCAATCAATCAAGCATTTGTAGAGCGCGCTACTCACCCGTGAGGGTCTTAAGGCGCGATGGGGCGGGGGGATGAAGCAGCTACTGATCGAACAGCCAGGTCTTGAGGAGTCTCCTGAAGGTCAGCAGGTCCTGGGTCTGTCACAGGTGGGTGGGGAGGGAGTTCCATGTCTTGGCGGCGAGGTGGGAGAATGATCTGCCACCGGTGGTCGTTCGGCGGATGCGTGGGACGGTGGCGAGGGCGAGGTCAGCGGAGCGAAGCTGTCGGTTCGGGGTGTAGAAGATGAGTCGTTCGTTGAGGTATGCTGGTCCGGTGTTGTGGAGTGCTTTGTGAGCATGGGTGAGGAGTTTGAAGGTGACCCTCTTGTTGACCGGGAGCCAGTGCAGGTCTCTCAGGTGGGCGGGGATGTGGTTGTGGCGAGGGATACCAAGGATGAGGTGTGCGGAGGCGTTTTGTATGCGTTGGAGTCTTTTCTGGAGTTTGGCCATGGTTCCCGCGTAGAGGGCATTGCTGTAGTCCAGCCTGCTGCTGACGAGGGCTTGGGTGACCGTCCTTCTGGTTTCGGTGGGGATCTATCTGTAGATCTTGCGGAGCATGCGGAGGGTGTTGAAGCAGGAGGAGGAGACAGCGTTGACTTGCTGGGTCATAGAGAGCGTTGAGTCCAGGATGAACCCCAGGTTGCGTGCGTGGTTGGTGGGTGTCAGGGCAGCTCCCAACGTGGCCGGCCACCAGGAGTCGTCCCATGCGGAGGGGGTGGAGCCGAGGATGAGGACTTCTGTCTTGTCAGAATTTAGTTTCAGACGGCTGGTATTCATCCAGTCTGCGACGGCCTTCATTCCCTCGTGGAGGTTGGATTTGGCAGTGGCCGGGTCCTTGGTGAGGGAGAGCATCAGCTGGGTGTCGTCAGCGTACGAGATGATGTTGAGGTGGTGTGCTCGGATGTTGGCGAGGGGTGCCATGTAGATATTGAAAAGGGTCGAGCTGAGGGATGATCCTTGGGGTACGCCGCAGATGATCGTGGTGGCTTCGGATCGGAATGGGGGAGGCGGACTCTCTGTGTTCTGCCGGTGAGGAAGGAGGTGATCCAGTTAAGGGTTTTGTCGCAGATCCCTGCGTTGTGGAGGCGTGTGCGCAGGGTGTGGTGGCAGACGGTGTCGAAGGCGGCCGAGAGGTCCAGGAGGATGAGGGCCACGGTTTTGCCGTTGTCCATCAGGGTCCTGATGTCGTCGGTGGCGGCGATGAGGGCGGTTTCAGTGCTGTGATTGCTGTGGAAGCCGGATTGGGAGGGGTCCAGGATGTTGTTCCCCTCCAGGAAGTGGGTCAGTTGTTTGTTGGCGGTCTTCTCAATGACTTTCACCGGGAACGGGAGCAGGGAGATGAGTCGAAAGTTCTTGAGGTCCTTTGGGTCCGCCTTGGGTTTCTTGAGTAGGGCGTTGATCTTGGCGTGTTTCCAGCTCTCCGGGAAGGTGGTGGTGTCGAAGGAACTGTTGATGATCTTTCGGAGTTGGAGTGCGACAATGGAGCTTGCTTTGTTAAAGATGTGGTGGAGGCAGGAGTCGGAAAATGAGCCAGAGTGGATGGTGTTCATGATTTTGATGGTGTCTTCGTCATTGATGTTGTTCCAGGAGAGCAGGAGGTCGGTGTGTTTGGTGGGCGTTGAGTCGGGGGTGTCGGCGACTGTCGTCGTTGTCTGGGTGTCGAAGCTGTTGTGGATGTCTGCGATCTTGCGGTGGAAGAAGGTGGCCAGGGAGTTGCAGAGTTCTTGCGACAGCGGGATGTCATTAGAGCTGGTTATTAAATAAAACAATTGGTTCTGTCCATAACACACACCAAAATGAGTATTCAATAATGTATTAAGAAATAGATATAAAATATTCATGGCTGTCGCAATTTACAAATTCAATTGCAATAGGGAATAAGTGACTGTGGTGAAAAGGTGACATGTGGTGACTGGTGACGTTGATAGTGCACTATATACAAGACAAATAAACGTGCATTCAAGAGAGGGGAGAAGAATTTCTGTTTGTCATTATTTTAGCACATATGCTACAGGATCCATTGGTAAGTTAAACTGTGATCATGAGCGTTGTGCAGACATATGTGGTACGCAAAAGTAAAGTGCGTCAAGGTGGGTCTTCTTCAGGACAGGAGGGGGGAGTAGGCAGCCTATGGGTTTAATTAAAGCGCTAGATCAGGTGTGTGTTATAAAACAAAATTATAAAGTAACTGTTTGGCTTCCTGAGTTAAGCTTACCAAAATGCAGATTCTTTAGTGTGTCTGCGAGTATCAAGTGCCTCTTATTCAAAGAAGGGCTTAAGATTACAACCTCTCAGTACTCCACCAGCCGGTTGGAGCCTACGAGAAAATGACAAGGACTAATTCAGTGACTGACAGTGTTACTATTGTCTTTTGTATGAGTAGTCCGCTTTAAATGTGACATACCTCAATAGTATTCTTTAATCGACTTCCACCCGTCGGTTGGAGTCTTTTGTTATAGCCAGTCAAATGATTTACTAGAGAAATAATAAGTAAAAGCCAGTCAAATGATTTACTAGAGAAATAATACGTGAGTCATTAAATAAAAAAATTAAAAAAACACTTATTAACGCGAAGGCGCGTTTCCCAAAGTGTTTCCTAACATCATCTCACCGTGATCTGGCAAAAGTGCGTCCGTCCGGCAGCTGCTTTGTTCTAAGAATGGGGCCAGAGTGGGAGGCAGATTATAAATAACATTCGCAGCATGGGAGCAACGTGCACGCTCGACCGTGTCTGCTTTGGAATGTGCTGAACTTCATATGTGAAAAACAACGTGCACGTATGGTGCAGCAGCTTGGTGAGGCTGTCAAAAGAACCCGGCTGCTAAGTGCAGGTTTAAAGACCACGCTATATGTCAAGCATGAAATGTGACGGGTATGCAAGGAGCAGCAGTTGGAAAATTTCACAACTGAACAGTTTACATATTGTTTCAAAAAAACGCATTTGTGCGAGTGCATGCAAGGCTCATGCAAGGCTCAGTAGTTTGAAGGATTTCACAAGTAGCAGGTGAACTGTACATATCATTTCAAAAGGTATTCGTGCGAAATGCATAAGTCGGGCTAAATGAAAACATCCAGCATATTTAAGGCATAGGAAATGTACATTTTGTGTCGTAAGTTCTGATAAGTATCTAAACGTATAATATGCTATGATGAGTAGGACTACATGAAAACATCCAGCATATTTATAAACCGCATCCATATTATTTAAGGCTTATGTTATGAATAGTCAGTGGCATGAATTATGATAGGCATCTTTGCGCAGACATTAGTACATAGTAGAAGTGGTGTTACAGAGTACAATCTGATGTTATAGAGAGAGGAGTAGGGCTACATGATCACATCCAGCATTTTTATAAACACGTAGTTATGAATAGTCTGTGGCATGAACTCTGATAAGCATATTTGCTCAGACATTAGTACATAGTAGAAGTAATCTATTAGAATACAATCTGATATTATAGAATCAAAAGAGATGGTGTTATTAAAAAACATGTAAATTACTACCCGCATATTTATACATTGATTAGAACCTTTTCTGAGGATGTTTATATGTTTATACAGAGATGTACAGTACAAACATATATGCATCAATGGGATTCGTGACAAGTTAATGAAGAGATCTAGAACTAGATTTCAGGATTCTAGAGTCTGACCATTTGCCTGTATGTTTCCTCAAGTTCATTTAACCCTGCATTTACTGAATCCAAGATATGGATCCATCTGCATTCATTAAGGTTTAACAGTGAGAGTATGCTACCTCCTCTAGGGTGCAGAGTGGTCTTCTCCAGTACCCACCATTGTAGGTCATCAGCAGTGTGATTGTTTGTGGAAAAGTGCTCGACCAAGGGAGCCCCCTGGACCTTGCAGCGGATTCTACTGCGATGTTGGAGAATCCTTGTCTTGACCTTTTGAGTAGTTTGGCCAACATAGATTCTGTCACAGGGGCATCGTATGGCATAGATGACGTTGGGACTGTTGCAATTGCTATGTTGTCTCCAGATGGTATGTTTTTCCCATATGTTGAAATGATGAGCCAATCATTGCAAACTCACAGGCTTTGCAGTTACAGCATTTAAAATGACCAATTAGAGGTGGTGAGTTGTTGTCTGATGTCCAGTGGTTTCTCAATCTCTGGATAGGAGCTTACAACATAGTCTTTGATATTTTTGGCTCTCTTAAAGGCAAAAAGGGGTTTCTCCTGGATCCCAATCTCAGTGCTTATCAGGTTCCAATACTTCAGTAGTACTTTCTTGATTTCATGACTGCGGGTATTGAACGTGGTTACGCAAACCAACTTCTCAATGTCTTCCACTGATGGTTGTATCTCAAGGAGAGTCTCTCTTGGGGCGGTACCAGGCCCTTTTTCTAGAGCGGTTTAGAAGGCCTTTCGGATATCCACGGTCCCTCAGTTTTGTAATAAGAATATCTGTCTCCTTGTAGAAATCACTTCTTTTTGAGCAATTCCGTCGCAGTCTTAAAAATTGTCCGTAAGGCAAATTATCTCTGAGGCTTCTGGGATGGTGTGAGTCATATTTTAAGGTGGTGTTGCGCTCTGTGGGTTTCCTGTATAATGTGGTAATGAGCCTTCCGTCTTCGTTCTGTAATGTGATGTCCAAGAAGCTAATGGCTTCATTGTTGTAGGACATGGTGAATTGTATGTCCGGAGTGCGTGCATTTAACCATGTTTTAAACTCAGTTAGGCTCTGTTCTGTGCCTGTCCACACCATCAGCACATCATCAATGTACCACTTCCACACTGATATGTTGTTCAAGAAGGGATTTGTGAGGTCGTATAGGTGTGTATCCTCATAGTCATCCATGTAGAGGTTCGCTAAACTGGGGGCAAATCATTAGAGCTGGAGCTGGGGGTGGAGAGTTCTTTCACAATGTTGAAGAGCTCCTTGCTGTTGTGTGCGCTGTTGTCAATGCGTTCCTTGAAAGAGGTTCTTTTGGCGGATCGGATGAGTTGGTGGTGCTTGTGTCTGGCGTTCATGAGGGCTACGTGGTTGTCTGGTGTCTGGTTTTGGTGCCATTGCTTCTCGAGTCTTTGGCAGGTTTGCTTGGAATTCTGGAGGTCGGCGTTGAACCATATGGCTCTTGTGTCGGTGCGCCTGTTTGAGGGTTTCCTGATCGGGGCAAGGGTGTTGGCGCAGTCGTCGATCCATTGTCTGAAGTTGTGGGCCGCTGCGTTGGTGTCCGAGGGCTCAGATGGAGGGTCTCGGGCGAGGGTGGTGAGGAGCTGGTCTTCGGTGACTTTGTTCCAGCTGCGGTGTGGGATTCGTTGCTGTTGGTTGTGCGTGGTGTGTTTCTCGAAGGAGAAGTGGATGCAGTGATGGTCGGTCCAGTGGAGTTCGTTGGTGTGGGTGAAGGTGACGTGGTTGCTGGAGGAGAAGATGGGGTCGAGCGTGTGTCCGGCGGAGTGGGTGGGTGACGTGACGAGTTGTTTGAGTCCTAGGTTGGCAAGGTTGTCGAGCAGTGTTGTGGAGTTGCTGTCATTGGCGTTCTCGAGGTGGAAGTTTAGGTCTCCGAGGAGGATGTAGTCTGTGCAGGCGAGGGCATGCGTGCTGATGAGGTCGGCGATGGAGTCCCTGAACTGTGGTCAGGGTCCCGGGGGTCTGTAGACAAGGGTTCCTCTGAGGGTATTGTTGTGATCGACGTGGATCTGGAAGTGTAGGAGTTCAGCCATGCTGAGGGAGTCTTCGGTGTTGGTCGAAATTCTGATGGTGTTCCTGTGGACGATGGCGATTCCCCCTCCTGGTTTGTTGTTTCGGTCCCTGCGGGTGATCTTGTAGCCGTCCGGGATGGCAATGGCTATGTCGGGCGCCGAGGAGGCGTTCGTCCAGGTCTCCGTCAGGAAGGCAACGTCCGGGGAGGATGAATCGAGAAGGTCCCAGAGTTCGACAGCGTGCTTGTGGACTGAGCGGGTGTTGAGTAGTATGCATCTGAGATGGTTGTGGCCTGCCCTGGTGGGGCGGGCGGGGCGTACCAGTGTTCGTTGGCTGGTGAAGCTGCAGTTTCGGCAGGTGAAGGGTCCGTGGGTGTGCTTCGGGGTGGCCTGGACGCAGGTGGAAGATCGGCCGGCGTTGAGTGTGTGGAGGGTGTTGGCGTCGTAGCGGTGTTGGGTGTCCTGGCGCTCGCGGGGGCCAGGGGGTCTGGTGCTGGTGCTGGGCGCGGTCCAGTTGCGGACGGGCGCAGACGGGCTTGCCTTAGGCGCACCCACTGCGCGCGTCCGCTGCGCGACCACGCAGCGGTCGCCATATGAAGGGGAGGGGGGCGGGAGCAGAGGTCGGGAGGTGGGAGCTGGGCTGAGTGGGGGGCGGGGCCGCAGGGGCAGCAGCAGCGGGAGAATCTGGGCAGAGATAATAACAACAGCGCACAGTAAAAGAGAAAACAAATAAAGCTCATGAATTACAGGCATGCAGGAGGGCAACAATGAGGTACAGGGGGATTACCCCTAAAACGGACAAGGATTGGCGAGGAGGAACTGCGGCGTGGGACGGGCTGCTGGCTTGAACCCGGGGCACTGAGCAGGAACTGGAGACTGGCGAGCGGCAGTAGGCGGAAGCTGCTGGGGAGAGTGCTGGCCTTGAAACCAGGTCAAGGTTTCCAATGCGCTCCCCCGCAGCGGTCGCCATATGAAGGGGAGGGGGGCGGGAGCAGAGGTCGGGAGGCGGGAGCGGGGCTGAGTGTGGGGCGGGGCCGCAGGGGCAGCAGCGGCGGGAGAATCTGGGCAGAGATAACAACAACAGCGCACAGTAAAAGAGAAAACAAATTAAAACAAATAAAGCTACTGAATTACAGGCATGCAGGAGGGCAACAATGAGGGACAGGGGGGATTACCCCTAAAACGGATGAGGATTGGTGAGGAGGAACTGCGGCGCGGGACGGGCTGCTGGCTCGAACCCGGGGCACTGAGCAGGAACTGGAGACTGGCGAGCGGCAGTAGGCGGAAGCTGCTGGGGAGAGTGCTGGCCTTGAAACCAGGTCAAGGTTTCACACGCGCTCCCCCGCAACGGTCGCCATATGAAGGGGAGGGGGCGGGAGCAGAGGTCGGGAGACGGGAGCGGGGCTGAGTGGGGGGCGGGGCCGCAGGGACAGCAGCGGCGGGAGAATCTGGGCAGAGTAGCTGAGTTTTGAGACAAAATAGGAAATTGCCACATGTGGTCAAGGGGCTCGTCCCTAAATAACCATCACAGGTCGGCCTTAAGACACTAGGTAGAAAAATGCCCCCTCACAGCGGGGGCCCTTCAGTCCATAAAGAACCCTCTGAAGCCAGCTCTGAGGCAAAGGTCACTTCTACAACCTGTGCATGTCATATGCACAAAGAGAGGAAGCACGTGTTCCGGCCATTCTGTCAACCACTTATTACTAGGCAAGCATTGGCATAGCCAATAGGTCTCGCCTTTGGGACCTTATAAGTGTTTAGCCATGCAGCACATTATCCTGGGTGCTCTGCCTTCAGGGATTGAATAGCTATACAAGGTCTCACTTTTTGCAACTACTCCCCAAGCTATGTTTTCCTATAAGAGCGAGTTTTACGGAATATTCTTCCCCAAAAAGACGCCCGATTTAAAAAAGAATTGAAATTAAGTGTGAAAAATGTAATTAGATGCACATCACCTTAAATTCAGTTGTACGTATATTTTCTCAGAATTGTTATTATTATTATTATTATTAAGAATAATAATAATAATAATAATAATAAGAACAACAACAACAATAATAATAATACAAATAATAATAATACTCAAAAAATGTGAGGTGTCTAATTGTTGGCAAATGAGATAAGTGCTGGCAGGTGTGAGCTGCGAGTTAGTAGTTAAAATCCCAGCAAGGCCAATTTTGTCTTTAATCATTCAAAGGTAGATAAAATTAGCAAATTAATTGGAAACAATATAACAGCTACTTAAAAAAGGCAAACAGTATACTGCAAACTACTGTCAAGTCGTCCCATTCCATGTGTGCCACCTGCAATCAGCCCTCACTAACAGCCACATCACGTGGAAACGTGGACTACACTAATAATAGAACAGTGAAAACGATGAAGCCACTATTAGTTTAGGGACATCGAGTAATGAATGCATTTGCCAGAGACTGCCAGCTATATGTTATGTTATGTTAAACATTTTGTAAAGCGCACATCTACACTGGGGTGTCTTGGCGCTAGCAACAGCCTGTGCACATCTGAGAGAGCCATTACTACATTTAGGCGAAGCGTTTTGAGTCATTCTCAGGTTTTACTAGTCTCGGTAAATCTGGGAATGCACCAAAATCCATGGATGGATGAGCGGGAGCACCCATGGGACATCTTCGCGGGGAAGAGTAACACAAGGCAGCTACTTGCGCTTCCTTGCGATACTCCAGATTTACCAAGCAACCTTGC
Source organism: Calotriton arnoldi (assembly GCA_963921515.1). Taxonomy (NCBI): domain Eukaryota; kingdom Metazoa; phylum Chordata; class Amphibia; order Caudata; family Salamandridae; genus Calotriton; species Calotriton arnoldi. The sequence continues at coordinate 907,547 of CAWUFW010006354.1, forward strand.
GTTACTTGGTAAATCAAACTTAAGTATTGGGTTGTCCCCGCGACATCATGCGTGAGGCAACAGCAACACAATTCAATTATAAGAGTGTACTAACTTTTACTAACATTATATTTTTAAAATGTAATATTCGACTCTGGTGTTATTTTTATTTCTGATTGGTTGCACTTGGTTTTATTTGCATACCTTTAAGGCTCCTAGTTTTATGTTTTTACTCATTTTACACACAATGCAGATGGAATACTATGGGGGAGATTTACTAAGATTTTGTGCCATGTTTGCGTCACAAAAGTGACGCAAAACGGTGCGAAATCTTTTTTTCCTAATTAACTTTCCAGCGCTACACTTGTAACATAAAAGTAATGCGAAGCAGCACATTGCGCTGCTTCGCATTACTTTGCGTCATGGGTGCGTACCAAGGGCGGTGCATGGGCATTCCCATGCAACCACCCAAGGTTTCTCACGCTAAACCCAATTTACTAAAAACAGTAGATTGGGTTTGGCGTGAGAAAACTGCGCCCTTTTCAACTAGGTGCAAGGAAGGAGGCGAATGAAAGCATTGCTCCTTCCTTTTCCTCTTCCTTTTCCGACTTTGCATGCTTGCTGCACTGTGCAGCACGTATGCAAAGTGGGAAAAGCTTTGTATCGTGCCTAGCATTGTATTTTGTACAGCGCGAAGGTGTGTGCATGGCGCACGGCAGCTGAAATCAGTGCCGGAGCAAGGGAAAGGGGAGGAGAGAGCCATATCTTTAAAAATATGGCGCTCTCCTGCTCCCTCCCTGTCGTGCAGCACAGCCTGGTGGGGGGCTGCGCTGTGTTGCGTGCAGATTTTGTAAATCTCCCCCTAAGTGTTTCTCTGTATTCATTTAAAAAAAACAACAAAAAAAACAGAATGTAGGTGTTGTTCGTGCAGTCATCATCCCTGACTATGTGGCCAATACCAGTTAAAATTTACAGCATGGGGAGTTAAAAAATGGATGTGATTTCCTTATATAACAGCAACTCGGCGCATGCACGTTTTATATGTTTCCAAAGGTGTGCAATGTAGCATTACATAGAGTTGCTTATGCTGGTTAAATCCGACAGGCATCCAAGGTTAAGCGAACGTCCATTAGCTAAATAAATGTGAAAATATACTAGATACAACTTGACAAAATAAATATGGGCGAATACTGATAACATGTATACTCCATTCTCCCGCCGACTATAATCCACTGACATTCTTCACCATACACACAGAGCCCAACATTCCAGTCATTATCACATTCTCACAGCATACTCACCCAACATTCTAAAGCATGACCACTCGGCCCACGTATACATAGACCTACCTGCTCACTATATTGTTCAAAACACAAACATTAATTAATGTAGATGTGAATGTTAAAAAAATGGCAGCCTTTTAATTTTTTTTTCCCCATGGAAAACTACTCTGTGAGGATGCACTACTTTCGTTCTTTTTGCCCCCTCTTTTTGCAGCTCTATGTCCCCCAGCTTCAGAATTTAGATGCACATGTAAACATATGTCAGCACCCAGAAACGACTTATGACATGTTATATGTTATGTTCAAGATAGGGTTATGCTTGTTAGTTTTGTAAGATTTTTGATATCCTTGTACTTTGCGGACAGCTGTGCCCTTGTACACTTTTGTTCATCATATTTGTAGCTCTTCTTGTATTTTTCATTCTGTGGACTCAACATCTGTGAGCACACTGAGGGTGCCCCACATTTTGCTTTTGCCCCTTTAGTGTAGCAAGGGGCACTGCTGTACTGGGCACGCAGACTGTACCACCTCCCACTGTGGCAGGGGAATACTTTTCCCTCACCAGACTATATGGAATTTGATTTTAGTGATGGCGTAGTGCTTAGAGGATGGGCATATGTATACATCGAGGCAGTAAGATATGTCTGTTTATTATGCAACAGAATCAGTGCTTAGTTTGTAAAACAATAAGGGGCAGATTTACAAGGAATTGGTGTAGGGCAGCGTCGCAAATCATTTTGCTGTGCTGCCATACGCCAATATGAAAGGACAGGGATGCAAAGGTGTCTGTGTTGTTGGCACGATTGTTTTTGTGCAGGAAGGGGCACCATCCTGCACAAAAACAATCACGTGAGGTGTTTTCCTCTTTCTATGTGTGCTGCAGAATGCAGCACAAGCGGAAAGAGGAAAAACCGCCTCTAGAGAGGTGCAAGGTTTTGTCGCTGCCCCAGGTTTACATGTAAATCTGGGGCAGCGTCAAATTCCATGGGTGTTGAGTGGGAACACCCACAGCAACACCCATGGAATGCCTCTTTCATGCAGAGTAAGGCAAGCCTGCTCTGCCTCGCCTTACTCCATATCTACAAGGCCATGAAAAGCCACGTAGGGTGGCTTTACGTGGCCTTGCAGATATGGCTAAACCCAATGCGCCACCGGAAGTCACAAAAAGTGACGTTCCTGTGGCGCACAGGGCTTGTAAATATGCCCTTAAGTGCGGGCCCAAAGTTTTGCCCGGAAGCCTGCATTACAAAACTCAGGTATGCTGATTTTCAAGGCTGAGTAACCTTCATTCCACCTGAAGCCCCTTTTAACCTCCACCACACACTCCCTGCCTCTTTCTCTCACTCTTGTAGGTTATTTTTCATTTCTGATTTCTCCCTTTGATAGTTTTTTCTGTCTTTCTCTCCCTCTTTCTTTCAACCTTTTGGGTTTTACTCTCTCTAGCTCTGGGTGAAAGTCTGATGAGGAAAAAGTAAGTACTGGTCTCCAAAAATGTGTGCAAGTACACCCCACTAGCAACCACCAGTTCAAATTAAGCACTGCACCCAACAAAAGCAGCGTCCATCTTCCTCCAGGGCTTCTCACCACCTGCTCCAACATTTAACTGACAGCAAATATAGATCACAGATTATGAACACGGAAAGCCTTGGAGGGATCCAATGCCTAGCTGTAATGATGAGAGAGGGTCTTCTAGCCCTCGCTTACAAAAGTAATTCCGTGTTTACCACTAAGACCATTCATCTCGTGCTCCATGTAGCCAGAGCCTGTGGTCCATCTGGATGGTTGGAGGAATCCACATTCTCATTATAAATAAATACTCAGATTTATATTGTGTGGCTAATCACCTGTGAGAGTATCCTGGCGCTCTCCAGAGGCATGGGGAGATTAAGTGACTTGCCCAGAATCACAGGATGTTGAGCCGACGCGGAGACCCGAACCTGGATCCCCAGCTCTAAGGTCGGCAGCTCTGGCCTTTAGACCACATCCTCTCCCTTCCTCACTGTGCCAAGCAAGAGCTCTGCTTGGGAACAAAGGACTGACCTGAAATAATATGCCCTCACGTGCCCCACAGGATGTTTGCACTGTGTCTCTCTAATATATCCCCATTTTTATTTTACTACCCTCCTCTCAAGTGACTCGAAATGTGGATTTTTTGCTAGATGTATTTTTTGATTGCCCTGCCTACCTGCCAATTCCCCTTTAACTGAATAAAGACTGTCCCTCCAGGCTACACATATGCACACATTCTTCATGACTGCCAATTGTAGGTGACCCCACCAGCTTTATCTGCAGCCTCTTGTGTGCCCCCCTAAAAATCACTTCTTGAGATGCCACTAGAAGAAACTGAGACATGAGGATACCCAATTGCTTAATTTGTAAAACTGTAACTGCCAAGGCCCTGAGGTATTTCTACTGCTACCAGCACTGACACATGCTTTTGTAGGTCATTTACCACTCTAAATATGGTCTGGACCCACATATTTCCTTTTTTTTTTTAAAGTATATTGAATACAGTGTGGATGGGCTGTGCTAAAAAATATACAGACAGCACCACCACATGGTATAAATAAATTCCGGTGTTTACAGATAAGTGCTGGTGCTAAGCACCGGCAAACACTGGCACAAATTCAGCACTGGTGGGAGCTTGCAGAGGACTCCCAAACTCTAGCCCTTAAAAAACACACTGTGCATACATGTCAATGCTATTGTTGTTATAGCTCCTTAAATGTGTAAAAACAATAAAACTGTTGGGAACAAAAACTTAATCTTGAAGGTGCTAGACCTGAAGATTTTTGTTGGTGTCCTTTAACTCCTCTATATTATCTATAGTAAAAAAAAACACCTATTTACTGTAAAAGTGATAGCTCTCACAGGAACCAATTAAAGTGAATTGCATGCACTGTATCTCTCGCTCCTCTTTGTCCCATTATGCTATTAAGCGCTACGACCCAAGTCATGGTAAGAGCCCCACTTGGTCAATCGCGAACAACACCAAAATGCTTCCCACATAGATTTTTCGGCAATACACTAGCCTTCTAACCAAGCACACCTGCACAGTGTAGCATGGTACACATCTGTCCGTGGGCTTCGACAACTCATCAATTATAATTACACATTTCGTGGAGCTGTCTTGCTAACAATTTTTGAACATGTTGTCACAGATATTGACTTGCTTTACCACAGAATCGAGTAGTACCCCATGGGTGATATTCTCAAGAACGTGCGATAAACATCGCCAAAATAGGTTAACGCAATTTTTCATATCGCCGTTTATAGCGGGAAAATAACTCTGTGTCAACGTTGTATTCTCAACACGGCGGTAACATGCGATAGTTTCCCGATAACGCCTCAAATGTCCGCGATACAACTACCGCGACGGCGATAAAAAAGGAAACCCGAACGTGAAAAAAGTTGCGATGGGCCCAACCGCAATAGAAAAATCGGCGAAAAGCAGCGCCAGGCTTGCAATTCCCACGTCGGGCGGGAAAAATCACCATAAAAGCTGCAAATAAATTTTTAAAAAAAACATAACAACTGCGAAGCACAATAGAGGTAGCCGGAGCAAGTACAGAGGACAACCCGAACCCCACAAGCCCCACGGAGGACCAGCCTGGGACCTCGGGGTCAGGGAAGGGCAAGGAGAAGAAGAAGAGGAAGACGCAGTTCAGTCCGCAGGAAAACAGGATCCTGATAACGGAGGTGGTAGAACACCATCAACAACTGTTCGTCACCTCCACTGTGTCATTGGAAACTAAAAATACAATATGGCAGTCCATCCTGGACAAGGTGAATGCAGTCAGAGTGCTGAGGAGGACAATGGAAGAGCTCAAGAGGCGCTGGAATGATGTGAAGCGCAAAACCAAGCTGAAACTCGCAAACAACCGCAAAGCAGCAATGCAGACTGGGGGTGGGAGTCCTGCGCCACAGGAGGAGCTGGATGAGATGGAGGAAATGGTGTCCACAGTCATCAGTGTGGAGACGGTGGCAGGAGTCGGGGGACCGGACACTGCTCAACATGACCTGACACAACAGCAGCAGGGTGAGTAACCACCAGGGACTGGGGGACGGGGGAGATGGGCACAATGGCACACATGCACAATGAAGTATAGCACACTGCACAACCACAATGACTCTGGATCATGTCCCTGATCTCCTTGCCATACTGCAGCACACATAGAAACAGCAAGTAGTCCTCTCGTCCACAATGTGCCCAGAGGGGCCCTCCCCACACATCACCAATCTCACAACAAACCCATGCACATGTGCTGAACCCAGCAAAGCTGCGGATCCGTGAGCCCCACTGACAATGCAAGTGACACTGCATGACGATGAGCATGTCTGCAGGCCACTCATCATGACATGTTGCACCCCACGACACCAAGGTGGCTGAGTGTGGTCCACATCCGGAAAGGAGCAGGTCACACACTGACACATCCACGTGCACAAACAACCCCTGACGGCAACAAGACATCTGCGGACAAACCATGCCCAAGAGTCCCAACTCCCACCAAGAGCCCAATTTACCCAAGTATGCAACATCTCAGCACTGCATAAGCACAGAAGTCAAAGGCACACCGCCTGAAAGGGAGAAGGCCAAGCAAAGTCTGAGCTGCAGGGGTGACTCTCCCACAATGCAGCACACACACAAGAATCAGAGCACATCAACATTGACAACAATGTGGTACAAACTGCAACACATTCACAACAGAACAGAGGACACAACTACTGCCGCTTGTGTGTAGAAACTGGCCAATCACATTTGGCATAGCAGGAAACTGTGGCATGATAATGGACAAGTACAACCCCACATCCCTGATGGTGCACAAATGTCCACTGTCCCGCTTCAAATAGGCAGCTCCTCCTAAACAGTCACAATGTACATTGTCATGCAGTCTGTTTGGAAACTTGGCCAATGCGTGAACATACATGGAACACACTGTTAAATTGCATCTCCCCTTTACATTGCAGAGGGAGAATCATCACCTCCTGTAGAGCAGACCGAACACCTCCTCACTGATGACGAGGAGGACCTCCCCACCTTTGACACCGACGCCCTCCAAGAGCTCATGGACAGCTTCCGCACCCCACCCCCAGGAGCAGGGCAGCCCAGCTGCATCGAGGAGACCCCACCCCTGCACAGACCACACAGCAGGAAGCACCCACCACCCCGGCTGTCTCACAGGATCCCCACGACCAACACATGGCATTTCAACGCCGTGTGTTGGAGGGCCAGAAGGAGATGGCTGAGCAGGTGCGGGTGGGGTTCGACCTCATGGCAGCCAAACTAGATGCCATCCATGGGTGTCTACGTCCCATCAGGGACCACTTACAGTCCCTAACGGACACCCACAGTCCACTTCATGGTCTCCAATGAGCCATGGCTGACATCGCTGGAGTCATGACTCGGAGACAAGAACGCCTATCTGGTCAGAGTGGCTCCAGGGATCTCAGCCGGGAGTTGGGACACATGCGGAGGCTCATGGAGGACATTGGTGCGGATGGAGGCGGAAAGGATGGCTGCCACGGCTGCACATCAGCGACATGTAGCTGGGATCTTCCATGCCCTGCAGATCCTCATCATGGCATTGCTGCCACAAGGCCTGGCGCAGATGAATGCTGCTGCTCCTACACCATCCACATCTCCGCCCCCTGATGTGTCAGTGCCCCACAGTGCGGCAGACATTCCACCTCCGGCACCTGATGTGTCACTGCCACACAGTGCGGCCGACAATCCACCTCCGGCCCCTGATGTGCCAGTGCCACACAGTGCTGCAGCCGAAACACCACCACCCACAGGTGAGGCACATCACACATCAGAGGACGATGATGTGGATGAGACTGCCGTTGTGGTAATGAGGAAGCGGTAGGATTCATCTCCGCCATATGGCCTGTTTCAGCTTGGTTCGGCCCTTTGCATCATCACCTTCCACTGTCCCCCGATACACTCTGCGGCACTCACCTTGGACCTCGACATGGACTGCCATATTCTGTTTGGTTACCAATGACACAGCAATCAGACTGTGGACTGAACTCTTCCTCTTCCGATGAATTTGTCCTTCCCTAATGGACTCTGGCTGGCCCTCCACGGGGCAAAAATGTCAAGTGGGGTGTGCATGGCCCTGTACTGCTCCAGCTGCAACACTCCACTGAATGTGAATAAAACATTCAAATTCACACAGATGTGTCATGTCTATGATCCTTCAAGTATGACAGTATGGATGAATGTAGGGTCACTGATTCCCCCTCACATCCATTTTGCACATGTTGTGGGGCTTGGGCCACAGGGTGCAACATTGCCGATTGCGGTCTGGGTGGCGCAGACACTACAACGGAGACACATGCATTGGTTACTTCCTTGTCCAGGCCAGAACTGACCCACGCCCAGAGCCCCGGGCTCACTGTTCACACCCCTACGCTCGACTGGCATATGCCAGCCCAGCCCACTCCGCTTACAGGGGGTGACAACACAGCTACAAGTCCCAGGTCTTCCCTGTAGTGATCTGCTGGTCACTGGTCTAGTCGTCAGCATGCCACAGCCACTCCCTGAGGGCTGGTTTACACCCACACCACACCCATCCAGCACAGGCGTCACAGGACATGTGACCCTGCCAATAAAAAGGGCCCACCACAGCACATCCCCCACTGCCGGAGGTGACATGATGGCGTCCGCATCCACGGAACTCAATCATAAAGGGTCCGTGACTTGCGTTGCACTGAGTTAGTGGCACCCGATGGCCTGGGTCCGGCACGGGCCTACCGCCACATGGTGATGACTTGCGGTGCACAGAGTTAGGCCCACCTGAAGAGCTGAGCGGGTGTGCAACCTGCAATGATGCGTTGGCCTCGATACAGCGTCCAGCAAATCAAGACTCAATTTGAATTATGAGCCCTGCTGGACCACAGTGTACGCGCAGGCAGCAGTCAGCACACACATGACTCCGCGATGCAGTTCCGCAGGGTGCGCTGGAGGCCTGTGGTGCGGAATCCAGTGATCGGCTGAGGAGGTTGCACCGGCACGTGGAGGGCCCTCTTGGAGACACGCCGGTGGCGGCAGGTGAGCATTGAGGCCTGGGTGCGCAGGGGCGGGCAGTCATCGCTGGGTGGCGGACCGGTCTGGGGACCAGGGCTGGGGTGCAGCAGGCGCACAGGATCACGCAGGCACCAGCGGTCACGGCGGCAGGCTCGTGGCTGGGTGGGGGGCATCCCCCTGGCAGACACGACCCTGCATGCGCTGACGAGATGTGCGCGGGTTGGCTTGGGACGTAGTCACCTCGTCTCCAGTGTGAATACGCCCGTTGAATGTGGTCGGGCACGTGTGTGTAGGCCTATGGTCACGATATGGCGGACACAGAGACACACGCAGTAGTTACTGTGGTGGCCATCCCGGAACTGGACCACGCCCAGGGCCCCGGGCTATTCATTCGCGACATACGCCGGCCAAGGCCGCTCCGCTCAGGCTTACAGGGGGACCACATGGCTACATGTCCAAGGTCTTCCACACTGCCTGGGGTAACCTGTTTGCGTCCACTGTCCACTACACTGCAAACACCAGCAGTAGATGTCCACATGGACATGTCTGTGCTCTGCATACTGCAGTCTGTCCAGCACATCTCCGCCACACTTGGCATTGTGTCCTTTCTTATTGCTGGGTCACTTGCCTCCTTCGCACATTCTTGGCTCCCACCTCTCCCCACATTCTGCAATTATGTGGCAGAGGGGCTCTGCCTTTGTGGATGGTTTGTCTACATGTCTGGCCCCTGTTACCACGGTTACTTGTGTTGTCGTGTCCGGTAGTTGGGCATGTTGGTTGGCATGTTGTATGTGATTATGTTACGTGTGCTCTCCCACAGTTGTGAGTTGTGTGATTGTGGAGTTGAGGTGTGTGGTGTGTTCAGTTAGTACTTACCAATGAGCAGTGCATTGCCATAGGTGCCATCCTGGAAGTGCTGGTTGATGATGGACTGTCGGAAGATGTATGTATCATGCACAATGCCTGTGAAGTTGGCGACAACATTGGTGAACTGTCCCCGGTGGTCCACTATTGCCTGCACATTGATGGACTGCGTGTGCTTTCTGTAGCGGTAATTGTGTGCAGGGTCGGCAGGGGGCACAAGTGGTACATGTGTACAGTCAATTGCCCCCGACACCTGCGGTAAGGCAGCTATGGCGTAATTCCCTTGCATGGTCTCCAGCTGTTCATGCACAGCGTGGGGGAAGTGAAGGTGCAGGGGTATCAAGATGATACAAACCGTGATGTTTACAGGTATGATGAATCCTGCATTATGAGACCATAACAGATGTTTGTGTGGTCGTAACCTTAATTTTCTTTCCTGCGGAGGTTACGAGCACACGGACTTCTGTTACAGTATATTTGGACTGGATTCATCATACCTGTATGCATTCCGGTTTGTCCAAGTTCAATACACTGTACCAGATTACGTTTGTGACTATGAGGACGCTTGACCATTGTCAACATTTGTCCAACAGGTTTCTGACTACTGATTTCGGGATATGGAATGGTATTGGGGAGTTCCTGCAGCATTTGCAGTTTATTGGATCCACATGTTGCCCTGGTGAAGTTCCCCGTTGGGAATGGAACGCGTTGGCTGAGCTTTTCGTCTTGTTGTTTATGTATTTGTAATAAAGTTCTTTTCCACTACCGTTGACTACTGGACTTCATGACCTGGGGGGGAGGGTCCGGGGGGGGTAGCGGTGGGTGTTGTGGCCCTCTTGGGTCTCCAGGCTGCATGATCATTGTCTCCATGGCATCTGGTGGTCTTCAGATGTTGCTCTAGGCTGGGCTCCCTTTCATACTGCAGGTTGTCGTCCTGCATAACACCAGTAAAAGGCAGGTGTTGAATCCCTGCTGCTAACGCGCCTTATCGCCTGTTTTCGGATCGCATCGCAGATCTGGCTGGTCGTTGAGAATGACGCGAAGTGGTGTTTTTGTGTGTTTTTGCACGGGAACGCCTACTCTGCATATCATTAGCGTTAGTTGTCGCTCTCATCCGTTGTGATGTGTTTTGCAGCAGCTATCGCAGGAAAACTGGCGATGTCGGCAGTTTGCACCAGCTTGTGAATAGGGCGATAAGTCTATCGCCACTTTTGCGGCGCTAAAGTGCCGATAAATCAGCGATGGCTCCTTGAGAATATGCCCCTATGTGTACTACGCATTCTCTTGGCACATACACCAGATCCATATATTCTTAACTCTCCATTCCATGTTTTGGCCCAACTGATAGTTTGGAGAGAACTTTAAAACATGTTTTTTTAAATGATGGCATCTGGGCCCCGAGCAAGGTCTTCTGGGGTATCTGAGACAAAACTATCTCTTCCATTGTATGTGCCTTCAGATCTTTAAAATGACAACCGCCCATATTATATAAAAAGTGTTTTCAGTCCTGATTTTAGTGCCTTTATTTGAAAAGTTAAGAAAAAAGAATTCTTTTTATTCCCATTAAAGTCTTCCTGAATACTCAGATGCCCTCTCTCCACCTATGTCCACATCACTAACTGCTCCCCCTCTCCTAGATGTCAGACACTTTAAGAGTTGTGGCATATTTTACTCTTTTTTACATGTTTTAATACCTTATTGAAAGCCTTTTTAACTGTTAACTGTATTGATGAGTCAGGGAGGAGGGCTAATGTTATTCAGAGCCTGTGAGCTTTTCAGTGGTTTTGTGTCTTTCTATCAGCTCACCTAGCAGAGCCTGGGAATGCATAGCAGCCAGTTTGATTTTGACATCCAAAGGCTCCCCATGTGTTCTAGTGTTCAAGCGCTTCTGGAGGTCCTTACATTGCCTTCTCCTTATTTTAACATGGGTGATGTGCGGACGCAAGCATATGGTTTTGGCATATTTTACTCTTTAGTATATGTTTTAATACTTTTTATTGAAAGTCTTTTTTAACTGTTATTTTTATAACTGTTATTATACAAATATTGATGAGCCACAGAAGGTGGCTAATGAAATTCAGAGCCTGTGGGCTTTTTAGTGGATTTGAGTCTCTCTATCGGCTCACTTGGGCATACTTGGTGGCCCTTTTGGTTTTGCTCTCCAAAGGCTAGCCATGCACTCTAGTGTCTGACCGCTTCTGTTAGCTCTTACTTTGCCCTGCCCTTATTTAAACATGGGTGGTGCGCAGATGTGGATGTGCCACTGGCGCGTCAATGCAAGACTGTCTGCGCCCATACGGACCCAAACTGGTCCAGGGGTCAGGAATCCTGAATCTCTTGCACCAGATTCTTTCAGGTACTCTTCTGAGATTCTTTGATTACTTTGCCCCAAAATCTTGACCATATGCAGACATTACTTGGTACCTACTGATCGTTCGAATGGCTGCCATCAGTGTGGCTTACAATTCAATACCAATTTGGCCTCCACCTCTCACTTGGCGGTTTATTCGTCGATGTCGATGTCGTCCGGCAGACAATTAAAATGTAGTTTTTTCTCTTTGAACTGCAGATCTTTGGTTAAGCATTCTTTTGAGATTACTTAGCTTATTAATGAGCATACTTTAGATGCCTTGTTTCTTACTTAAACACGGCAAAGTGAATCATTCTTACCTGATATTGAACTAGCTGTCTCAGGGCAATAGATTATTATAAGGCAGGATCGTAGTAGAAGGAAGGGAGGAGGAATTAATTTTTTTTTAATCTACTCTTTCCTGCCACATGGAACTCTAAAGTGTGTGAAGGCTTAATTTTTTCTCTTACACTAACAAAGAATTTCACTATCCCGCCTGAACAGGCCTTGGGGCCAGGAATCCCCTCGGGCTCTACTGTTCGTTGGAACACAGTCATAGTTGAAACCATTCTCCCCCATGTCCTAAATTTTGCAAATTTTACTATCCTGAGTGATCTTGATATCCATTTTGATGAGACAAATAATGGTCTGTCAGCTGCTTTGATCAAGTATTTCCAAGCGCCCAGGTTTTTGCTCTTTGTCCATTCTCTTACTTATCTTGCGGGCAATTTCTTGACCCCTTTTTTCCAAATTTAGGCCCCCTTACTGTGGGTAGCCCATTACCTTTACAGTGGACTAACCATTTTGCAGTTCCTTTGTCACTCCAAACAAAATCAGCTACGCAGCCTATATTTGACCTGGTTAGGAGTTACAGACTGTGGGCTGAACTGAAGGCAGAAACATTAAGTGCCATCTTACAGGAGGCAGGCTCAGCTACTTTGGGTATCTTAGAACAGGATGCCAAAGCCGTCGGCAGATGGATTAATGTCGCTTTAGAAAGAGTCTTGCCTTGTAAAGCAGGATCCCAAAAATTTGTCATACTCCCGCCCCCTTGTTTAACGATTCACTGTTGCTATGTAACAAAAAATGTACGCAACTAGAGTGAGAGTGGCGTAAGACTTATGGCGATGAGGGCAAATGCAAACTTAGGAGAGCTGTTAAAGAATGCTCTTAAGCCTGTTGTGCAGCATTGGCAGATTAATGCTCTAATAACATTTCAAATGCTCACAGTTCATCGAAGAAGGTTTTGGGGATTGTTAAATCACTTTTAGATCCTGTGCATGCATCCCGACAATATCTCTTTCACTGCAAAACTGCAAGGATTTTGCTAAGTTCTTTTCCAACAAGATTGTCAATATTTATTCTTCCTTGGCCGTTTTTGGTGACTTGGGTCAGAAAGTGTCTCCAAGTAACTCCCGGATCTATGCCTTGACCAAGGTTCATTTCTTAGATTGCACATTGGTTGAGTCTTTGCTGGATTCTATTAAATCTGGCTTTCCTTCTGATCCTCTTTCTACTGAGGTGATGATGAAGATTAAGCTTGTGCTTTACCAACATTTACTCCACCTTCTAAATTCTTCTTTGAAGGACGGCAGGGTTCCCACGATTTGGAAACACGTGATGGTGGTCCCTTTACTTAAAAAGCCCACTTTTGCTGCCAATGTGCGGGCAAGCATTCAACTCATTTCTCTTTTGCCAACTTATGCTTAGATAAGCATGTTAATGGTTAGCTCTCTACCTGTCTGGAGATGCATAATTTGCTGCACCTTTCCCAGTCAGGTTTCGGCTCCGACTTTAGCACGGAAACTGCTCTTCTTGGAGTGGTGAAACATCTCAGGAGACAACTAGAAAGTGGTGGTACTGCTGCACTCATTCTCCTAGATCTCAGGGCAGCCTTTGATACTGTGTCCTACTCTATTCTGTGTCAGAGACTAGCTGAAATTGGTATTCAGGATTCTGCCTTATCCTCGTTTACCCCCTTTCTTCAGGATCACACGTTCTAGGTCTTTTCAAAATCCCATTTGTCCTCAGTATTACATCGGCCATGTGGTGTGCCTTAGGGTTCCTCTTTGAACCCTACACTCTTTAATATTTAAGTTCGACCTTTGGCCGACCTACTAGAGGGCCATGAATTGTCTCTACTTATGCATGCCGATGACACTCAAATCATTGTGTCATTTAGAGCAGATGAGGTAAAAGATGTGTTCAAATTCTGCCTCTGCTTCACAGAGGTAGCAGGGTGGATGAGGTCAAACTGCATTACATTGAATGGTGACAAATGGAGGTGCTTGTGTTTGGTAACCAACCTCATCTCTGGGGTCCTCATTGGTGTCCTTCAGATCTTGGGCTACTGCCCACTCCTTGTGAACTAGTTAAGAACTTGGGTGTCAGGCTTTGCTCAAAGCTCTCAATAATTGTTCAAATATGTAAGATTGAATCCTGTTGTTTCTTGTTACTTACATGTCTTAGAAAAATTATTTAGCTTCTCCCTCTCGCTACTCAAAGAATCATTGTACAATCATTGGTTATCTCTAGGATAGCCTATGGAAACGTTCTCTATTTCGGTGCACCAGAAAAGTTGTTGGGGAAACTTCAGATTGTGTTCAAATATTTTATTGATTTTGATCATAAATAAACAAGACCATCCAAAAAAGAACATCGTAAAAAGGTACACATACGTTATAGTTTGCTAACTAGTGAACTATCTAACAGTTATTTAACAATTTAATATCTGCAAAACAATCTTAAGTACCCATGAATATAATTATATAGTATAATAAAAGAAAAGCAAAGAAAAGGAAGAAATGAATAATAAAGAAAAGAAAAGAATAAAAGATAGAAAATAGAAAGTAGATAATTCCTTTAACAGAAAAAAATATTACAATTTATTATTACTATTGTAAAACTTGAGTAGAACTACGTAGTTATACTAAAAATAGTTATACAATTATTAATTTAATCAACAGATTAAATATAGTCATGACTGTGAAGCTATATAACTATCAATTGGTTTCCAAAATAAATGATAATTAGAAGTGTTAGGGATAACACCTGTAAGAGATAAATTGGCTCCTCTTCTGGAAAAAATTATCCATGCCCACCATGTATGTACTGACAGTAATGAAGCATTTTTCCAATTAGCAGTAATGGATTTCAACGCAGCTGAAATTAAAAAATCAAAAAGCTTGCCCTCAAGATCTGTCAATTTTGTTGTAATAACGACTGATTTACAAATTATTATAGTATAAGACAATATATCGGTAATATTCAATATTTTCGTTACTATATTCCAAACACCACTCCAAAACTTACTAATGTTTGGACAGTCAAAGAGCATATGTTTTAACAGTCCTTCTTGTTGAGAGCAATTCCAACATACACATGAATTCAATAATTTTGCTGTATATAACCTAAAAGGAGTCCATAAGCAATTGAATAAAATAAATGTATTTGCTTGATATATTGAAACGGGCAACCATCCTGAGACGTTATTCAGCCAGATTTTCCGCCAAATATCTAAGGATAATGCAATATCTAATTCTTTATTACAAAAAGAAGTTAGGAAATTTATATTATCACTTGTACTTCCATTCAATTTTTTATAAAAGAGAGATAGATACAGCATGAGATGAGGAGGCCACGGTTTGTATGTATACAGCCAAATCAGAGGTCGTATTCTGGGGAAAATTATTAGTGAAAGAGTCTAGTATTGAATTACACAATAGTTCATTTTATAACTATCTGCAGATTTTAGCTTGAACAATTGTTGTAGTTCCTGAAAAGATAAAAAAGTATTGTCACAGTATATATCTTTCAAGTAAAAATACCAGCTTTAATCCAGGAATTCCAAAATGTTGTGGATCTATTTAACTTAAGTCTAGGATTATACCATAATGATGAGTGTAATGTAAATGCCATCGGGTATTGAAAAATTGAATCAAGATCATTTAATAATAATTTTGTAGATTTCACAATTGTTGATTTCCGAAGCAAACTCGTTGAATTAGACATGGTGACTAATGCCGGCAACGGAAACGGGGCAACCAAGCTTTGTTCAATACTAAGCCAGGTGGGAGTATTGTTAGGTGTCACAGTTTGAAACCATAATGTATTTTGCTTTAAAATGAATGCTTTATGATACTTTACAAAATCAGGTAAACCTAAACCACCATTGTTCTTGAATACCTTCAATTTCTTATAGTTTATATGAGGAGGTTTTTTATTCCAAATAATTCTGATAATGATGCTATCTAGTTTTTTATAGAATTCAAGAGGAAGCTGTGTAGGCATCATGGATAGAAAGTAAAAGATTTTCGGAGCAATAACCATTTTAATGGAATCTATATTTCCCCGCCAGGTTAAATGAAGTACAGACCATTTTTGAAATTTTTCTCTGATATAGTCTAAAATACATTCACAGTTTAAAGAAATTGATTGTTTTATACTATGTGAAAATAATATACCCAGGTATTTGATTTCATCAGTGACCAAAATTATATCTTTGTTGGGAACCATAACTGGTAAACAGTGAACATTTAAGAGAAAAAATTAAGTTTTTTTAGTATTTAGTGAGTATCCTGAAAATTGAGAATAAACATTAATTAAATTTAATAATGAGGGAATTGACAAAGCCGAAATACCAATATAGAAAAGCACGTTATAAGCGTATGCAGAGGTTTTAATAGGAACGTTATTAATCGTAAGACCTTCAATTTCCTTAGAATTTTTTATCGCAAGTAACAAAGGTTCTATTGCAAGTAAGAAAAGTAAAGGCGGTAACGGGCATTCTTGCCTAGTACCTCTGTAAAGTAAAAATTTATCGGACCTCTGAGCATTAATAAAACGTTGAGCAGACGGACCTGAATATAAACCTGAGATCATACGAATAAATGAGGAATCCATATTAAATGCAGACAGTGTATGAAAGAGATATTAACAATCTACTTTAGCAAAAGCCTTTTCTGTGTCTAAAGCTAGAAGGCCAGCAGGTTGAGTTAATGATGCACCACTTTCAATTGCATGGAGTAATAATCTTACATTGTTTATTGACTGTTTGTTTTTCATGAAACCTGATTGATCAATATGCACAATGGAATGCAATACTGAAGCTAATCTTGTTGCCAGGATCTTTGCGTAAAGTTTACAATCCTGATTAATCAAGGAAATTGGATGATAGTTTGAAACCATGGAGGGGTCTTTATCTGGTTTTGGAAGGACTATAATCAAAGCTTCTGTAAAAGACCCTGATGTTGTTCCTGTAAGACTAAAATGGGTAAATAATTTGAATAAATGTGGTGACAGGAGAGTAGAAAATTCTTTATAAAACTCTGCAGGAATACCATCCAGGCCTGGAGATTTACGCAACTTGAGTGATTTAACAGCTGAGAGTAATTCATCAATAGAATTTGGCATATCTAATTTACCTCTAGCTAATTGAGAAATTTGAGGTAAACCACACTTCTCTAAAAAATTATTAATAAGTGATAAATCACTTGTGGGAGGTATATTATATAACTCTGAATAATACTTCATGAATTCATTCACTATTGCTGTATGAGATATGGCTGTTTGTCCATCCAATTTGTGGATAGCACTAATTTTAGGAGACTTCAGATTGTACAAAACACTGCAGCACGATAGCTTTGTCATGTACTTGGTCACTCTTCAGTTGCTATTCATTTATGCCCCCTTCATTGGTTTCCTATAGAGCGGTGTATTCATTTCAAAACACTGTGCTAAATGCTTAAGGCCTTGAATGGATGTCTCAGAGCACTGGTTAATTTTTATTATCCAAGGCGTACTCTTTCTCGGAGAAACAGCTCCTGTCTACCACAGTTCAATATAAATTAGCCAGGCAGGGTGGTAGGTCTTTTGCTTTCCTTTGATCTACCTTACAGAACTTTCTTCCTCTAAAAATCCGGGTGTGTACTTCCTTTCTTGGGTTTCGTAAACTGTTAAAATCCTGCCTATTTTAAAACTTTAAAATTACTGCTGTCACCTCCTTTTTGTAGCACTGAGAAATCCCGTTGGGGAAGGCATGGGCTTTTCAAATGTATTAAATGTATTATTATTAAGAGGCTTACTAGGCAGAGGCTACAGATGGCAGAATCCAGCTTTTTCATCTGCACTGGAGCTTCCTGGTAGAATTCCGCAATTTGCTTCCACTTCCTCATGTCAAAGTTCACCTACCATGTCTTTGCTATGGCCCCTCCTCTGCTTCTAGCGGACTTTTTCAGACGAGTAGTGCTTACAGGTGCTTTCCAGGGTTGGCCTATCAACAGGAATTCTTTTTTGTCAAGGAGGGAATTCCATTTGAGATGTCAGCCATGAAAAGCACCTGGCACCCTTGCTCGTCTGCAAAAGTCAGCTAGCAGCAGTGAAAATATGCAGTAGTTGAACTTTGACATGAGGAATGCGGTAGTCAGTCAGTCAGAAAACTTTATTCGGCAACTTAATGCCATAAAAGTGCACATATAAGACAAGGAAAATACATTTACATTTCATTTGCGTTTTCCTTAGGAGGAAGCCTTATAATTAAAATGAAAATTGAACACCACATCCATAATAACAATCAGCGGCCGAGTTTCTAGAATACTTATGATGCAAATGCATCAGAGCCCTAATAAAGTGCAATGTGCATTTTAGTGCAAATACATCTTATAAAGTGCAAAATACAATATACAGATAGAAACAATGAAAAGATTAAGAGACCCTGGGAATAAGGCTCACAATTTAAAAGAAATGACCTCTATACTATCATTCTAAAATACAATTAGAACAAATACATCATATAAAATGCAAAGGCAATATGCTAGAAGACAAAAATGATATCCGTACAGCGGGGCTTCATAACAGCTAAAAAGGACAAAAATCCTAAGTATAAAAAAATCCTATAAAAATTAAGAAATTAAAAGACCAATGCGGTAGTCACTTTGGACCACTAATAAAAAAAATAATATAGCACACAGAAAGACCTGTCTCTAGGAACTGAAGTAATACGTGACATTTTATCCAACTCAGATGCTCTTGTGTATGTTCTTTAGAAGGATGAAAAGCGGAGTCGGTTGTTCGGGGAATGGAGCTTATGATTTTAAGGTCTCTGTGCATGCGCTGCAGCTACTGAGCGGTCCTGAGGTCAGAGATAGATTGGCCTGTTGGGAAATTGAAAATATACTGACAGACCGGAACCTATGAAAATGAAGTGCACTGAAGATCAGCTTCTAACGCATACTTCACTCTTGTTTGGCCGAAAATCAAATATTTGACTGCTGCTGAATAACTTCCCGTTCACTAATCACAAACCAAAATGTTAATGCTTACTTTTTACCAATGCTCAATTAGATACAAAAACATTCTAGAAATTTGCATCTTACAAATTGAAATAAAAAGAAGCTTTCTGATAATCTGGCGTCTCTTTAATTACTCAAGTTGTGCTGACGAAAATGAGAGTTCAAGGAAATATTTGCATAAAATGGCATAATGGTTCTTTTTCTTGTTTTTATGAAATGTGTGTTGCAGGTTTGACATTTAGTTATAATACAGCTGTTTTGCCAAGTGTTCGACTGAATAATTGACCAACTTTTATTTATTTTAACACTAAAATGTTACCGACCGCACACATACTCAGAAAGGATAGTCAGTCACATGCCTGGCTTAAGTCTGAAATACAGGTCATGGCGACGGTAGAATTAGGTGCATGTAAGGTCTCCCTCTGCAAAGCCTCCAGGATGTGACTGTTATTACCATACCAAGCGTGCCGCTGAAAGCCCTTTCAGGCAGTGGAAGAGCCAATCACATGACAGGCTTATCTCTGAAAAGCGTTCGATGCTGAGGCAGTATCTGCCTCATTTTAAGATGGTCTCTGAAAAGACTGTGGAGCAGAGGCACAGGCAGGCGCGTGACGGGCATGGCCTGGAGAAGCGTGACGGCGCAGGCAGAGACAACCTCCTTGTAGGGTTGCATCTGAGAGGACTGGGGAGCTGCGGCAGTGTCAGTAATATTTCGAGCTTGGATAAAAAAAGCCTTTTTTTGCTGTGGCAGTCAGTCACCTGCCAGGCTTGAATGAATGAGGAACTTGGAGAGCGGGAACTTTTGTCCTAGAGCATCACCAGGGGCGTAGCTTGGTCAGTAAGATGGGGTGTGGGGAGGTGAGCTTCAGATTTTCCGAAAATCAGGCTGGCATATAATGTTTAAATACATGATACGACAAGCAAAGTACAGGAGAGGGGCCTAAGGGCAGTGGAAAGGGAGAGGAATGAGAATTGGTAGGAGTACTAAGAGAGAAAACACAATGGGGCAGATTTACGAGAAAGTGACTCAGTGCATTCCGCAAGCCATTTGGCTGCGCCGCACTGAGTCACTTTCAGAGCACAGGAATGCAACATATTTACAATGATATGTTGTATTCCTGTGCTCACCCCTGCGCTGGTGCACAAACAGCTGCCATGCGCCGGCGCAGGCACCCTTGCACCATGGGGCAAGGATGCCTATGACATGGGGAGATTGTTTTCGTGCAGGAAGGGGCACCTTCCTGCACGAAAACAATCACTACAGGCATTTTCCTCTTTCAATGCGTGCTGTAGAATGCAGCACGCATTGAAAGAGGAAAAAACGAGGAGAAATTAAAACATTTCTCCTCGTTGCGTCTCCTACGCCTCCCTGGGGAGGCGTAGCATTCACACGCATTTCCAGATTTACAATTCCTCGTAAATCTGGAATTGTGTCTGGTTCCATGGGTGTTACGTGGGAACACCCACAGCAACACCCATGGAACGACCCTTTCACGCAAAGTGCTGCATGTAAAGGGGCCATATTTACAAGGACAGGAAAAGCCACGCATGGTGGCTTTTCCTGTCCTTGTAAAATGGAGCAGTAAAATGCGCCACCAGTACGTCACAAAAAGTGACGTACTGGTGGCGCAGGGGGCTTGTAAATCTGCCCAATATTTTTTAAAATAACTAATATTTTTGAGGACTTTCAAAACAGAGAGTGAGAGTGTTTTTTCTGTGTGTATGTAAAAATTACTGGTAAAATCGGACTGGCATCTCACAATACCCGACTGAAAGCACCTGTACCCAATTATTTATCAAAAAAAGCATTTATTTGGGGGGGTGTAACACCCAAACACCCCCCTGATACTACGCAACTGATCATGGAACTTCAGCACTAGGCCTACTAAGAGAGATGGACCTTACCGGCATTACTCAAAATGCAGCGCTAGTCGCAGTCGAATAGGGAGGGCATTCAACAAAGAAGGTGCCAGTGCGAGAAAATAACACAATTTTTTTTGCTTTTGGAAAACCAGTGTACAGCCAGAGGGACAAAGAAGCAGATCAGGGAGAATACTTAGGACGGTGCCTAGTAAACAAATTGTTCCATAATAAATGTGCAGACCCATGGTCAATGGAACCACGGCTCTTGAGCTTGGGCATATGGGCATTATGCCACACTCGGGTTGTTGAATGATGCTGCCGAATTGACAACACTGTGTGTATGTTTTGCGCCAGGCTTGTGTCTTTTTTTATCTTGTTTGAAAATAAAACTAATAAAAAGTTATTTAAAAAATAAATGAGCTGACCCATAAAAAGCCTTGTGGCAGAAATAGAGCACTTTATATTGGATACGTTTAGAAACTGGTCTGTTGAGGCTCTGACAACCCACAAGCTTCCGAAGATTGAAAACAAGCCAAACAGCCAGTGCTTAATTTGAGCTGGGGCTTTCCGGTGCTAAGCACTGGCACTTAATTGGTTTCCAACAGTAGTATAGGAATACAATATACATTAAAACTGCTAATACCTGCCTCCCCACCCATTCCCTTAGCTTTGGGGACCTGAAATAATCTGAACTGTCGCATTTACATGCAAAAGAGATGGTTAGTAGTTGTTTTGGCAGCGATGACAAGGGCAATGGGTGGTGCAAGCTACAGTGGCCTCCTGGTCAGAGCCCTGGCACTTAATATTTTACAAATTAAGCACTGCACACAGCCATATTCAGAACATGCGGTAATGTGTGGAGGAAAGTAGTGGGGAGACAGAAATTGCTTGCATTTGCATAGCCGATCTGGGGATTGGGGGCCAGATGTACGACCCTTCCATTTTGCGAGTCGCAAATTGCGTCGTTTTGCGACTTGCAATTTGCGACTCGAAAAATGGAATGTACAGCAGTGTCTCATACACAGTTTGTGATTCCCAATGGGGTCATGAACGACCTGCCTCATTAATATTCATGAGGCAAGTCGCAATTTGTGACCCCATTGGTAATGGCCAGTACTCACAGGGCTGGTGGCCTGCTGGGATGCACAGACCACCATGTCTGTGACTCCTTTTTAAATAAAGCAGTTTTTTTTTTAATGCAGCCCGTTTTCATTAAAGGAAAACGGGATGCATTTAAAAAAGAAACTTAAACGTTTCTGTTTCATTTTTTAAGAGCAGGCAGTGGTCTGTGGGACCATTGCCTGCTGTTAAAAAATATTTTTGCTGCCAGTCACAAAGGGGAAGGTGGCGCAAGGGTAGAATTGCGTGTCGTATCGGTACTGGCGCATCACTGCTAATATGCAGAGATGCGCCAGTCCTTGTATATCTGCCCCTCTAAGTATTACCAGCAGTTAAACAAAAACTAATTTAAATGCCTACCATTTTCAAACTGTACATCACATCTTACTTCACTTCATGTTTCCATCATGCCAATTACAAGTAGATTATCATTCATATTTTGTGACTGAGAATCTACTTGGAAGAAGTGAGGTGGAGATACCTGAAGTTGTACAAATCTCACAGTCAAAGGCTACAGACAAAAGAGATCGACAAATCTTATGTCTCATACAGCAGTGACATTGTTCGACTACATAAAACTTACAGGATCAGACAGCAGATGACAAGCCAGTCTTACGTGCTCCAGCCCAGACCCCAGCAGTGAAATCTTAGAAAGCTTCATTATTACAGATGATAAATCTTTCCACAAAGACATGAAGTAACAGCTGCCGCAGACAGCTCTCTGTGCTATCATGAAACCAAAATCAATACCACCCTCTTTAACACGGCATGAACTATGCCACAAATGTGAGAGTTGAATGCATTTCCTATATGTAATCATTTTTTTCCGAAACATCAGTTTACCAATTTCTTAGAATACATATAGGTCAAAATGAAATACAAAAGTTTCATCAAGACTCCATTTAAGACGGGCAAAATGTGGATCCTTTGGGAACAGAGAGGGGCCTTACATCACATTTACTGTGAATTGCTGTTCAGAACACTGCAGCTCGGATTCTCCTGAATCTACCTGCAGAAACGCTTGTGTCCCCGCACCTACGCACCCTCCACTGGCTCCCAGTAAAGAAAAGAATCATGTTCAAAGCATTAGTGTTCCTTCACAAGGCACTCTACCAAACAAGTGCGGGTTACCTCAGAACAAGGCTCAGCTTCTACGTCGCTTCAAGAAATCTGCGATCTCCTCAGAATTCGCTGCTCTAGAGCTGAGTCCTTCTCCTACCTAGGACCAGCCTCAAGGAACAAGCTCTCTCTGGAGCTATGTGCAGTGGACACTATCTCAGTGTTAAAATAAGTTTGAAAAACTGGCCTTTCACGCAGGAATAGACGATACGACCACACTCTACACTGTGACCTTGAGCAATGGTGCCTGGGCACTCTTTGGAGAAGCTGTGCGCGGTGTAAGATACATTTCATTCATTCATTCTATTAGGGAACTCTACAAGCTGAACGATTTCTATACTATAATAAAATTAAGGGTCTTCATTGGCGGAATGTTAAACAGCCTTTAAAGGGGCTCCAAGCCCCTTAAGAGACCTGTCTCAGGAGGGGGCAGAGGAGGTGGGCCCCTCTCTCACTGGACTTGGGTTTTATATTGCTGGTATTTCTCCTGCTGCCAGGACGTGCATGGGCCATGCCCGGGACATGCCCAGACCAAGGGCGTACCCGTGTTCGACCATCATCCACTGGAGGAGGCAGGACCAGCCACCCCCCCACCCCCGGCTTGACCCAAAGAATTAGGTACTATTTGTTTAAGTTTGTGATAGAGGTCATAATGTTTGGTTTGTGTCCCTTATTTGTTGCTTGGAATTCATGAACTAGGCTAGGCTCTGCCCCGTTTTACCAAAGACCTATGATGTTTCTGTGCTTATCAGGTGCTGCTTTGATGCATTTTCTAACCAGCTTGGGATTGTTTCTCGTTATTCTGGGATGGGGAAGGGTAAGAAAACTGTACCCGAGCCAAAATCTGGGACAATCAATGCCTTTTTCAGAGAGAGTGGTTGGGTTGATATCTAAAGAAATTGCTTTAGCGGAAAGACACTTTTCTCTTGACTTTTTACCTAGTGTTGATCAACTACTCTGAGAACGTGGTGCGGGATATAGCAGGGGAAGTTTGCACACGCTCAGGATCGATCGCAGATGCAAGCATTCCCAATAAGGTGCTACACATGGATTCTCCATCACCCCAACCGATTGGCAAGGCTACTAAGCATAAACAAAGAGGAGCTGAAAGAATCAAAACCCCAAGAAGTAGGGCTGGGCTATCAAAGAATTGACCTAACGAACTTTCCAGAGGGGAGGACAACGCTCATACTTTGGACACTTTCTATAGTAGACTGAGTACTGTTGTGGTTAGTTGCTTGGTCCCAGTACTTGAATGGCCAGAAGTTTTAGAAAAATCAATGGATCTAATTTTGACCAAATCGTTAGCAATTTCTTCTTCAGGATGCTTGTTTCCGGTCCAGGGAAGACATGGCTTGGCAGTTCGGGCTGGACTGTTCCCATGAGGCACAGGGTCAGACTGATTTGCATATGGCCATGTCTGAACTGGGGTGGCGGAGTGAGCTAAAGAATGATGATGGATTAAACCCAGATCTGTTGACTGGGGGTGAGTGCTTGCAATGTTCAACACTCCGTCCATCATCCCCTTTGGTGGAGTCTATCACCTCCTGTCACCAGTTAATCCTGCACCAAGGCCAGGTTCTTACCAAGAAACGGTTCTAGTGCCCAATCCTCCTGTCTTTTTCCAGGCCCCTTTAGTTCCGCTCACACAAGGGTGTTTACAGGGCTCTTCCCTTCACACAGGACCTGTCATGTCAAGACACCAGAGAGTATGAAAAGGTATCTCGGCCCTAATGTTGTCACCCATCGGGAGGGCTCGGAGCCAGGTCTCGCTTCATTCCATCTTCGTTTCATTTTGCCTTAAGGCCTACCCATATTTTCTGGCTAATGTCCTGATGCTATCAAATGGGACAGCAGATTACACGGTACAACTCAAGAATAAGGTCTGTCATAGGCTATGCACACTAAATTTAATATAGCCATTTTTTTAAACATCTTGTTTGTGATGAGGGTGGCCTACGTTGGGACCTAGCCCAAAAGGTTAAGGGGGATTGCCTTGGGATTACTTGTAAATTGCCCGTGTTGGCTGGCAGTTTGTTATTTCAGGCCACCCAATGGCTCAATGGACCCAGTGGAGTTAGGGTTTTGCTGTTGGGTTTTTTCTGCAGTCACTTGCTTTCAGCCGTACACCACTATGGAGTAAGTCTTCCCATCCAGCCTCAATATCCACCAGTTGTTTCCATACCAGTACACAATCATTTTCAGGCTCTCTCTGATATGACCCAGATAGATTGACTGCAAGTTTTAGAGGGGCCACACAGTGGGGGCTTGCAGTTAGTTAGGCTCGATCCTACCCCTGTCACAAGTTGTACCTCCTATATCTTTGAGCATACTAAGATGAATCATTATTTAAACTTGCTTAGTAAAATTTGCTGGCATTTTTCAGGCATTGCTATCAAGATATGGAATGAGCACTGGCTATGTATAGTTAAGAATTTTTTTATTATTTTGTTCCAGGAGACATGGGCCAGGGACATGATTACGATAAATGCCTTTTTGAGTTATGTTGAGTATAGCCTGGAGGCAGTTATGGATTCTAGGGGGCACCTTTTATCTACTTATCTGGCAATTATGATTTAGAGAGTGGTGCTACTACTTACAACAGTGGAGGCGAGGAGATCTCAAGATGGCGTCCGGGTAGGTCTGGTTTATTGGAGCTCCGCTGCCCGTCGACTGCTGTGGGCGGACACAGACCTCACCCGGGCTCCCTTCAGCCGGACCCTGCTCCTTGCAGGCCTCCTAAACACCGCCAGCAAGATGGGGGCCCTTAATGGGAGCAGAGCTGCCTGAAATAGCGAGGAGCTCGGGAACAGCCTAATGATCCTGTCGGCAAGATGGCGGGTGCCGCGGGCGCTGAGGATTTTCTGAAGGGACATCGCACGGCTTCCGGAAGCAGCAGCTCCTCGTCCTCCCTATGGACGATAAACATGAGCGACTACTGTAACCCAGAGCACCCATATAGAGTTCATGTTTTACTGGAATGCCATCAGGTTTCAGATTAATTTTATGTTGGAACATCAGACATCTAATTAGCCAGCGGAATCCTAGGGTAATGGCCGAGTGCACGGTTGAGCTGCTGAATGCAGCTGAGAGGAGACGGGTTCGGGATCACCCTTTTGGGGTTGATCCATGACCATCACCTACCTTCCGGACACTGCGTCGTTGTTCTGCATCCCTGCTGTAACCTACTTCTCTCTGGTAATGGTGGATGGTTGTTTTTTGGGCCTTCGAGGTGGCGGCCCTATGCGCTTCCCGCGGCGATGCTGCTTCTACGAGAATCACCGTTTGCAGCTTGTCTCATCTGTTGTGAATTTGGGCGTCGGCGTCCTGGTCTGTTCCCAAGGAAGGACTGCTGTGATTTCCATCTTGCTCCCCGATCACTTCTCAGCTGCGTCCCTTCAGTGGAATTGTTGGGTGCGATGCTGCCATGTTTCCCCCATCGGCTGGCCTTCTCAGCGATCTACTAGTCTCGGCTCGGGGATCGAATGCCGTCCCGCTGTTCTTCGGTGCCGCGACCTTTATCCCATCTGCGGTTTTTACACTGGACTCGAGTAAGGACTGCCTCTGTTACCGGCCCGGTGGGTTGGACTGGCCCCGGATGCCTCCTCTAGTTGGTGCCGATCTGCCGAATTTGTAATTAATTTAATCTATTGATCGTTTCTGCCCTATTCCCCCCCTACTTTTTGTTATTTTGTACCAATGTTTATCCCTTGCTCCGCCGCATTTCCGATGTTTTTTTTGTTCACTGCAATTTGCATCTATGTATATGTAACCTGTGCAATTGTCTATGTAAAGCTCTCTGATACCTCAGCGTCTAGCCAGCGCTATATAAAACTTCAAAAATAAATAAAAAATAAAATAAATGTGACATCTATTATTCCAGCATATATGTGTAGGGGGATTGGCTCTGTAATTGATTATATCTTTGTATCTAAAAACATGCACTCATTTGTTTTGGAGGGATATGTTCTTCCTACTATTCACAGTGATCATAATCCATTATTTCTTTCAATCAAGATCCCTGTGAAAGGGCCAAAGTGCGGTGATAGCTATAAGCAGCATATCTTTATGAAAGACACAGGGCATAGACTTGTCTTGCACTCTGTATATATCAAGGGGCATGTTTATGCGCCCCTTGCGCCACTGGTGTGTCACTTTTTGTGATGCACCAGCGGCGTAAAATATGCGCCACACTGCGCCATATTTATAAAGTGACTCATCAAAGCAGATGCATCACTTTGTAAACCCCTGCACTACTTTATACCTGCGTCAGGTATAATGTATGCAGGGTGGGCGTTACGCCCAGACGTAAGACTGACGCAGGCCCTTTCACATGGGGCTTGCCCCATGTGAGAGGACACATTGCTGGAGTTGCGTCTGTTTTCAGACACACCCCAGCAATGCACCACTTTTGCGCCTACAGATATGTCGGGAATACTGACATATCTGTAAATCCTTGCGACATAGAGTGCCGTACATTAAATACGGCGCATCCAATGTGTCGCAAGGAGGGCGCACTGAACAGTGTGACATCACTGTTTTCATGCAGCGATGAAACACTTTTCATAAATGAAGCCCCAAGACTAAAATGCCTAAAATTGCTGATGGGTGCAAGGGCCTGATTAATTCCTGCCTATCAGAGGAAGTTGGCCTAATTTAATGCGGTGTAGCTTTGCAAAATTAATGTCGTGAATTAGGGATATGTTCACAAGCCCCATAGGCAAGAGACCGAACCATAATAAAACATGTAGAGTCACAAATAATAATCTGAGAAGGGAACTAAAGCACACTCCCAGGGATCGGGAAGCAACAGGTTCTTGTAGGAACTAAAGAAGAGAAAAGCTGACCTGAAGGATGTGAAATGGCAAACTTTGGTGCACGCTTGTCAAGCCATGGACTCTCAGGCTTTTTAGAAGGCAGTGCGTGCTAGTCTTTTCCCGGGCTCTACGCCTAACAAAGTGAGTACTCACATAGGTCCTGAGGAATGGATATGTCATTTTAGTAGAATTTATTGTTCCAATGCCTCTGCACAAGAGAACAGGACGGTTGAATGGCACTGACCCTGAATATTCAATTTAACTCTGAGGAAGTTTTTGAGGCTATTCTTAATAGCCCTTCCAAAAAGGCACCCGGGCCCCATGGGAACCCAATGAACATATATAAAGAAAATCCAGAGTTCTGGGCCCTTTTGCTCACTAATGTCATAAACTCTGCTAGAAAGGTTGGCATTCCACCATCTTGGCACTCGTCTATAATGTGCCAATTTTTAAAAAGTGAAATGCGCAGGATCCAATGTGCTATCACCCAATTTCCCTTCATGATTCTGTCACTGAAATTATTGGGAGAATAGTATTGGACAGACTGCTCCTTTAGTCTATGGAAAAAAAACTTTCTCTCACAGGCCCAGTACGGCTTTAGAAAAAACCTGGGCACCATAGAACAATGTCTAAATTTGCACCTCTTAGCGACTCCGTACAAGTTTACAAGAGCAATTCTCATCACTTAGTATTCATGGATCTATCAAGTGTTTTTGACTGTGTAAACAAATCCAAGCTCTGGGACATTTTAACTTCCCTGGGACTTGAGGAGAACTTGGTGGCTTTTTTGAAGTACCTCAGGATGGATCTGCCTACTTCTGTGAGGTGTGGTGAAGGAGGAGAGTGTTCCATTACTTTCTCAGTTAAGCAGGGAGTTCATCAGGGATGTGTGCTGGAACCTTTCCTATTTTTACTGTACATAAATGGTTTGGAAGCTGCATTAGTAAACTTGGGGTCTTACGTTCGATGGCCAACAAAAAACCTTTACCAGCACTTTTGTATGGAGATGATGCTGTGTTGCTTGCCAGGATGGACAATGGCCTAAAAACATTGATTTCCACCTTTGTCTTGTTCATGAAGCAGCTAGATCTGGAACCCAATTTGTCAAAAACCTATATTATGGTTTGAGGCCCCCAAAATGTTAACACCCATTGTATGAGCATCGAGGGAAGAGCAAAGTGAGCCAGTTCCCATACCTTGGCTTGATGTACGAAGGTGCGTGTACTTGGGCACCGTGTGTTAGGGAATATAATTTTTTTTTTTACATGCTGTTGGCTTAATCTTTTCTTTCGTTTCCTGATAGGTAAAAAGCCCACACCCCCATTGTTAGAGACTATGGAGCAGGGATGTGGAGTTACAGGGATGTGGGTATCATTCAAACTGAGGAAAATAGAGTGTGCTGGCACATACTGGGAGTTCCTTTGTTAACATTGCATTTTTGCTGTGCATCAGGAACTGGCCCTGGGGTATATTGTGGACCAGATTAATCTCGCTCCCTTGTTGCTTTGGTGTTCTGTCTGGCATAACATGGAAGCTGGTCTAAATTTATTTAGTTATTTTATTTTTAATATATTATTTTTAATTTTTTTAAATAACATTTTAATTTTTAGTTTTATATAGTGCAGACAAGACCCAACTTGGTGGCAGAGCGCTTTACAGGAATAAACACAAGTATTTAAAAATTAAATTACAAATGCAAATGGCAAGAGGTATTAATGTGCAAGGTATAAGACAGGAGGACAGTAGTTACATAAACAAAAATACTGATATAGAACAAAGTCCGTAAGTGTGTCCGAGTAATGTGTAGATGGTTGTGAAGCAACAGAGAGCAATGCAGCATTCTGTGGAATGGGTGAAGCCTCAATAGCATGGATTTTGGGTAACCGAGCAATGTATGGGCTCGGAGTGAGAGGAATCTCTTAGATAGTAGAATTGTGACTTTCTTCCTGAGAGTGTATGTGGACGGGTTGCGTCTAGTCACCGGAGGGAGAGAGCTCCAGATTTTGGGAACCATTCTGGAGAAGGATCGTTTGAAGGTTTTCTGGGGGATATGTACAATAGAAGTGGCGGAGTGAGGCGTTAGCCGTCATGGCTTATCGCCACACTCCGCCACTTCTGAAACACAAGGCTGCACCCTTTTTACAACGATATGGTGCAGCTTTGCGTTTCCCCCTGCAATGGCGCTACACTTAGCAGTGTTGCGCCAATGCAGGCACCCTTGCACCATAGTGCAAGGGTGTCTGCGAGCAGGGGGGGAGTGTTTATGTGTAGGAAGGTGTCCCTTCCTGCACATAAACAATCCTGAAATGCCATTTTGTCACTTTCATGTGTGCTGCTTAATGCAGCACACATGAAAGTCACAAAATGGCATTTTTTTAAAGATTGTTTATGTACAGGAAGGGGGGACCTTCCTATACATTAACAATCCATGGCACTTTGCTTTTTCCATGTGTGAAAAAGCAAAAAAAAGCAAAAACGAGGAGAAATTATGCATTTCTCCTCGTTTCACCAACTTAAGACCAGGTTTTACCTGGTCTTCATTTTGGCACTGCCTCCTATTTACGCTGCCCTTGTACATAGGGGGCAGTGTCAAAATCAATGGGTGTTGCGGTGGAACGCCCACCACAACACCCACTGCCCACCCCTTTCACGCTAACCATAGCGTGAAAGGGGGCCTTATTTACAAGGCAGCATTAAGCCACGTTAAGTGGCTTAACGCTGCCTTGTAAACAAGCTAAGCTTCTATCGCCACCACAACGTCGATAAAAGTGACGTTGTGGTGGCGATAGGGGCTTGTACATATGCCCCTCTGTTTGTTACACTATTGTGGCTTAAGAAGTAGGGAGCTGGTGCTTCTAGAGGTTCCTATTCCACCACATAGGGTCAATTTGTGGGTCAGGTAGGAAGAGGTGTTGTGATGTAGCGCTTTGTGGGTCATGTAGGCAATTTTAAGCTGGATCCTAGCCTCAAAGAGTAGCCATTTCAGAGAATGAAGGTCAGGGGTGATATGATCCCTTTTTTTAGAGCCTTGCTTCAGCGTTCAAGGTAGCCTTCAATGGAGTGAGATTGATTTTCAGAAGGTCCACGAGGGTAGCACTACAATAGTCTAATTTCGATATCACCAGCGATTCAACTGCCGTTTTGAGATCTGCTGTGGGAAGGAAAGGTTTAAGTTTCCTTTTGCATGGAGAGTGTATTGTCCAGGGTTATTCCAAGGGATTTTGCTGAGTCAATGATGTGTGGGGTACAATTCAGGGCAGTAAGATGTGGTAGCCACTCTTTGATAATGGGAGAGATACTGGGCGGTGAGATCAGTAGATATTCAGTTTTCGTGGCATTGAGTTTGAGATGTTTGCAGGTCAACCATTGTTGCATTTTTGTCAAGGTAATATTAAGTGTGCTGATGTAATCTGGATAAGTTTTTTCATATAAAGTTGAGTATCCTCCGCGTACATGTGGAAAGAGGTGTTAGAGAGTTTGAGGATTTCAGTTAGGGGCTCCATGTAAAGGTTAAACAGTGTCGGGGACAGAGTGGAGCCTTGAGGAACGCAGAGGGGGATATGTACAAGGAAGTGGCGGAGAGAGGCGTTAGTCTTCCTGGCTTAACGCCTCTCTCCGCCACTTCAGACATGCAAGGCTGCACCATATTTACAAGAATGTGGTGCAGCGTAGCGTTTCCCCCTGCGATGGCGCTAAGTTTAGCAAGTTAGCGCCAACGCAGGCACCCTTGCACCATGAGGATTGTTTATGTGTAGGAAGGTGTCCCGTCCTGCAGATAAACAATCCTAAAATGCCATTCTGTAACTGTCATGTGTGCTGCTTCATGCAGCACACATGAAAGTGACAAAATGGCATTTTTTTAAAAAGGATTGTTTATCTACAGGAAGGACACCTTCCTGTACATAAATAATACATGGCATTTTACTTTTTCCATGTGTGCTGCTCAAGGCAGCATACATGGAAAAAGCAAAAACGAGGAGAAATAATGCATTTCTCCTCGTTTTGCCAACTTAAGACCAGGTTTTACCTGGTCATAATTTTGGCGCTGCCTCCTATGTACGCCACTCTTGTACACAGGGGGCAGCGTCAAAATGAATGGGTGTTGCGGTGGAACGCCTACCGCAACACCCACTGCCCAACCCTTCACGCTAACCATAGCGTGAAAGGGAGCCTTATTTACAAGGCAGCGTTAAGCCACGTTAAGTGGCTTAACGCTGCCTTGTAAATAAGGTGCAGCCCCTATCGCCACCACAACGTCGATATAAGTGACATTGTGATGGCGATAGGGGCTTGTACATATGCCCCAGAGTGTCACTGGAGATTGATCAGAACAGAAAGAGTGTGGTTGATTAGAACCCAGTGGGATTTGTTGTGAAGGAATGAGGAGAACCATTCTAGCACTGTACCAGTGAGACCCATCCTGTGTTCTAAAAAGTTCAGAATGATCTTGTGATTGATCATGTCAAACGCATTGACAGGTCCAGTAAGATGAGTAAGCAAGCTTCATTCTGGTCGAGTGAGCGCAGAGCATCGTCAATGATATAGATCA
The DNA here is from genome assembly GCA_963921515.1 of Calotriton arnoldi. Classification (NCBI taxonomy): domain Eukaryota; kingdom Metazoa; phylum Chordata; class Amphibia; order Caudata; family Salamandridae; genus Calotriton; species Calotriton arnoldi. Next base: position 939,809 of record CAWUFW010006354.1, read on the forward strand.
AGGCTGTTTCAGTGCTATGGCCTGGTCTGAAACCTGATCGGCATTGGTCTAGGAGTTGGAAATGTTCAATGTGACTTCTAAGCTGTAGTTGCACACATTTTTCCAATAGTTTGGCTAGTGCGGGGATGTTACAGATAGGGCGGTAGTAGTTTGGGTCGAACAAGTCTGAGTTGGGTTTTTTAGGATTGGGGTAACCTGGCCACTTTTGAGACAGTCCGATATGGAGCCTTGGGTGAGTGAAGCATTGATAATCCTAGTCCACAAAGGAAGTAGGAGGTGAGGGAACTCATTGAGGAGTTTGGAGGAGAGGGGGGGCGTTGAAGTGGTTCTAGTATTTCAGAGAGGATAGAAGTTTAGAGATGTCATGTTCATTGAAGGTTTGGAAACATGTCCAGGTGGCATTGTTTTTCGGTGTGTGGGAAGGGTGTCTGATGTAAACGTCCATGTCAGACGGAATGTGGTGTAGAGAAATATTTTTAGATTGTCTTTCCTGATTGTACAGGAATAGAATTCACTGGCTTAAATATATTAGGGAGGCAACTATTGCCAATAGCTGTCCCTCTATTTATAAGAAGCCAACAGATATTTGCAAAAAGGGAAAACAACGGGTCAGGGGTGTTTTTATTTATCTCAAAGAAGAGCTCAGAGGGAGGGCAGGGAACTAATGAAGCCCTCAGTCAGGGAATACTGTCTTCTAAAAACTTAGGTGGCACCTTATTTCAGCCTGGTTCCGGGTACTTGGGAACGCATGCTGTTGTCCCGGTTTAGGCTATGCTCAATAGGTGGCTACAATGCTTTCCGCAAGGACAGTTTGCACCATCTAATATATACCCATATGCCTGCGTGATGAGGTGTCTCCCCAGACTCTGTTGCATTTTGTTTTATTTTGCAAATTTTATCTTCCCTTTACTAAACGCTATTTATTGCCTGTGCTATGCAAATCCAAATGTAGCAAATGTAGACTGGCATTAATTTACGTGCAGCAATTAGATTGCTTTGAAGTATACATAGCTGTAGGCTCTTTTTTTAAATGTGCTTTACAACTGCAGCACCTCAAGACCCTCATGGGTGAGTTGCCGCACTATTTAAATGCTTGATTGATTGTGTAATTCAATGATGTTTTAAATACATATTTTTATAGATTCATATGATTGATAACAGTTTTTTATCATGTCCTCATTTTTAAATGCCCTTTAACATGTAGTCATTTACCTTGGTCATATTTCGTCATTAATTCATGTATTATGTTGTGTCTTTATGATCTGCTTTTAAGTGATCAAATAAAGATTAAAGAAAGAAAGAGCTATGTTGTGCCGGCATCGCCTTCTCCCGTGGGCTGGGCAAGGGGCGGCCTCTTGACACTATTTAAAGTTTCCTTGAATTCAACAAGGTTGTGCCCATTCCCTTTCCACATTTAGGGAGACAAACCAAATTTTGGGTCTTTTATACAAGACAATTTATTTTCATTTGGTGAATTTTTATAATGAGGCCATCGCAAGTTTAAAATTAAGTAGTATTGTTGTTTTAAGTCCAGTACCTAACGCTCTTAGCAATAGATGTTGATCGCTTAACATGCATTTCAATGTTATTTTCGGAGGAAATGTTAATGCTAAAATTGGAAATTGACCAACTTTTTTGATCTTTCCCCAGTATGGTCCTCCGGTTCACCCCTTATTAAAATGGACGTGAGGGGATGTAATGTCATGAAAATTATTGGCGATCCAGATAATCAATTAGTAACCTTTACTGTCATCGATTATATTTTTGTGTCTAGAGGGCTAAATAACAATGTTCTGTTGGGGGAACCAGGACTAGTGCTTTTAGCGACCACAACCCCATCTGTGCTACTTTTAGATATTCCTTTTCATCATTTATGCACTTGACTCAAGTGCACATAATCAGTTACGCTCAAGGACAAAGGACTTAGGGGCTGATTACGACTTTGGCGCAGTTGCGCGGGCCCTCCGCTGTCGCGTCGCCTGATTACAGGTTCAACTCGTGTAGGGGACGGTCTTTTTGCCTTTCCTACAGCGTCGCCTGAAAAAGGGCACCACAATGGGAATGGCAAAAATTTTCCAGCACGGCATGAACTGTGAAGTCCATGCCGTGCTGGAACTAGGGGTGCAAGCAGACAGGGGGGCACATGTTGTGCCCCCCTGAATGCATCCCCAGGCCCCCTTTGTTCCCCCACCGCCAGCCTTTTCGCAGCGGCTCACCGCCATGACAAGGCTGTTGGTGGAGGAACTCTTAATATGCTTGGCAGAACTGCGCCAGTCCCGCTTAGCATATTTTATTTCCCCTCTGCCACGCCAACGCAAGGGAACGGCGGTTCTCTGGCGCAGGCGGTGGTCCACCGTCGGTACGGCAGAGAAAGTCGTAATACGGCAGACCACTACTGAGAGTGCGGTGGTCGGAAGACTGCTGCACTCATAATCAGGCCCTTAGATCACAATTGATGGAGGCAATTATATCCCCCAGTTATTTGGAAACATTGTGAGTAATCACCCCATTCTGATTAATGAATGCCTAGCAGAGGAAAGTGGCACAGGAGCATCTGTTACTAATGCTTTTGTCGCCCTTTGCCGTTGCTTCAGGAACTTACTTTTGTCCCCTAGGCCCAGAAATATGGATAAACAGCTGAGGTGGTTTGATAGTACCTGTAGGTAAGTGAACAACAGGTTACGTTGTGCTTTGAACATGAATCCCGAGAGAAGGAGGACATAGTTGGTTGCAGGATGGCCTCCAAAAAGGCCCTTAAAAATAGGAGTAGAAATTCTGGAAGCCCTTTTCTCATCCTTGACTAATCATGACCATACTGCTTTTGGGGAAGTCATTAAATAAGATTGTTCTTATAAACCCAGTATGTCTTGCTATCCACATTCCAAGGGATCTTTAAGTAGTCCATTTTAGTTCTATATATCTTTTGCCTCCTCCAAGCCCTGTGAACCTCATTCCCCTGAGTGGGTGGTTAGTTGCTTGCTGGCTATTTATTTGAGGTACAAGAGGTTGCCCTTGCCATTTCCTAGAGTCCCAATGATAAGGCCCCGGCCCCAACCGGGTCAGAATGGACATATGCAAGTTGAACATCAAGTTCTGGGCTCCCTTATTAACAAATATCCTAAATTCTGCAAGTAGGGTCAAGTTACCATCATCCTGGCACATCGCCATTATTATACCAGTATTTAAGAAGGGAAACAAACAGGACCGTTTATGCTACAGGCCCATTTCATTACTGATTCAATTTGTTAAAGTTCATGGGCGCATTGTGCTTGTAGAATCCAATCCTGGTGTGTTGAGTCAATCATCTTGTCTGACGTTTGTTAGACCTGGCATCCTTGGCGTGGTTTTTGATGCTGTGCTGGATTTCGTTTTTGCTGGCTTAGATGCTTTGGGCACTTTGCCACTGCTGATCAGTGTTAAAGAGCAAGTGCTCCCTGTGTAAATTGATATTGTGATTGGTTCTCCCTGATTGGCATATTTGTTTTACAAGTAGGTCCCTAGTAAAGTGCACTGAGTGTGCCAGGGCTGGTAAATCAAATGCTACTAGTGGGCTTGCAGCACTGATTGTGCCACCCACATGAGTAGCCCTGAAAAGAGGTCTCAGGCCTGCCACCGCAGTGCCTGTGCGCAGTTTGTTAACTGCCATGTCAACTTGGCAAGTGCACCCACTTGCCAGGCCCTACCCTTCCCTTTTTTTACACATAAGACACCCCTATGGTAGGCCCAAGGTATCCCCCTGGGCAGGGTGCTGTGTATGTGAAAGGTAGGACATGTACTGGTGTGTGTAACATGTCCTGATAGTGAAATACTGCCAATTTCGTTTTTCACTATTGAAAGGCAATCTTGCCCCATAGGACAGAATGGGGAATGCTTTTTAACATTTTACAAACATATCTTTCCATAGGGATAAGATAGAAAAATGCAGTTTGGTATCCCTGAACTCAGGATTTAATAACACATCTTTTAGTAAAGATGGGTTTTAAATTATGTGTTTGAAAATAGCACTTTTAGAAAGTGGCTATTTTCTTGTTCAACCTTCCTGTGTGCCTCTGCCTGTTTGTGGATTGACTGTCTGGTTTTGTAGTGACAGGGGCTGGGGAGGTGCAGTGGCTCCAGGAGTCTGGATGAGTCAGCACTAGGCTGAATAGGCCTGATCTACATTTGGAGTGGTGGGAGGAGTAGCACCTGTACCTGAATAGGGCTGTGCCTGCCTTCCACAATGCTGGCTCCGCCCCCCTGTGGTGTGTCTGGAGCCAAGGCTCACACTGACAATGGATGTTGTTGTGCACTTGCAGAGTGTCCCCCAGAACTGGTTTGAACTGGGCTCAGAGCCCCTTGCACAAAGAAAACAAAGACATTTTGGGGTATAAGTATCAGACTCAAAACCCCAGACTTTAGATCATTCCTGGAATTCAAGAGGAACCTTTGCTAAGGAGAAGAGCTGGAGAGACTGAGGAGAAGTACTGCCCTTGCTGTGTGTCTGGAGTTGGCCTGCAGTTGCTGTTTCTGCCAAGGAAAGGAGAAGGACTTTGCTGTGTGCTGTGTCCCCTGCTTGAAGGAGATCTCCAAGGGCCTGAAGTGAGTTGGCCTCCTGTTTTGAAGTCTCAGGGACACAAAGACTTCACCCCCAGCTCCCCTGAACTCTGCTGCTGTGAGTTCTAGCCTGCCAAGATGTGCCTGTGCCAGTTTTGGGCCTCTGGAGGTTGTTGCTGCTGTTTGGGAGCTGGAAGAGAGAAGAGACTCAAAGAACTACAGAAATCAACGTATCGCTTTTCTTGCGGCTGTTTTTCCGACGCATCTTCACGGCGTGAGAAGAATTTCCGCGCATCGCCACGCCGCTGCAAAAACCGGCGCAGCGCCTGTCGTCGCTGCAAGAATCGACGCATCGAGGGATTGCTGCTGAAGAGAACCGACGCAACGCCGCCGCATCGATCGCCGACGCATCCCAGATTTCCACACATCGTACCTGTGCGGCAAGTTCTTCCGACGCATCACCTGCGGGCCGGAACCGGCACGAAGAATCGACGCATCACTCCCCATACAGACCGGAATCGACGCAACCCTTCCTCTGTGGAGAGGTGTGGTGCAGCGGCCAGGGCAGCTGACTTCGGAGCACAGGGTTCACGGTTCGATCCCCGGCTGCGGCAGCTCAGCTCAGCACCATGTCACTCTGGACAATAGCTCACTTAATTTCCATGACGGCCCCCAGTGCCTTGAGACCCGTAAGGGTGAGTAGTTCGCGCTTTACAAATACGGATTTAGATTTTTTTTTTTTTTTTAATTTCTGTGAGCAGCGGGACTGTTGCATCGCCTCCTCAGGGTCTCTGGAGTGTCGCATCTCTTTGTTTTCCGACACTGCGACTGTTTGGTTTGGTGAACTTTGACACAACTACAGGTACTTTGGTGAAAAGTCACGCATCCATAGTTTTCTATGGTACAAGTTCTTGAAATCTTTTGAAAGTCAGATTTTTAACTGTGTATGTTGGATTTTTGTCGTTTTGGTCTTGTTTAGTTTAGATAAAGATATTTTATTTTTCTAAACTGGTGTGGTGTCCTTTTGTGGTGTTTTCACTGTGTTATTGTGAGTGTTGGTACAAATACTTTACACATTGCCTTTGGGATAAGCCTGTCTGCACGTGCCAAGCTACCAAGGGGGTGGGCAGGAGTTATCTAAAGTGTGTATCCCCCCTACCCTGACTAGAAGCAAGGGTCCCTATTTGGGCAAAGGGACCTACCTCTGCCAACTAGAGACCCCCCTTTCTAACAAGGTTCAATATAGGTTTTGATAAGGGCTTGATAGTAGAGAACAATGTCTTAACCTCTGCATGGTGAATAGGAAATATATTATAGGTTAAAAAATGTCCTTGAATTTGTTCTTTATGGACTTAAGCTCGGCATTTGACAGGGTGAATAGATCCAAGCTGTGGGGCTTGCTCCTCGGAATGGGCATTCCCTGGTCGATTTTCCCCATGTCCTCCATGTGGGTATTTCTTCCTCAGTGAGATTTGGGAAGGAGGGTGGATGTGTCTGGCCTTTTTCTTTAAGCCGTGGAGTCAGACAAGGGTGCATGATGGAGCCCATTTTGTTCTCATTCTACACCAATAGCATGTGTTCACTTTTAGCCTTTCATGGTCAGGATATGCCAAATATTAATGGAACATTTTTACAAGCTTTATTATATGCCAACGACGCAATTCTAATGTAACGGAGCCCTAATGAATGGAAAGTTCCACCGCAACACCCATTGCTTTTTGATGCTGCCCCATATTTACAAGGGACGGGGCAGCGCCAAAAATACCTCCAGAAAATGCCTGGTCTTAAGCAGGCGATACGAGGAGAAATGTTTTATTCCTCCTCGTATTTTGCTCTTTCCATGTGTGCTGCATTCTGCAGCACACATAGATAGAGTAAATCACCTGTAAAGATTGTTTATGTGCAGGAAGGTGTCCCTTCCTGCACATAAACAATTAAGCCTGCAGCGCAGGGACCTTAGCAAAATGGCGCGAGGCAGCTTTTTTAGCACCAGTGCAAGGGGTAATGCAGGGTTGTGCCGTATTCCTTAGAATATGACACATCCCTGCGTTTTGAAACTGTCGGAGCGCAGCGTTACCAATTTTGGCGTAACACCGCGCTCTGCCAGTTTCTTTTAAATATGCCCCATAGATGCTTAACTATTTGACATTTGGCTCACAGTCGTGGGGATGCCGACACTCCAAACATATCCAAGAGGAAGAGAAGCGCTGCTGTGGGCAGCTGCTGGACTCACCTCCCAGCAGCCCCTCTTACTTTGTGCACGAGGAACTGGGGCTTGGATATGTGGCTGACAGTACTGCCTTGGCGCCCATGTTACTCTGGCTGACCACTTATGCTAACCCCCATACAACGTATATTCATAAGGTCATTTTGGATTGTTTATCATGTGAACAGGGGTCCTCTATTCCCTCGTTAAAGCATATTAAATATTTTGCCCACTTTTTGGGAAGACCTGAGTTATTTTCCAGCCCTTCTACCATTAAGAAGTGTGAGTTCCCATTGGTAAAAAAACATTACAGGGAAATTACTACCTCAATCAGAGTAGGCGAGGAGCTCCTTAAATCCTCTATTAGGAAATATTAAATAACTCTGAGAAATGGGGATACTAAGCCTTATTTGAAAGGGATATCTAACCCCTGTGAGAACTCCCTTTTAACGAGATTCTGTTTGGGGCGGTACGCTGACTTCTTAATTTTCCTTTGGGGCTATTCGACATAACTACTCTAATAGTCTGTTCTTGTGATGTATATTAGCAAATGCTTTTTACATTTTGTGTTTTTCTGTAAATTTTACCTTCATTTACCGACTTTTAGTACCTGTTCTTAAAAAATTGAATATTACCAAGTGTAAAGCCACTTTATGGGGCAGTTCTACAAGAAAGTGCCGCAGCCTAGCACCGCAAGCCCTTTGGCTGCGCCACGCTGCGGCACTTTCAGAGCACAGGAATGCGACATATTTACAAGGATATGTCGCATTCCTGTGCTCTCCCCTGGCGCACAAACAGCTGCCATGCGCCAGCGCAGGCACCCTTGCACCATGGTGCAAGAATGCCTGCGTCATGGGGAGATTGTTTTTGTGCAGGAAGGGGCACCTTTCTACACAAAAACAATCACTACAGGCATTTTCCTCTTTCAATGCGTGCTGTAGAATGCAGCACGCATTGAAAGAGGAAAAAAACAAGGAGAAATGAAAACATTTCTCCTCGTTGTGCCTCACTACGCCACCCTTAGGGTGGCGTAGCATACTGACGCATTTCCAGGTTTACGAATCCTCGTAAATCTGGAAATGTCTCTGGTTCCATGGGTGTTGCGTGGAAACACCGACAGCAACACCCCTGGAACGCCCCTTTCACGCAAAGTGCTGCGTGTAAAGGGGCCGTAATTACAAGGACAGGAAAAGCCAAGCAGGGTGGCTTTTCCTGTCCTTGTAAATATGGGGCAGTGTAATGTGCTGCCAGTGCGTCACAAAAAGTGACGTACTGGCAGCGCAAGGGGCTTGTAAATCTGCCCCTATATTTCTTACAGCCTCTATGTAACCCGCTACTATGTACCTCTGTGGGCTGCTTCTTGAAAGGCGCCGTTATTCATGCAAATCTTTGTTGTTTTAAACTTGTATGGTTTTTCTTCCTTTTATCATGATTTTGATTAACTTGTTTTTGTGTTCTTTTATGACTACTCTACATAGTTGAATGAAGATTAAAAGAGGTGTCTTCATTACCCAACTATACTGAACTCTCTTTATTGACAGCCGAGTTTAAATGACATAGGTGTGTATTCGAGCCTACTGGTCGAAGGTTTTACACATATATCTGCGGCAGGCCAGTTTTTAATTTGAGTCGGTGGTTTCCGGTGGTCGGCACTGGCACTTAATTGTGAACACCGGCACTATAACAGTCTGCCACATGGTGGGGCTGTCTGTAATTTAGAGATGAGCAGAACAACACCTGTTTATTAATTCAGTATACAATAAAAACGATTAATTCCTGATACCCAAGCCATTCTTATAGCTTTCGGGCCTGGAATAGTCTGAATAATCACACTTGTATAGGGTGACCAGATGTCCCGGTTTTCCCCGGACGGTCCCTGTTTTCGGAGCAGTGTCCCCGTGTCCCGACACTTTGCTCCTAATTACAGAAATGTCCCGGTTTTTAAATAGTGCCTCGCACTGAAACACTATTTAAAAACCGGAACATTTCTCTGCTTACTTAGCACAGGTGCTGAGAGGGGTCTCTATTGGGATGTCCATTTTTGCCCTCAGGATGAAAAAACAATCTTAATGCTGCAGCAATACCACCCTTCACTGCCTTCAAAGAGACCCGTTATAGTTCTTTCACTGTCTCTTCATTCCAGAACTGAAGCATTTTCAATGTTATGTACAGCGAAGCCAAAGTTGTTGCTTATTTATCTTATGCAGCTAAGAACAACTGACAAAGCGAATAGTCCTGGCTTGTTGTAGGTGTAATGTTACATGCATAGCTGCCAAGGTTTCAGATTTCTATGTGTGACATTTTCATAATTTCAGAATAATTATGAGTGACATTTTAACGACTATGAGTGGCACTTTCTTGCGAGCAAAATCAAGATATTAAAACGAGGGAAACTTATAAATATCAGATATAACATCCATTTGAGCAACTAGAAACTCTACGTTAGCTGCTGCAAAGCGTAAGAAATAATGGTTAAACAACTTTCATTTATACTCATGTCTAAGTAAATATACTTAGGATCGTACAAATATCAGGAAACTCCCCTGCAACATATTAAATTAAGGCTCTCTCTGCACACTAAGTCAGGAGCTGTGTTTTATTTTTTTGTGGTTGTTTGTTTTTTGAGGCTTGTGCCTTCAGCCTTTGCTGGCTTATACTGGACCCTCTGGTTCCTCCCTCGTAATTAATGATGCTGCGCAGAGAGCATCACTCAGTCCAGGGCCTCTCTCCAAGGTGGGCTCAGCCCAAACAGGATGTGCGAGGCCCTGCTAACAACACTCTGGTGGCTACTGTTGTTGGATAGGCCAGCAGAGAAACAACATAAAGATTGCCAGCCTTTGTGGTGGCCCCCCTCCTTCCCTGCAAACTAAAGTCAGAAGAACATCAGGACTCGGGGCCACCCTCTGATGTCACATGAGTGACCCTGTGCCTCTCTCCAAGGTGGGACCCAGCCCAAAAAAGATGTGCGAGGCCCTAACAACACTCTGGTGGCTACTGTTGTTGGATGGGCCAGCAGAGAAACAACATAAAGATTGCCAGCCTTTGTGGTGGCCCCCCTCCTTCCCTGCAAACTAAAGTCAGAAGAACATCAGGACTCGGGGCCACCCTCTAATGTCACATGAGTGACCCTGTGCCTCTCTCCAAGGTGGGACCCAGCCCAAAAAGATGTGCGAGGCCCTAACAACACTCTGGTGGCTACTGTTGTTGGATGGGCCAGCAGAAAAATCAACATAAAGATTGCCAGCCTTTGCGGTGCCCCCCTCCTTCCCAGCAAACTGAAGTCAGGAGAACATCAGGACTCGGGGCCACTCTCTGACGTCATGTGAGTGACCCGGCCCAACAGGGAACCTATGTCAGAGAGGCCCCAACAACATAAAACACACTTCACGCGGCGCCAGTCTTGCAACCCATTTCACCGTTTTGAGTAACACCGCAGGCGCTGCAGCTGCCTGATCGCGCGCTGCCATTGGCACCCAGGCTGAAAACTTAAACTTACTTGGGCTGTAACACACTCTGCCAAGGCTGGCCAGGCTGCAGGCACTGTTAGGCTCAGGCCGCGAGCCACTGCGTGCCCCGGCAATTCGGGTTTGCTGCTCAATCCGCGCCTCCAGGCCGTGTTGTCCAGGCTGTGCAGTGAGTCATACTTTGCAATCCACAGGGAGCCATAAGTGTCACCAAGTAAGGATATCACACCGTGCAATTAGCGGGTCACCCGGGTGACGGTCACTGAAACCTCGACGTCCCTCTCGGCTAAGTCTGTGTCACACATAGGATTTGTCTGTAATTCTTCATCTGTGTCTGTGGAGGCGGCTGTCATTTTAGTCCATTTTCCATGTCTATGACAGCTGTCAAATAGTCCTACTTTTATGTCGACCGTTACTGCAAACTGTAGTCCTACTTCTATGTCTATGAACTGTCCCCGTTTTTTGTTTTGAGAATCTGGTCACCCTACACTTGTAGGAGTGTTATGGTTGGTAGTTACATAGGTATTGTCGTTGGCAGCGCTGACAAGGCAATGGGTGGTTAAAGCTGCAGTAGCCTACTGGCGAGGGCCCTGGCACATATTTTATTACAAAATAAGCACTGTGGCAGGCACTCACTCAACAAACTGTCTTTTCAGTGATGCCTTCAAACCTAATCATTGCTAGGCATGTGCAGTTTACAGACAAGCACTGAGATGGATTGTGGATGAAAGGTGGGCTGCGAAAGATCACACATTATTGAGTGGCTGAACTGAGATTGGAACTCAATCATTCTGATGCTAAATACATCCTGGAATGCTAGACGTCTCCTCCCATCACCCTGCATTTAACAAATGAATGTCTGTGAAACATTACATTGATCATGCAGCGTTTTTACCATCACAGTTGCACGAAGCATCTGTGATGACAGCAAACACTTAGGGGCATATTATCTAGGAAGTGGCGGTGAGAGGCGTTAGCCTCCTTGGCTTAACGCCTCTCATCGCCACTTCGGAAACGCAAGGCTGCACCATATTACCAAGGATATGGTGCAGCCTGGCGTTTCCCCCTGCAATGGCGCTAAGTCTCACGACTTAACGCCAACGCAGGCACCCTTACACCAGAGTGCAAGGGTGTCTGCGAGCAGGGAGGTTTGTTTATGTACAGGAAGGTGTCCCTTCCTGTACATAAACAAACCTAAAATGCCATTTTGTAACTTACATGTGTGCTGCTTCATGCAGCACACATGTAAGTTACAAAATGGCATTTAAAAAAAAGGTTTGTTTATGTACAGTAAGGGACACCTTCCTGTACATAAACAAACCTTGGCATTTTGCTTTTTCCATGTGTGCTGCACAAGGCAGCACAGATGGAAAAAGCAAAAAGCGAGGAGAAATGAAGCATTTCTCCTCGTATCGCCACTTTAAGACCAGGATTTTCCTGGTCTTAAGTTCGGCGCTGCCTCCTATGACCGCCTCTCTTGATAATAGATGGCAGCGTCGAAGTGAATGGGTGTTGCAGTGGAACGCCCACCGCAACACCCACTGCACGCCCCTTTCATGCTAAGTTTAGCGTGAAAGGGGCACTATTACCAAGGCAGTGTTAGGCCACGTAACGTGGCTTTTAGCCACGTTATGTGGTTTAACGCTGCCTTGGTAATAGGGCGCTGACCCTATCGCCACCACAACGTCACAAAAAGTGACGTTGTGGCGGCGATAGGGGCTTGGTAATATGCCCCTAATTTTTTTGCATATTTTATCCCTGTAGGTAGGACCAGACTGAGAGAGAAAATAGGCCCTGGAGACAAAATAAAAGAGGCCCCTATTAGTGAATCAGATAGTTAAAAAAAGTGGCCCACATTTGCAAATCGGGGCAGTTTTGAACGTGTGAAGACACACGGATAGGTATTTGGTAAGGTAACAGAGACTGCGTGTATTTCTGCTTACTATAGTCAATGTTTGTGGCAATACCAAGGACATCAACAGTAAAAAAAACGGCCCACCACACCATGAAACAGGCACACAAACAGTCAAAAAACCGGACCACACACTGGCCTGTCTGAACAGCCCATCAGGCACTGCCTGGTTGCCCTAATGGCCAGTCTGACACTGCCTGTAATTTCAGCTGTTGAGCACGTATTTATATGTCAACCCAATCTTTTATCTTTTGGGGGTGATAATATTAAGAAACAAAACAAACTGGACACTTCAGTTACAAGCTTTAGTGACAAATTCATACCCCTCTCCCACCTGCCTAAGGGGGATATTCTCAACAACGTGCGATAAGCATCGCCAAAATAGGTGAACGCAATTTTTCATATCGCCGTCTATCGCGGGAAAATAACGCTGTGTTAACGTCTTATTCCTAACACGGTGGTAACATGCGATAGTTTCCCGATAACGCGTCAAATGTCCGCGATAAAATTAACAGGGACGGCGATATAAATAGAAAGCCGAACGTGAAAAAAGTGGCGATGGGCCCAACCGCGAAAAACAAATCAGCGATAAGCTGCGCCAGGCCTGCAATTCACACACGTCAGGTGGGAAAAATCACTATAAAAGCAGAAAAAACCCCCACAAACAAAACCAAAACAACTGCGAAGCACAATGGAGGTAGCCGGAGCAAGTACAGAGGACAACCAGAACCCCACAAGCCCCATGGAGGACCAGCCTGGGACCTTGGGGTCAGGGAAGGGCAAGGAGAAGAAGAAGAGGAAGACGCGGTTCAGACCGCAGGAAAACAGGATCCTGATAACGGAGGTGATAGAACACCATCAACAACTGTTTGTCACCTCCACTGTGTCATTGGCAACAAAAAATGCATTATGGCAGTCCATCCTGGACAAGGTGAATGCAGTCGGAGTGCTGAAGAGGACAATGGAAGAGCTCAAGAGGCGCTGGAATGTTGTGAAGTGCAAAACCAAGCAGAAACTCGGCAACAACCAGAAGGCAGCAATGCAGACTGGAGGTGGGAGTCCAGCGCCACAGGAGGAGCTGGATCAGATGGAGGAAATGGTGTCCACAGTCATCAGTGTGGAGACGGTGGCAGGAGTTGGGGGACCGGACACTGCTCAACATGACCTGACACAACAACAAGAGGGTGAGTAACGACCAGGGACTGGGGGAACGGGGGGAGATGGGCACAATGGCACACATGCACAATTAAGTATAGCACAGTGCATACCCACAATGACTCTGGATCATGTCCCTGATCCCCTTGGCACACTGCAGCACACCAAGAAACAGCAAGTAGGCCCCCGTTGACTATGTGCCCAGAGGGGGCCCTTCCCACACATCACCAATCTCACAACCAAACCATGCACATGTGCCAAACCTAACCCTGGGCGTAGTTCGCGTAGTAGCGCTACGCGTAGCTACGCGAAGTGCACTTCGCACTACGCGAGCTACGCGTAGCACTACGTGAACTGCGTAGTGCGGTAGGAAATGCTGTTCGCAATGATTGCACAGTGCCGGAAGCTTGTCCGCACTGTGCAATCATTGCAAACGGCATCTTGCACAGTGCAAACGGTCGTTTTCTGCCGCTCGAGTAGATTTGTACTCGAGCGGCAGTTTCCTCAACGCGGACTGGTAGTTTCTCATCGCGAGCGGTCGCGAGCATACGCGACCACTCGCAATGAGAAACTTGACCTCCCCGCGTTGAGAATCTCGCCGGGAGGTTTCTTTTCCACGCTCGCGATCGGCAACTTGATGTTGCCGATCTCGAACGAGGAAAAAGTCTCGCCGGGATGTTGATCTTGCTCGCTCGCGGTCGCCAACTTGACGTTGAGGACCGCGAGCAAGCAAAAAATGCCTGCTACGCTACGCGTTTTTGCACTGTGCTACTTGCAATTCGCGTAGCGCGTAGTTGCGCAAACTACGCGAGTGTAGCGTAGTTTTCCGCCCAGGCCTAGCCAAACCCAGCAAAGCGAAAACAAACAACAATGTCTCAACCGGTATCATTGAGGAAGGCAAGTATATATGCATGTAAAAGACATTACAGGAAGGAAGAGGGAGACTCGTGGTGTGTTTTTAGAAAGTGCTCTTGGCATCATATATTTGAAGTAACAAAAAATAGAACAGTTATATCAGCACTGTATGCAAGAATGCAAGTGCAACCCAAAACGTACTTGGTGCACTACTGTGCTCGTGACACACGAAGGAGACGGCGCAAGTGACAAGTGACGGAGCAACGGAAGGCGCAATGTGACAAAGTGAAAAGGAATATTAATATACAGAAATATATGGTTCAACAGAGACTATTTACAAAAGTTGGTCGCGGTTTAGTTAAATATTTTATGTGAACCATAGTTGAATTTGCGCCTTGGATTACGCTGAATGGTCGACGGCGTTTCGATCCTATTTAATCAGGATCATCTTCAGGACTGGGTTTCCATTTAAGGGGTGCTGAAAGAGGTAGACTGCGGGCGTCAAGGGGCAGCGTGGCTTGCCCAATGAAGAGAAGAACAATCTAATTAGGTCCCGCTGGTGAGAACTGGGCCCCAAGGGATGCACGCAGTGCGTAGGAGCATCTATATAGTAGGCAATGCCGCTGGAAGCTGGTGGTTCCTAAAAGCCGTGAAAAGGGATCCGTGAGGAATAGCGGGGGGAAGGTGGAATCAATCCGGAGACAGGAAGTTCGCTGCGATAAGCGCCAAGCCGCCACGTTCGTGTGCGGCCGATCCGGTGTCGGACCGTTTGCTTCTCATTAACTACACACAGTGGATCGGGGCTTCGACCCTGTCGTAGGCTTCCTGAGCCTTACATTAAAACCCGGCTTTTAGGAACCCCCAGCTTCCAGCGGCTTTGCCTACTATATAGATGCTCCTATGCGCTGCGTGCATCCCTTGGGGCCCAGTTCTCACCAGCGGGACCTAATTAGATTGTTCTTCTCTTCATTGGGCAAGCCACGCTGCCCCTTGACGTCCGCAGTCTACCTCTTTCAGCACCCCTTAAATGGCAACCCGGTCCTGAAGATGATCCTGATTAAATAGGATCGAAACGCCATCGACCATTCAGCGTAATCCACGGCGCAAATTCAACTATGGTTCACATAAAATGTTTAACTAAACCGCGACCAACTTTTGTAAATAGTCTCTGTTGAACCATATATTTCTGTATATATATATTCCTTTTCACTTTGTCACATTGCGCCTTCCGCTGCTCCCTCACTTGTCACTTGCGCCGTCACCTTCGTGTGTCACGAGCACAGTAGTGCACCAAGTACGTTTTGGGTTGCCCTTGCATTCTTGCATACAGTGCTGATATAACTGTTCTATTTTTTGTTACTTCAAATATATGATGCCAAGAGCACTTTCTAAAAACACACCACGAGTCTCCCTCTTCCTTCCTGTAATGTCTTTTACATGCATATATACTTGCCTTCCTCAATGATACCGGTTGAGACATTGATGCTTGTTTTCGTTTACCTACCCAGATCTCAACCTGGTCTATGGGTCTTACTCCTGTTGTTTTTTTACCAAACCCAGCAAAGCGGTGTGTCTGTGAGCCACACTGATAATGCAAGTGACACTGCATGACGAATAGCATGGCTGCAATCAATATCTCATGACATGTTGCACGCCACGACACTGAGGTGGCTGAGTGTGGACCACATCCGTAAAGGAGCAGGTCACACTCTGACACATCCAGGTGCACATACAACCCCTGACGTCAACAACACATCTGCGGACAAACCATGCCCCAGAGTCCCAACTCCCACCAAGAGCCCAATTTACCCAAGAGTGCAACATCTCAGCACTGTATAAGCACAGAAGTCAAAGGCACACCTCCTGAAAGGGATAAGGGGCAGCAAAATCAGAGCTGCAGGGGCGACACTCCCAAAATGCAGCACACACACATAACATCCAGAGCACATCAACATTGACAACAATGTGGTACAAACTGCAACACGTGCACAACAGAACAGAGGACACAACTGGTGCCGCTTGTGTGCAGAAACTGGCCAATCACATTTGGCATAGCAGGGAAATGTGAGATGATAATGTACAAGTACAAACACACATCCGTGATGTTGTCGAAATGTCCACTGTCCCGCATCAATAAGGCAGCTCCTCCCAAACAGTCACAATGTACATTGTCAAGCAGTCTGTATGTAAACTAGTACAATGCGTCAACATACATGTGAACACAATGTTAAACTGCATCTCCCCTTCACACTGCAGAGGGAGAACCAACATCTCCTGCAGAGCAGACCCAACAACCCAGCACTGATGATGAAGAGGACCTCCCCAACATCGACACCGAGGCCCTCCAAGAGCCCATGGACAGCTTCGGCACCTCACCTCCAGGAGCAGGGCAGCCCAGCTGCATCGAGGAGACCTCACCCCCTGCACAGACCACACAGCAGGAAGCAGCCACCACCACAGCTGTCTCCCAGGACCCCCACGAACAACACATGGCCTTCCAACGGCGTGTTTTAGGGTGCCAGGAGAAGATGGCTGATCAGGTGCGGGTTGGGTTCGACCTCATGGCAGCCAAACTAGATGCCATATGTGGGTGTCTAAGTCCCATCAGGGACCACTTACAGTCCCTAACGGACACCCACAGTCCGCTCCATGCTCTCCAATGATCCATGGCTGACATCGCTGGAGTCCTGACTCTGAGACAAGGACAACTGTCTAGTCAGAGTGGCTCCAGCGATGTCAGCCGGGAGTTGAGACACATGCGGAGGATCATGGAGAACAGGGAGCGGATGCAGGCGGAAAGAATGGCTGCCATGGCTGCACACCAGCGAAATGTAGCTGGGTTCTTCCATGCCCTGCAGACCCTCATCATGGCATTGCTTCCACAAGGCCTGGCGCCGATGAATGCTGCTGCTGCTTCTACATCCACATCACCGCCCCCTGATGTGTCAGTGCCTCACAGTGCGGCAGAGATTCCACCTCCGGCCCCTGATGTGTCAGTGCCACACAGTGCTGCAGACAAAACCCCACCACCCACATGTGAGCACATGAGACATCAGAGGACGAAGATGCGGATGATTCTGCCTTAGTGGTAAGAAGGAAGCGGTAGCATTCATCTCTGCCATATGGCCTGTTTCTGCTTGGTTCTGACCTCTGCATCATCACCTTCCACTGTCCCCCGATACACTCTGCGACACTCACCTTGGACCTCGACATGGACTGCCATATTCTGTTTGGTTACCAATGACATAGCAATCAGACTGCGGACTGAACTTTTCCTCTACCGATGAACTTGTCAATCCCTAAAGGACTCTGGCTGGCCCTCCACGGGGCAGCAATGTAAGGTGGGGTTTGCATGGCCCTGTACTGCTCCAGCTCCAACACTCCAACGAATGTGAATAAAACATTCTAATTCACACAGATGTGTCATGTCTATGTTCAATCAAGTATGGAAGTATGGATGAATGTAGGGGCAGTGATTCCCCCTCACGTCCATGTTGCTAATGTTGTGGGACTTGAGTCACAGGGTGCAACTCTCTGCATCATAGTAGTACATATTTGACCCAAAAGACGCCCTGTTGTCTATTCTTGGTCACAAATGACATCCTTCATGTCATGAATTTGGACACATGTGATACGCTGCTGAGTGGGATTACGTGCTATCTTTGACACCCTGAAATGGCATTTTGAATACGTGACACCCTAAACAACCTCTCTGTACAGAGGTGACACCCCCACCATCTAATTGCCATTTGTGAGAATGTTAGCACTAAATGTTGCACTTACACTTGTCAGAGTGATGTGCTTATGCGGAGGAGTGACATGCACACAGGGAATGTGTGTTGGAATGAATGTATTTGCACATGCTGTGCCTGTGGTAATTTTGTCCTGTCCCATGATTGCTATGGACAGTCACAATGTGACGTGCTCATGTGAAGAAATTGTTAATGATTGTGTTCCTTCGGGCTAATCCTGCTGCAGCTGCACTAGGGTGTGGTCCACCTGCCTTATCTTCATCATCATCGTCCGGTGCATCTGGCACTTGGATCCATGGGGCATTGGTGCGTACACGTATGTTGTGCAACACACAACATGCAATGATCATCTTGCACACTATTTCCGGGCTGTATAGGAGTCTTCCACCTGTGATGTCCAGGCACCTGAAACGTGACTTTAACATGCCAAATGAACGCTCCACAATGCCCCTGGTGCGATTGTGGGCCGCATTGTACTGTCTCTGGGCTTGGGTGTTCATGTCTCAGAGGGGTCTCATCATCCACGGGCAGAGTGCATATCTTTGATCGCCTGTGACAGGGGAGAGAGATATGTGTCAATCGGTGGTTCTGCATTCTGTGTTGGCAGGCTTATTAGTTTAGTGGTGTGTGATGTGTGCGACTTTGGGATTCATGTTTGACATGTATTGCTTGTGGCATATGAGCGGCATCCATGTGTATTACGTTGCCTCACAGCTGCTCCTCACTCCCCCCGAGCCTATTTACTTGTGTGCGCTGCGCGGTTGCATCACTTGCACTCCTAAGACACACCATTCTCATGACCGTCTGCGCATGTCCACAAGCCTGACAACGACACTGTGATATTGGCCGTTGAAGGTGGTCGGCCACATGTGTGTAAGCCTATGGTCAGGATGTGGCGGACGCAGAGACACACGCAGTATTTACTTTGGTGGCCATCCCGGAAGTGAACCACACCCAGGGCCCCGGGCTATTTCTTCCCACTCCTATGCTGGACTGGCGTACGCCGGCCCAGCCCACTCTGCTTATGCTTATGGGGGACAACATAGCTACATGTCCAGGGTCTTCCCCACTGCCTGAGGTGACATGGTTGCGTCCACTGTCCACAACACTACAAACACCAGCAGTATGTGTCCACATGGACATGTCTGTGCTTTGCATACTGAAGTCTGTCCAGCACATCACCGCCACACTTGGCATTGTGTACATTCTTATTCATGGGTCACTTGCCTCCTTCGCACAGACTTGGTTCCCAGCTCTCCCCACATTCTGCAATTGTGTGGCAGAGGTGCCATTACGTGGATGGTTAGTCTGCATGGCTGGCCACGGTTACCACAGTTACTTGTGTTGTCGAGTCTGGTAGGTGGGCATGTTGTTTGGCATGTATGTGATTTTGTAACGTGTGCATTCCCACAGTTGTGAGTTGCATGATTGTGGAGTTGAGGTGTGTGTTGTGTTCATTTGGTACTTGCCAACGAGCAGTGCATTTCCATAGGTGCCATGTTGGAAGCGCTGGTTGATGATGGTCTGTCGGAAGATGTAGGAATCATGCACACTGCCTGGGTAGTTGGCGACGACGTTGGTGAAGAGTCCCCGGTGGTCCACTATTGCCTGCACATTGATGGAATGCGTGTGCTTTCTGTTGCAGTAATTGTGTGCAGTGTCGGCAGGGGGCGCAAGTAGGACATGTGTGCAGTCAATTGTCCCCAACACGTGCAGGAAGCCAGCTATGGCGTAGACGCCTTGCTTGGTCTCCAGCTGTTCCTGTGCAGTGTGGGGGAAGTGAAGGTGCTGGGGTACCAAGCTGATGATGGCATCCAAGACAGGTGTGAGGAACTTTGATAGGGCTGGCTGTGAGACTCCTCCGACTCTGGCAGTTGTTGGTTGGAAGGTACCAGAGGCCAACAGGTGCAGCACAGCCAGCAGCTTTGTCTGCGGAGGGATGTTGGTTGTCCGCTGTGTTGGTACCGTCAGCCTGTGGGCAATGTGGGTCAGGATGCGGAGGATGGTTGTCCTTTTGAGCCTGTAGTGGGCAATGACATCCTCTGGCGTTAAGTCTGTGAGGCTGGTGCGTTTTCGGAAGGTCCGCTGTCTTTTTCTGCGCTGCCTCTGTGGTAGCCCGGGGGGATCCGGGAGGGGGGCCTGGGGGTGGTGGCGGTGGGTGTTGTGGCCCTCTTGGGTCTCCGAGCTGCATGATCAGTAGCTCCATGACATGCGTTGGTCTTCAGATGTGGCTCTGGGCTGGGCTCCCTTTCATGCTGCAGATTGTCGTCCTGCTTAACACCAGTAAAAGCGATACAAAAGGGGATGCTTGTTTCCGGTCCAGGGAAGACATGGCTTGGCAGTTCGGGCTGGACTGTTCCCATGAGGCACAGGGTCAGACTGATTTGCATATGGCCATGTCTGAACTGGGGTGGTGGAGTGAGCTAAAGAATGATGATGGATTAAACCCAGATCAGTTGACTGGGGGTGAGTGTTTGATTGGCTCAAACGTTCCGTCCATCATCCCCTTTTGTATCGCTTTGTTCGCCCTAAGTTGGCGGGGTATGCCCAGACGTGGGTCCCTTGCTCACTTTGCCACTGGATTCAAGCAAGCCTGGCTGATGACGGCTGGAATGCTAGAAACCGGTCCTAGGATGCTTGTTTCCGGTCCAGGGAAGACATGGCTTGGCAGTTCGGGCTGGACTGTTCCCATGAGGCACAGGGTCAGACTGATTTGCATATGGCCATGTCTGAACTGGGGTGGTGGAGTGAGCTAAAGAATGATGATGGATTAAACCCAGATCAGTTGACTGGGGGTGAGTGTTTGATTGGCTCAAACGTTCCGTCCATCATCCCCTTTTGTATCGCTTTGTTCGCCCTAAGTTGGCGGGGGTATGCCCAGACGTGGGTCCCTTGCTCACTTTGCCACTGGATTCAAGCAAGCCTGGCTGATGACGGCTGGAATGCCAGAAACCGGTCCTAGGATGCTTGTTTCCGGTCCAGGGAAGACATGGCTTGGCAGTTCGTGCTGGACTGTTCCCATGAGGCACAGGGTCAGACTGATTTGCATATGGCCATGTCTGAACTGGGGTGGTGGAGTGAGCTAAAGAATGATGATGGATTAAACCCAGATCAGTTGACTGGGGGTGAGTGTTTGATTGGCTCAAACGTTCCGTCCATCATCCTCTTTTGTATCGCTAACACCAGTAAAAGGCAGGTGTTAAATCCCTGCTGCTAACGCGCCTTATCTCCAGTTTTTGGATCGCATCGCCGATCTGGCTGGTCGTTGAGAATATCGCGAAGTGGTGTTTTTGTGTGTTTTTGCACGGGAACGCCTACTCTGCATATCATTAGCGTTAGTTGTCGCTCTCATCCGAGGCGATGTTTTTTGCGGCAGCTATCGCTGGTAAACTGGCGATTTCGGCAGTTTGCACCAGCTTGAGAATAGGGCGAAATATCTATCGCCACTTTTGCGGCGCTAAAGTGCCGATAAATCTGTGGTACGTCCTTGAGAATATGCCCCTGAGAGTTTTCAGGATCAGCTAAGAGAGATGGGATGGCGGCTTCAGCCTTCTGAATGGCAAGCTTCACTAGCTCGTGCCTCCCACTGGGGGTCTCCTCCAGACTTAGCTTGACCGATAAGTATACGACATGCGAATGTGGGCAGCCCACCAGCTGTGCCTGCCTTAGCAGGGAGTTACAGGTCTAGGGATTGCCATAGAACAAAATCGATAATGTTGATCAGCAGCTGAAAGAAAGAGTCTTCCTTCAAAGGCAACCTAATGCCTAGGCCAAGATTAACAAATATTTTGTGCGGGGTTTGAGAAGTAATTCAAACCTGCACAAAATGTATTTTTTTTTCATATACATTCCCACGTCAAAACTTGTACTGCTTTGCATTCCTCTGCGTGAAGAGGGCTTTTCATGGGTGATACATGGGTGTACCCATGCAACCACCCTTGGTTTTTGACGCAAAACCCGATATACTAACAATAGAAGACAGGGGTTTGCTCCAAAAAATAAAGCCAGTTTAAAGTAGGCATTAAAAAGGAGAAATGCTTTTATTTCTCCTAACGTTTTCCACTTCGAAGTGGGAGAAGTGTTAAAGTTAGTCTAAGCGTAGTATTTTGTACTAGAAGGATATCCTTACAGTACAAAACTTACACAAGACATCAAGCATACACACCCTTGCACTATGGTGCAAAAGTGTGTGTAGGGTGCTCAACTGCCTGACACTGTACCAGCACCAGGGAGAGAGCAGGATAGTGCCACATCTCTGTACACATTGGGGCAGATTTACAAGCCACCTGCGCCACCATTACGTCACTTTTTGTGACCTACTGGAGGCGCATTCCACTTCTCCATATTTGCAAGGAGAGGAAAAGCCACCCTGCGTGACTTTTCCTCTCCTTGTAAATATGGCCCCTTCACACGCAGCACTTTGCGTGAAAGGGGCATTCCATGGGTGTTGCTGTGGGTGTTCCCACGCAACACCCCTGGAACCAGACACATTTCCAGATTTACGAGGAACCGTAAATCTGGAAATACGTGTCAATGCTACGCCTCCCCAGGGGAGGCGTAGCGAGGCGCAACGAGGAGAAATGTTTTCATTTCTCCTCTTTTTTTCCTCTTTCAAAGCGTGCTCCATTCTACAGCACGCATTGAAAGAGGAAAATGCCTGTAGTGATTGTTTTTGTGCAGGAAGCTGCCCCTTCCTGCACAACAACAATCTCCCCATGACGCAGGCATCCTTGCACCATGGTGCAAGGGTGCCTGCGCCGGCGCATGGCTGCAGTTTGTGCGCCGGCGCAGGGGAGAGCACAGGAATGCGAGATATTATTGTAAATATGTTGCATTCCTGTGCTTCGGAAGTGTTGCAGCGTGGCGCAGCCAAAGGGCTTGCAATGCCGCGCTGCGGCACTTCCTTGTAGATCTGCCCCATTGTGCTTTCCTGAGCTCTCCTTGTCTTGCAATACAGCGCAGCAACTTTGGTTGCTGAGCTGCGTTAGTTGCGTTGTGGGACAGTTTTGATAATCTGGGCCCCAGTTTCTAATCTCCTCATTTGAGATGAGGTTAAATCTAAAGACTGCTATCTTTGCTATAAAAATCCATTTCTGTTATGGTAAGAAAGCAGCAGTGATGCCCATTCATGAGCAGTGATGTGCCTTTCTCTCTCAAACCAGAAGCATAAAATATATCATAGACTAACAGAAAAAAACTGAAATATCGATGTTTTCCCAGGGGCGTGTGCTGAAGCATGGAGCCTATGCCAGCAGGATACTGAAATCCTGAGATAGTAACCTGATGGGAAAAGATTGGCTGCATCACAGAGGAGCAGTGGTAACAGAGGGGTCTGGCGGCCTGGTGTGGGGCAGAAGGCTTTGGCTGCAGAGGTGTTGGGCTAGAAAGGGCTGTGGTTGTTGCACAGCGAGGCTGCATTTGCAGGGTGCAGTGGAGCATTGTCATGACTAGGTGCACCTACCTGTCTGGTGGTGTGAGCTGGGATAAGGGTGATGGGTTAAACAGTATGCTCACGGCCTCGGACGTGACCCTGGGCCTTTCTCCGGCCAATCTATGAAGCCTTTCATAGTACCAGGCTCTCTACGCACATTGGGACCTTTTTTTGGGAACTTAGATATGAATCTGGTGTCCTGGCTTCTGTAGACACTAACCCTTCACCCCATCTAGAATAATCTCGGTTGTCATCATATCTCTCTGAAATGCTTTCGCTTATTTGCTCATGGTCAACTCTCACTTCCTCATTCCTTCTGATCCAACCAGAACAGGCTTGGACTTTCCAACCTCTACATTCAAAATCCAGTACAAGGGCTAATGCTATTTTTTCTGTAGCGCTGCATATTGGAATGAGGTTGGGCGCTGCTGCTGTGGACTGGAGCACATTCTAAGCATGAATGGAACTTGCACAGGCAGCATCGTTGGGAGGCAGTGGTACCAGTGGCGCCTTGCCGAGGAGTGGTGCGGGGCGGTGGGGCGGGGTGGGGGAGGGGCAGGGTGGGGGGTAGTGAACTTGGACATACGACAGACAGAACTTAGAGGGAGTTCTGTCCGTCGTACGTTCGAGTCCACTACCCCCCACCCTGCCCCTCCCCCTCCCCGCACACCGCTCCGCACCACTCCCTCGGCAAGCCGCCACTGAGTGGTACTACCTCCCACATACCACCGACCTCACACCACATCCCTTGCACATGATGCTGCACATGGCTGACATTGGTTGCCCTTGCAGTCACACAAGATGGATGAAGATTGTGTGCCTAGGTTCTGGACTTGGCCAGTGATTATCAGATTCTGGAAACAAGTTACTTTAGAACTAGGAGGTACATTAAACTGGCAGTCACTGTATAATGTGGAAATCTGCCTGGTGGGGCCTTATAGCCAGCATCACCTCACTTCCGGAATTCCCGAATGGCCCTCAGGACCTGGCCGTTCGAATAAGCCTCCAGGCCTGCAAGCGCCTGGATACCTGATCGGGTGATTAGCCTCGCTTTATAAATCCTGATTGATTGATTGATTGAGGAGCAGCGGCACAGAGGATGCGATGCACATAGAAGCAAACACAAGAGATAAGTCAAAGTGTAAAACTGGGGCGGCCCACCTCTGGCATAGACCCTTCTTACCCCCCAAGGAGATGTCCTCCACACCCTCCTTGCAAGGGCCAGCCTGAAGCATGACACCACACACTTCCACAGCACACACGCACAAGCTTGGGTCAGTTGCAAGAGATGGCCAAAAGTTTTATTTTTTAATTTCCAAGTAGTTTTGCTTTCACCCGACATCCACCCATGTATACTGCTGCCAATATTATTGCTATAACATCAGATGGTAAACTGTGTTGTTGTTGTTGTACAAAAAAACGCTCAATAAAAACATGTTATGAAAAAGGGAAGCAATGGCGGTGCTGGACACAGTCCCATGGCGATGGTGTTTGTTTTTGTTTTTAAAAAAAAGCTCAATTCACTAGTCCCTGCTATCCCTGCATCCTAAGGTCCCTCGTCTCCTGTCAAAACGATCAATTTCTCCAGCTCCAGGTGCTCAAGTCAGTGGCCCATAAGATATTTTTTTTCTCAACACTGTTTTGGGTCTGGAGAGACTGGCCACATAAATATCAAATGTATTGCAGTTCTGATTTTTAAAACCCACGTTCCGAATCTTACCGCACAAAAATGCTAACGTTCAAACTGAGTGATTCTTTGCTGTCACTCTATTCGATGTGGGGAGTCTGCAGATTACTATGGCCACCAAACAGGCAGAAACGTACCCTGAAATACAGGAGGGCCCAAGGAGCTCTTTGTGGCTCTGTCAGGTGTATGAAGCCCTATATAGAAGTCGCACTACAATTAGAAGCTTGGTGACAGGTGGTGTCACTATTGTAGGCTGGCAAATACTAGTGCTGATTTTTTATCTCCTCAGTACGCTTTACCAGACTGGTTGCTGGGTCAAAATTAGTGGCTAGATGTAGCATTACAAGTAAGGCTCCCTGTTTTCCGTTTTTACGGATTTTTACAGATAAATACAGACAGAAAACAATGGGGCATATTATCAAGCCCCTATCGCCACCAACACGTCACTTTTTGTGACGTTGTGGTGGCGATAGGGTCAGCGCCCTATTATCAAGGCAGCGTTAAGCCACTTAATGTGGCTTAAAGCTACGTTAAGTGGCTTAACGCTGCCTTGATAATAGGGCCCCTTTCACGTTAAACTTAGCGTGAAAGGGGCGTGCAGTGGGTGTTGCGGTGGGCGTTCCCCGCAACACCCATTGAAGTCGACGCTGCCACCTATTATCAAGTTTGATGATAATAGGTGGCAGCGCCGAACTTAAGACCAGAAAAATCCTGGTCTTAAGGTGGCGAAACGAGGAGAAATGCTTCATTTCTCCTTGTTTTTGCCTTTTCCATGTGTGCTGCCTTGTGCAGCACACATGGAAAAAGCAAAATGCCATGGTTTGTTCATGTACAGGAAGGTGTTCCTTCCTGTACATGAACAAACCGTTTTTCAAAATGCCATTTTGTAACTTCCATGTATGCTGCACAAAGCAGCACACGTGAAAGTTACAAAATGGCATTTTAGGTTTGTTTATGTGCAGGAAGGAACTCCTTCCTACACATAAACAAACCTCCCTGCTCGCAGACACCCTTGCACTCTGGTACAAGGGTGCCTGCGCTGGCACTAAGTTGTGTAACTTAGCACCATCGCAGGGGGAAACGCCAGGCTGCACCATATCCTTGTTAATATGGTGCAGCCTGGCGTTTCCGAAGTGGCGGAGAGAGGCGTTAAGCCAAGATGGCTAACGCCTCTCTCCGCCACTTCCTTGGTAATATGTCCCAATGTGTTTTCTGTCTGCATTTATTTTTAAAAGTGGATAAATACAGACAATTGTGCTTCTTTTAAGTGACTCTCCGTGCTGTCTTTCATGAATTGTAGGCCAACAGCTGAGCAGATGGACAGCATGGGAAATTAAAAAACAGGATGAAATTGATTTAAATAATGTTATATGTCAACGTACGTTTGTGGTATAATACTAATATTTAGTGGATGTATTGTACAAAATAGTTGGCAGCTTAAATAGCTAAATCACAAACAGACATCAAAGTATGAGTGTGTGTCTATCAGTTAAATAAATATGGAAATGTACAGTTTTACAACTTCATTTATACACAAAACACAAAATAAATATGGATAAATACAGATCAAATACCCCAAAAATAAATATGGATAAATACAGATGGAAATGTTAAAAAAATATATACCATAAAAAACCGGGAGCCCTGATTATAAGTTAGAGGTGACCCCTTCTTCCAGGTCAAGTCCAAGGCCATTCAACACAGCATTCAGGGTCGTCTTTGACACCTATCCCAGTGCAAAACCCACTTGACTGGGTCCAAGGGAAAGTTATTTTATAGGTGCCAAAATAGCCTTCTAGCACGAAACTTCTCTGCAATTTTAACAATGGTTGGTAACAAGGAGCTTTTTGTAGAGTTGACTTCAAAAGAGGGATCCGATCTGGATTTTTTTTAACAGCAGTTCAACAACCCCCTCTTGCCAGCCTTTGGGGATAATACCAGACAAGAATGATGAATTAAGGATAGAGGTAAGGGGCGAGGGGACTACAGCAGCTAAGGTTTGTAGACCCCTTTCCCAGCATATATCATCTGGAGACCCAGATTTTAAGGAGGCCTCCTCTTCTGAGATTGAAGGAGAACATTTTGGGGCATAGTCGGAGCTGAAGAGCAACCTTGCTCTTCACGAATGAATATGAATCCTGAGAAATGTTGGTGTGGATATACCTGAATTTCCAGTGAAAGAATAGGGCCAGTCTGCTACATAGTGACTGAAAGGGAGGAATGATAGTCATGAGGGTATTAGGACAAGTAAGTCTAGAGACCACCTGAAAATGGGTTTCTGAAGAATGAATAGCCTGTGTAATAAAAGTGCCAAAATAAGCTGTACTGGCAGCAATAACTTTATTTATAGTGATTTAGTTGTAAATGGAAGGTGGTACAGGAATTATCAAAGCAGGAATGCTGCCATAAACACTCCACCTGTCATACTTGAAATCAGGAGAAAACTAGGGATTGTTTGGTCATTTCGTTTTTTTCTTACCTTTCCTAACAGGAAGGAACTACTCGAGGGTTTGTGATATGAGATAATGTTTTGGTTCATGTCACTCGGACTGGAAAAGGACCAGGAACTTCCAAGTGGCGCCTAAACATATCACAGTCTCTAATTACCTCGGCCGATGGCGTTGGCCAATTTTTGAGCAACGGCCAAACTGAGGGGCATATTTACAAGCCCCTATCGCCACCACAATGTCACATTCAGTGACGTTGTGATGGCGATAGGGGCCTCGCCTTATTTACAAGGCAGCGTTAAGCCACTTCATGTGGCTTAACGCTGCCTTGTAAATAAGGCCCCCTTTCACGCTGTATTTATTGTGAAAGGGGAGGGCGATGGGTGTTGCGGTGGGCATTCCACCGCAACACCCATTGATTTTGACGCTGCCCCCTATTTACAAGGTCAGCGTAAATAGGAGGCAGCGCCAAAATTAAGACCAGGGAAAACCTGGGGGGATATGTACAAGGAAGTGGAGGAGAGAGGCGTTAGCCTTCCTG
The DNA here is from genome assembly GCA_963921515.1 of Calotriton arnoldi. Taxonomy (NCBI): domain Eukaryota; kingdom Metazoa; phylum Chordata; class Amphibia; order Caudata; family Salamandridae; genus Calotriton; species Calotriton arnoldi. Next base: position 967,792 of record CAWUFW010006354.1, read on the forward strand.
GCTTAACCCCTCTCTCCTCCACTTCTGAAACGCAAGGCTGCACCATATTTACAAGAATGTGGTGCAGCCTTGCGTTTCCCCCTGCGATGGCACTAAGTTTAGCAACTTAGCACCATTGCATGCTTTATTTCTCCTTGTTTTTGCTTTTTCCCATGTGTACTGCCTTGTGCAGCACACATAGAAACAGCAAATTGCCTATGATTGTTTATGTGCAGGAAGGTCCCCCTTCCTGCACAGAAACAATCTTCCCCCAACGCAGACACCCTTGCACTATGGTGCAAGTAGTGCAAGGGTGCCTGCGTTGGCGCTAGGCAGCTGAACTCAGTGCCAGCGCTAGGGGAAACGCAGTGGTGCACCACAATCTTGTGAACACGGCACATTCCTGCATTTTCAGAATGGAGAAGCGTGGCGTTAGCAATGTTTGCTTAACGCAATGCTTCTCCATTCTGCTGTAAATATGCCCCTGAGTTTCTATCTGGCGGTTGGTAACTCCAAGAGGTACGATATTATATATTTTTACTAAATCTGGCTGGGCAAAGATCAGATCGATAAAATACCTTGCAGTATGCGTTGGACCTTTTTACCTGCTTAAAAATACCAAACGATGACATTCTGCTATCTTAATTTTGGATGGCTCTGAAAGGACTGTGGGGCTAAGGTCGTGTCAGCCACATTTCAGAAATGCCTCTGAAATGAGAGCAGGCTGGAGCAGTCAGTCACCAGCCAGGCTTTTCCACTAAAAGACCTTTATAGATGGGTAGGGTGACCAGACGTCCCGGATTTGCCCAGACAGTCCCGGTTTTTCACCTGCTGTCCCGGCAGATTTCGGCAATTTTAACTCTTGTCCCGGTTTTTAGAGGGGGTCGACTGAAAACAGTGAGAGGCACTTTTTTGGGTATTCTAAAGCTGAGCTAGTTAGCAGCTGTTATAAGTAAGCAATTTGATTAATAGGTATGATGTTGGTTGTAGAAGTTACATTTTATTTATTTTCTTAATGCATCTTTTGTTATCCTATGTTGATGAGAGCTGTCATTCTGCTCCATTCCGTGGATGAAAAATTGTAGTCCTTCTTCTATTTTTTCGAAATGTCCCGGTTTTTAGGTCTCGCCTACGCAGCGCGCATGGGCTGCATAGGAAAAAGACCTGTAGCAATCGCTTCGGTTTTTGTCCCAAAAACGTGCACGCGTTGCATTGCCTTCAATGGCAACGCGTGCACGTTTGGCGATTCCCTTGCGGGAGCGAGCTTGACACCATATGTTTGTAATTAACTTGCAAACACATGGTGCCCGTGGCTCGCTCCCGCAAGGGAAATGCTTTGTGTGCTGCGAGCGGCGTCTGCTCACCAGGCCCAGGCAGGAATACACAGCAATTTCCTGGCTGCAGATCTGAAAAGGATAGCGCAGCATTTCTAAATGAAACAATGTATCACTCACTTTCCAATCTGCATTGTTCCGCCGAATGATGAGTTTTGTTGGTCTGAGCTTTTCAGAATGTATTTGTTTATTTATCTCACTAACTCTTTAGTGTACGGTTCTTGTAATTAAACAGAGACTTTTCGTATTTCATGGATGTTTTGCAAGTATTCCTGAATGTTGGCTATAAATAAGTAACCAGGCCGGAGCCAGGGTTGATCTAAAAAAAAAAAAAAGTCTCCTAGAAATCAACAATAAAACTACAACGAGATGGCAAATGCACCTTCATTTGGGGTGTAAAAAAGTCCATAATGTATCTTGTTATTTGGTTTATTTTTTCCAGGGTGCAGAGCTACGGGCGCATCACAGAGACGCAGGTTGGGGGACTGGAGACATTGTCGCCTTTAGAGGCTTGGTTTTAAATATTATCATAGGAAAGAGACACACGAGCAGGGCAGCGACTTCACGAAGGAAGCCGGAGAGATTTTCGGGAGACCAGGCCATTCAATAGCAAACCACGGAGATATAAATAGCACCGGCTTAATTTCAGCCGGGCCCCGTGCAGCTCCACGGCCCTGGTAGCATGACTGCAAAGAACCCTGGAGATGAAATGAAGGGAACACGGCACCCCCGAGTAGCCCCGTGTATCCCAGAACGCCGCCGTGTGCAGCGAGTCTCACCGGCGCTCTGGTGCCCATGTGAAGCTTAAGGGTCTGCAGAGAGGCCCTGTGGAGGCGGATGGGCACGGAGAAGCGGTCGGTTTTAAAAAGATCTCCAACTTAAAGTCAAAGCTGGTGAATGTCGAAGATGGGGGTTTTAGGGAGGGGTTACGGTATGATATTCTTCTGGCGCCCCAATTTTAGCATCTCTGGCACCAGGAAACTCGCAATATCTAACTTATTGCACACGAATTTCATCTTCCATTTGGGGTGGGAAGGCGTTTCTCCATCTTTGATGTAAGGTCGATGATGAAAACACGGGTCATTGCCTTTTTTGTGACAGGGAGTGGGAGGACGAAAGAGCGAGAACATCTAGGGCCTGATTCACAGAACTAACTTACGTCAAAAACGTAAAGTTAGTACCTTTTAGTATTCACAGAATACACTTACTCATTTAGTATTCACAGAATACACTTACTCATTTGGTATTCACAGAATACACTTACTCATACTAACTTTATGTCCGCACTCGGGCCGGAGATTCCGGCCCGGTGGTGGAGATTCCGGCCGTTTGTGGAGATTCCGGCCATTTGTGGAGATTCCGGCACGGAGGTGGAGATTCCGGCCGTTTGTGGAGATTCCGGCCGCTTGTGGAGATTCCGCCACCGGCCGTAATCTCCACAAACGGCCGGAATCTCCACAAATGGCCGGAATCTCCACCTCCGGGCCGGAATCTCCACCTCCGGGCCGGAATCTCCACAAACGGCCGGAATCTCCACCACCGGGCCGGAATCTCCGGCCCGAGTGCGGACATAAAGTTAGTATGAGTAAGTGTATTCTGTGAATACCAAATGAGTAAGTGTATTCTGTGAATACCAAAATGAGTAAGTGTATTCTGTGAATACCAAAATGAGTAAGTGTATTCTGTGAATACCAAAAAGTACTAACTTTACGTTTTTGACGTAAGTTAGTTCTGTGAATCGGGCCCCTAGTGCCCAGAATGGAGAACACCACCTCTTGGCGCTGGGCTCTAAAGATTAACGCCTTATAAACCCGAAACGCCTCCTTATTTACTTATTTAGTTTTGAGCTTTATATAGCACTAGCTGGACCCGGAGGTATCAGGGCACTTTACAGGTTCAAGGAATACATTAATACGTTTACATGAGGTACAAGAAGGATTGTTCCCGCCTGGGTGATGCCAGGAGCCCTAATGGGTCTGGGGTGGCATCGCCCTCCGGCTTCTTCAATTCAAAACGCTCTAGGTGAGGGAGGAGGGGGGATGTGGAAAACCACACAATGCTGGGTGCGTTGTCTTAGCGCATCCAAAGGGAATACTTGGACCACACTCCAAATAAGAAACCTGCGCTTGATGTAGCGCACACCAAGCTGAAGGAAGCTCTGGGCGCTTTGTAGAGAGCACTGTCTCCATGACATTGGGGGCACCTCGAACACTAGTTTCTGTTCCTGAACAGTGGGGTGGGTCCCTGTGCCCCCGCTGAGACAAAATCGCAGATTCAGCTGCGTTACACTAAACTATGTTTGTTGCACATATTTACAGTCTCAGGGCTGATGTGCCCAGAATCACACTTTTTAGGAACACTTGCTGGAGCCAGGAATAGAACCTCGTACCGCAGGTCCTAAGATTTGAAGCGTTGGTCGTGCTCCGCAGGCATGAGTTGGACTCTAAACTGAACATGTTATCTCCCAGATGAATATTTGAATATTTGTCATCGTTTCTGGCGGGGGCCGAGCTGCTCTAGCGGGAGAAAGCAATGCTATGACATCAACAGGCCCTCGAGGCGCTAAGCCAAGCATCAATGCGCTAGGGGGTACCACACGGTGCGCTGTCAGCGGATATCCTGGACTCGGCTGGCCTCAGTACGCTGTGGCACCACCCGATGGCTGTGGAACCCAATCTCAGATCCTGGCTTCTCACCTTCACCACTGTGAACTTCGGCAGATTAGTGTATCTCTGTGTAACCTTAAGTGCTAAGACTCGGTGGGCTTAGAAATATGAAACATTCGTCTTCGGCGCTACATACCAACCTGGGCATTTGAATCTATGTCTGCCGGGTGCCAGGGCTTCTCCCCCTATAGACGCTGCCAACAGTCATGAGTGTGGGCAGCGCGCGAGACGCATTGGAAGGGGGTGCAGGTCGTCAGCGATGAGGTCACTATTTGGAACCCCTCTAAATGAATCCTACCCTGCAGGTCCGCTTCACCCTCAGCACTCCCTTCTTAAACACGGCGTGTGTAACACCTACTCACACCCGAAGAGCAGTAACCATCGAACGCCAATACATATCTGTGCGCAGTGGTCGTTTTAGCGCTGCAAATTCATGTTCTTCTGTTTAAGCGCTGTGTAAGCAGCTGAAACCACATTCTGCACGCAGACGGGAGTGCATATATTAAATTATGACTCTGTTTGGAAGTGATGCTCTTTGTTACGCTGCATGTTAGGCACAGCTTTGATGTTAGCGCGTGGACTGTGTAATTCAGCGCATTCTAAATGTTATTTTCCATGTCTTTTCTGGGAATTATATCTTTATTTTTTTCAGTTTCTTTGCATAAATGTTGAGCGCGGTTAGAAGACATCAGCCCCGAGGCCGAGCCTTTGCGGCATCTTTCGCTTCGAATTTATGAAAATGAAAATACGGAAAAGAAAAAAGGGCGTTTGTTGCATATCTGTATATATCTGTGTGTGCGTGTGTGTGCGTGTTTGTGCGTGCGTGTGTGAATAACTCTCTCTCCCTTTCTTTCGATAGACAGATAATTAGAGACAAGTTTGACGTTGCAACTGATGTATGTTGGCTAAAACCAATCCAATGCATTCGTTAATAATATTGTTATCTAACTTGTGAGCGTGTGTGCACAACGCCGTCTCTCCCTCCCTCCGTACATATCATAAATACATATAAATACTTATACATATGTGTGTGTGTCTGTGTCCATGTGTTAGTGTGCGTATAACATCCTGTCTCTCTCTCCCTTTACATATATATCACATATATATGTGTGTGTTCGTATTACACCCTCTGTCTCCTTTTACATTTATATCATGTGTTTGCGCCTATGTGCATATAATACCATCTCCCTCCCTCTACATATGCGCGTGTTCGTGTGGGTTCACGTGTGTGTGTTTGTGTGTTTGTATAATATCATAAATATATATCATATACATGTGTGTGTGTGTCTGTGCGTGTGTATAACACCCCTCTGTCGCCATCTACATTTATGTGTGTTTGTGCGTGCACACGTGTGCACAGCCCCCCCGTTCCCCCCAGATCATTAGATACAGACCAGTTTGACATTGCAGCTGATGTATGTTGACGAAGGACAGTCCGTGCTAAATTCATTGCGGTGTATTCGCTGTTAATATCAATTTATCGAACACACCCGTATATCTATAGCCCCCCCAACCCCTAGCCTCTCACCCCCGCTCCATGATGATGCCTCGGTTGAAAAGCACCGCTCGGATTTCCTCTTTACCACCCTTGGGCATCTCTTTGGTACCCCCTGCCACCACCATGCGGCCTGCGTTGGCGCTTCTCAGCACCCTCTATGGCACCCCTCGTCCAGCACCCCGCAGACATGTCACCGGACCCTTTTTAGCACCCCTCGGCCAGCACCTCGCCGACATCACGGACACCCCATAGTACCCCACGGCCAGCACCCCGCAGACACGTCACCGCCCCCCCTTTGGCACCCCTTGTCCAGCACCCCTCGGACACTTCACAGGCCCCTTTGGCACCCCTCGTCCAGCACCCCGCAGACACGTCACCCCCTTCGGCACCCCTCGTCCAGCACCCCACGGACACGTCACAGGCCCCCTTTGGCACCCCTCGTCCAGCACCCCGCAGACACGTCACCGCCCCCCCTTTGGCACCCCTCGTCCAGCACCCCTCGGACACGTCACAGGCCCCCTTTGGCACCCCTCGTCCAGCACCCCGCAGACACGTCACCGCCCCCCCCTTTGGCACCCCTCGTCCAGCACCCCACGGACACGTCACAGGCCCCATTTGGCACCCTCGTCCAGCACCCCGCGGACACGTCACCGCCCCCTTTGGCACCCCTCGCCCAGCACCCCGCGGGCATGTCACGGACACCTCGCTGTGACACTCAGTTCCGAACAGATCCTGCGCCTTCCCTTCGGCACCTCATCACACTGGGCGCTTTTTCATTCAGACAATGAACGAGATGGTCGTGTGTTCACATTTTAGAGGGTGCCTGTGCCCGAGGAAGGCGTGTGTTATATCTGCATAACGGCGCATCCTTGGAGGGAGCTTGTGCGGCAACCTTTGCGTCACGTTGTGACTCGACGAGAGAGGGCTATGTTGCTATTAGCACACCAAAGCTTTTCAATAAAATGTATGTTTATGTTTGTTAGAATGTGGAGCATCGAATTTCAGCTTTTGTGTGCATTTTTATGGATTGTTTTGTATCCGAAATAAAACTATTTAGTGTTTCTCATGGTAATTTATTATAGCTTTGTGACCTGCTAAACCATATTCTGTTACAGCGATGAAAGATTCTCAAGATTCGGAGACTTATACGCATATATAAGGGTAGGTGGATAGATGGATAGATAGTTAGATAAATAGATCGATAGAGAGATATATAGATAGATACCTAGATAGATGAGCTAAGTAGAGTCGTTATATTTGTGATAATACCCCACGTTTACACACACACATACCCCAAAACCCTCCACACACAGAATGACGCACACACACGCACCGACACATACCCACCCATAAAGACACCCACATACACACACACACATACAGACAGAAACACACAGATATACACATACACACAGGGACACACACAGACACATACCCCCCACACAGAAGGACACATACTCCGACACATACCCACCTATAAAGAGACACACACACACCCCGCCGCGAAAGCTAAAGTACTCGTGCATGCAGAGCGTTTGCCTTGCGGGAGCAAGCAGTGGCGCCATCTGTTAGCAATTATCGCGCCTGCCGCTGCTCGCTCCCGCAAGGCAAACGCTCTGCATGCACGAGTACTTTAGCTTTCGCGGCCGTGGGGCCGCGCTCGTCTTTCAGCGCTTGTTTTTCCTTCCTTGAGGCTATTGAAACACTTCGACTGCTATTACGCATGGTAACCACTAGATTGCATTCGTCCCGTAACATGGTCCACCGGCTGCTCACTGCAAATTGTCAACAGCTTTGAGCCAGAGTTACAGCTGCCGAGGGGCGCCTTTAAGCTGTCATTCATTTCTGTAGCGGAAACTGAATGATAGGTCTCGTGGCATTCCTAAAAGTGGCGGGGCACGCACCAAGCAGAGAAATTCTGTGTCCCCATTGTTTTTTTACATTGAGTTTCAAACATGTGTGTCAGCCTAAAAATCGTAAAGGCACAAACGCGCGCCCTCTCAGTCAGATAGTGTCAAAGCCGTGAACCTGTTTTGAACAGTGACAATTTCAATGCATCTTACGGTACGCACCCAGCCAGTCGCCTCGATCCGTTCTGCTTTCATTTTACATTTCCTCAGGTCTTTTATACAGGTACTTGCCTTGCAATGGGGCCCTCTGCAGGAACGCAACGAAATGCCCGACTCGTCTGTGACGCAAATGGTGCTTCATGTAAAGCGCTCTGATACCTTCCGGGTCGAGTTCGCGCTATATAAAACTCCCCCAAAGGAAATAAAGACAAGCATTGGCATAGCCAATAGGTCTCGCCTTTGGGACCTGCTGCATAACTAAATACTTATAAGGTCCCAAAGGCGAGACCTATTGGCTATGCCAATGCTTGTTTTGTTCTGGTCACCCTATAGATGGGGCCACCCCGGTTATTGTCAAGCACATTTCACTGTTTGCCTGAAATGGAACTAAAGTAACTCTGGTTTAAACGTCTGGTATTTTAGGAGACCGTCCTTCAAGCTCTCCTGAAGTACACTAAAGTGAGGTGGATTGAATGTCTCCGTAACCTCCACAATAGACGAAGAACCACATTCCATCTGAAATCCCTAGTAAAAACGTCTCCTATCACTACCATATCAGGCATCTAAGGACAGCCGCTCTGGCGCCAAAATGTCCACCAGATGTCAGTGTTAACTAACATATGAGCGTAGGATACTACATTAGACGTCTGTTGTGCATGCAATACATTTGAGAAATAAAAGGATGTAAAGACATTTTTACACGCATTTTCGGGAAGAGCTTTATTAAAGTATCAATATAGAATTCTGGCATCGCGAAATTCTAATTTGTTTAATTACCAATAACTGTACGTTTTAAAGCTTTAAAGGCTAAATCGGTAACAACATGAGCAGAATAGATAAGTATGTTTCCTCTTGTAAAGCGCTCTAATGCCTTTGGCTCATGTTCTTGCTATATTAAAACCGCAAAAATCAATAACACAAGCAGTGGCAATGCCAATACGTCTGGCTTTAAAGGAGCGTTGTATGGTAATGTAAAGCATTACAAGTAAGTAGCTTGGGAATAGATATGTAATTGTGTGGACTATAGAATAATATTGGTGTAGGTTAAAAGGTCAGGTAACAGTTGCATTGTCAAGCCAGACCTAAAAAACATGTAGGTTAGTGACTACCCTCCTCCCATCTGTGCAGCTGCCAGAGAAAACTGTGATGCAGTGGGGGCCCTAGGCCTCCATATACTAATAATGAGGACACAGACACGGGAATATACTTCCTGGAACTGGCCCAGGGCATGTGCGCCCGACCCCTGTTATTCGCAGGGTCACATATGTCCTGTGACGCTTGTGTTGGATGGGTCTGGGGTGGAGTGTAAGCCAGCACTCGGGTAGTGGCTGGCACAACAAACACTAGAACAGTGACCAGCCGCTCACTACATCCCTCCCAAACTTTATTAAAACTGGAACAACAAGTCCAACCTGTGGGAGAGAATAAAACAACAACAGAAAACTCCACTGAGTCTATTCGGCTGCTTTCAGAACAGGACAATGGTACAACAGCAGCTAGGATCACCAGTTCTAATTGGCACAGTTCAGTGGTGCACTGCAGATCCTGTCCTCCATAGACTCAAGGCGTGGAAGTTTAAAACCAAAGTCTATTTGCACAGTTTATTGTGATGGTGCATGTGGAGCTATAGTGAATACTGTGGATGTTACATTTTCACAAAGACGTCCTGGCTCCATGAACATCAAGCCTCCTAAGACGGATGACATCCCGTTTATTGTTGCCGAGTCTTTCGCAGATGCAGCAGTGCTTCCAGCTGCAGGTTGGAGGAATAATTACCGACATCCTTCTCTCACCAGGATGCCCCTCTCATACTGGCATTCCCCTCTCATGGGATGCCCCTGAGGTCCTCTTCACCAGGCTTCCACTGGACTGGGTGTACTTCGCCGCGTCACTCCAACGCCATACTCCTGGCTTATGGAGGAAGCGCTACAAGTCCCACCTTCAAGTCCCACGCTCCTCCTGGAGGGTTGTTGGTTCCAGATCGCATTACTCCTGCCATCCAGACTCTGGTGTACTGGCATTGACAGGATGGTCTTTGGAGGAACCAGCTTATGGTAAGAGATCTTTGGCTTCCTGGAACCTGCGAGGGAGCTGCTGTAGACTCATCTCTCGTGTCAGGATCCCGCTCTCACCGGTAATTCCTGAGGCCCTTGCCCCTGGATCACCACGGTCTGGTGTGGAGTGGTCGTATCCTCTAGACCCCATGTCCGAGGTCACTCAGGACGTCCGAGCAGGACCCCAATCCAGTCTCCCGTGCGACCCCAAAAGTGGATGGTACCAATGGTCCAGCTTGCTCTCATCTGCAGGCACCAGGTTAGCTTGGTGTAAATGAAGACTTCTGGACAGCCAGCCTCTCATGGTGCCACAGATGTTACATAGGTACTGTGCTTCACTCCCGATGTCCAACACTCCTACGATGTTCTTGCACTCAGTCGTATTTTGTACCTTGCGGTGTGCCAGATGTCTATCACAAACTCCTCTCTTCCTCTTTCTTTGGACTCACTTCGTGGTGGCCTTGTGCCACACTTCTTCCATTTCCTCTTCTTTCACTTCACAACATGATCTGGTCCCATCTTGTCTTACTTTTCTGACCAGGCCTCTCCATGTGACGTGCACTTCACACGGGTCTCCCTGGCCATGTCCTACCCCTAGGACAATGCTTTCTCCGCGTCCAGTGACCAGACCTCTTGTTGTGACCTTCTTCATTTCACAACCTCTCCTAGGTCTTCTTCTTTCGACTTCAGGTAAATCTTCTCTGACCTCTCACAGGTCATCTTCTTAGATTTCTCCCATGCCTCTTCTTCTTAGACCTCTCACAGGTCATCTTCTCTAACCTCTCATAGGTCTCCTCTTTGACCTCTTGCAGGTCTCTTCTCTTGAGGATGCTCTCCTGGCACCTCAATGCTACGCCAACGTCGCTCTAGCCTCCACTCGGGCCGGCTTTGCACGATCTGTCACTCCCTGTGACAACATGGGCCCTCTTCCTTGCCGGGCTCTCAATCTCTGGCTCCAGCCCGGACAATCATCTACTCTGATACGTTCTTCGACGCACTTCCGACTGTACGCCCTCTGTCCGTCACTTGAGGGTACTCCTACTTCTGTCGCCTTGTGCACCCGGTTCCTCCTCCTGCGGTGCCGTCCTTTCATCACTGGATGCACCTGCAGCACATTTCAGTATTGCGTGGACTTGCTGCCTGGGGCTGTAGCCCTGTACACCACATGCCATCCCGGCGCATTAACCACCTGTGGCTTTACTGATGCAGTGACCACCCATGGCCACTAGGTGTCACTGCGTTTCTCCTCACAAGCCCTGACAGCCTTTCTCCTCAAGGTTCCCTTCTTGCCAGTGTCCAACTCACTTTAACCTTTTCTGTGCTGCAGTCCACTTCTCTTTACTCTGTTCTTCATCACCATTGGACCTCAGCAGCCTTCCTTCTTAAGGTTCCCTTCAGGGTTGCTTGCTGAATGGGGATTTAGTCCTTCCTGCTCACGTGGCATGACAAGGTATTGGGGGGTGTCTGCCACTTCAGTCTATTCCTATGCACCTTCCCCACTTCAGTCTATTCCAATGCACTTTCCCCCATCACTTTGGGCCGCAGCAGCTGTCCTTATGCTGCAGTCCGTTTCCTTTGGCATTTTGTCCCTTACAAACATTGGGGCAAATTTACAAGCCCCTTGCAACACTTTTGCGCCGCCGTTGCGTCACTTTCTGTGATGCAGCTGCGGCATAAGCAATGCGCCACATTGCGGACCATTTACAGCATGACGCATCTAGAGAGATGCGCCACGTTGTAAATCCCTGCGTCACATTATACCTGCGTCAGGGATAATGTATGCACGGTGGGCGTTCCCACGCAGAAAGCCATGTAGAACTGACGCAGTGAAATTTACATTTCACTGCATCACTCTACGCCTTCACTGCGTCAAAATCCCTACACCTGCTCCGACCAGGCGTAAGGAATGACGCAAGGCTTTTTAAACGGGACTCATCTATCTGTTGTGGCGCATTGCTGGAGTTGCGTCACCTTCATGAGCAACTCCAGCAATGCGTCACTTTTGGGTCAACAGAGTATTTCTGATGCATCTGTCAATCCTTGCAAATACGGCGCATCCATGGTGGCGCAAGGGTTTCGTATGGAGGCGCAGGGAAACTGACGCATCTGTACAGATGCGTCAGTTTCTTGTAAATCTGCCCCATTGTTTTTCTTCAGGGCAGGCCACGGTGCCTCCTGCGACCTGTAGGTGGTGCTACTGTTGTTTCTTCTACTTGGCCTCTGCCTGGCTGAGCTGCCGTCGGAATCCCTTCATTTCCTGGCAGCAGTTGCTCTTCATTCACGGGGGCAGCAGGAGCCTCTCCTCATGCTGGCATGTCCCGCCTGCAACCCAGCCCCTTTCTCCTGCGGGGAGAACAGCAGTGGCAGCAGGCTCGCCTCTCAGAATGCCCTCCTTCCCCCTGCCACACTCCCTCCATGAATTGCCAGCCTTGTGGGGTTGGAGACTCCCGATGCTGCTCTACTCTGATTCCTTTCTTCATGGGCGGGGGCTCTAGTGCTGCTCCATGCACTGCAGTGGTCCCACCCGCTTACTGCAGCCTCACCGGCCACCAGGTAAGGCCGCAGGGTGGTGCTCCTCTCCATTTGCCTATACACCGGAAACCTTCTTGCTCATTGGCACTTTTTATTGAAGGCTGCTTGGGCTAGCATTCTATTGGCAGTGCCAGGATCGGCCTCAGCAGCTCCACTTACGCTGTGAGGGCTGAAGTCTTCATGGGTGCCACCACGCCTGATGCCCAGAACGGCTAATACTCTCCTCTGCCCCACTCATAGCCTCCTGCTGCCCTCGATGGGGGCTCACCTTACGCCCGATGGCTGATTGGGCCCTCCTGCTCCTCCGACACCAGGATACGGCAGCGGGCAGGCACCTCTGCAGTCCGCTCCACTCGCGATCCAGTTGGGGCCTCTGCAGGCTGTCGGCAGAGGCCATACCGCTGGCTCGCTCACTCGCCACATGAGTCCCTCCACTGTTGGGTGCTGTCACACACCGCTTCTCACTCCGGTGTGGGATAGGCTCCTGATCACCTCCTTCACTCCACGGGCACACCACATACCCCACGGGCAACCAGACGATTGCTAGGACCACTGCCAGGGGGTGCCCTCATTGCGGGAAACACTCTCCCCCTGTTCCACCATCAAGGCGGCTGCATCCGCGGGTCCATCCGCTTATCGCCAATGTGATGCAGTGGGGCCCTAGGCCCCAATATACTAATAATGAGGACAAAGACACTGGAATATGCTTACTGGAACTGCCCCAGGACACGTGCGCCCGGCCCCTTTTATGCGCAGGGTCACATGTCTTGTGATGCCTGTGTTGGATGGGTGTGGGGGGGTGTAAGCCAGCCCTCAGGGAGTGGCTGGCACAACAAACACTAGAACAGTGACCAGCCAGTCACTACAAAAACCAACATAAATTATCTAATCATCTAAGACACTTTAATAGCATTCCAATGTTATTTGTGTGCCCCTAAAAGTTCATGGGTAGGAGGTTGGATAAATCAACAAAATGATCTCAGCTGTTTGAACGGCAAGCACTTTTTAGGTGGAAGCGCAAAACATCTGACCAATCAAAACATGTACTCCTCGCTTCTAACTTGTGGGCGGTGCCAAAGCCCCACCCTAATGATGCTCACATAGTTGTCTAGTGATAGCTGGGTTGTCAGGTCAGACCATAATAATTAAATAAACTGGACATGTGCCATCAAGACATCTTTCAATTGTATGTGGAGGGAGTGGGGGGTGGGGATTGGGACTTTAAGAGCCACTCTCACAAGCAGCAGTAAAATCTATTATGCTTGTAATTACGGTTCATGCCCCGGCCCGATGCCCCAGGTTCAAATCCTCCTGGGAGGGGGAGGAAGTTTACTGCACATTCCTTGCCAATATCTGTTATCTGTCTAGCTGGTTTCCAAAAGATCTCAATTTCGTCAGATGGAGAATAGGAGGCAAGGGAGCCTTCTTGATTTGCCAAGGATCACTCAATGTTGTCAAAGTCTGGATTAGACATTAACACTCCTGGTTGCACAGATGACTGTTGTGAGCCTTCCAGGAAAGTACAACAATGGTGCTCTGTTGTTAAATGCATCCAAAGGCTGGGCGCTGGGAAGGGTTTGAATAAAGAGACGTCAGACCGCTGGGCTCTGTCTGCACTGAAAAACTGTGTGCTGAATGTGTCGTGCGCAGCACATAAACCACGTTTGCCCTGCTAAGGGCTATGCTACATTGGGGGTGAAGAGTTCCAGTGCTGTAGTGTTGCTGGTCGAGGGGTGTTTGGTACCGCGCCCCCGGCGTCCTGGTGGATTTGGTTTGGCCCTGGGGGTCACATGAACGAGGGGATACATAAACGTCCGGAATCGCACATAGGCAGTTCAACGTCAGACCAGTATGAGTGTGCAAGTGGTGTGTTTATTTGAGCACGTGGCCTACCCTCAGCATCCTGGGACTGGCCTAGTCACCTGACCCCACAGAACACAACAACTGGCAACGAGGACGGGGTACTTCGCCTTTGCACGAACGCTCTTCTGTGCCCCACCCCGCAGCTGCCATTTCTTCCCAATTGCGGGGGGAGGCCCTGCTGCACTCCCAACGGGCACTGCCCTCCAGCCACACCAGACATCAGATGATAGACACGAACAGTGGCCTCCGCATCTACACGGCCCGCCGCCGGTACTGCCTGTTGTCTGTGCTTAGCAACCTCAATTTTTGGAAACTTTTGGCCTGGGGCTGCAAGTCGTGCCCCCAGGCTCCCACAGAGGCCCAGCCCAGCAGCCTATCATTCATGCCATGGTATGGATAGGCTTCATGTGGTGAGGCCTACAATCCAGCAATGAAGCAGGCCCGCTCCTCCCGGCTGCTGAGTCCATTGTCCTGTTGCAACACGAAGGCCCACCTGTCCAACTACAAATGCTGGTTCATGTTGGGGCAGGTCCCCATGCATTTCCTACTATCCAACATGGCTGAAAGGGTGTTGCAGAAGCTGGTAAGGAACCACACCACACCCTGACCACTCTACTGCAGGTGCAAGGGACGTCACAGCAAGTCACCCCACCAACTTTTCGTCCACGCATGGAGAACTGACCCCATGGCGTCCATACCCACCATTGAACCTATCATTGTCTCCGGAGCCCCCTCCTCAAAGGCCACCAAGAGGAAAACCTGGATAGATTGCCTTGAAACGTACTTTGCCACAGTGGGGCTAGAAGCAGACAGATGCCGGACAATGCTTCTTCATCTGGGAGACTCCACCATACACAAACTGTCCAAAACCGTCTGCAAAGATGGCCAACCTTACATCTATGCCATGCTCAAAACCACCTTGACTGCCCATTTTGAGCCCCTGGCCAACCCGGATTATGAGCAGTTCCTGCTTTCCCAAGCCCACCAGATGACAGATGAGTCTGTGGACAAATTCTATGCCAGGCTCCTGGAGCTGGGGAGCACACGCACTCTTCCAGATGAGCAGGATGAAATCCAGGCTCAATTTATCTGGGGCTGCTCATCGGTCATGCTGCGTGAACACATCCTTCAAGTGCCGCACATGATGACGGCGGACATCCTCACTATGAGCAGGTTGAAGGAACTGTCAAAATCACGGGCAGCCCACATGGAAGTCCCGATCCAACGTGCCATTAAGACCAAACCAGTCAAACAGGTAGGAGCCTGCCCCAAGCTGCCGTAGGTCACCAAGCCATGTAGATGGTGTGAAAGACCCACCCCACACTCTGGAGACTGCCCAGCAAAAGGAAAAAAATGCTCCACATGTAGGAACCACTATGCCAAGGTCTATCGCTCAGCACCCCCAGCGAAAGAGACAAAAAAGAAGGCAGTCATGCAGGTGGGCACCGAGTCGGTGCTTGCAGACGATGATGACATGGACGACAGCGAGACAGAAGGAACCATTCATGTCATTCATGTAGTGGAGCCGACCCAAGGCTGCACCCGCTGTGCCCCCGGTGCCAGGTTACTCCAGATCATGGGTACTCACAAACGTTTTCCCAGGGGCCAATAAGTGTGGTCTGTGATGTGACCGGGGGCCGGATTGATGCCAGCAGGGTGGCGGACAGATGGAGGGAGTTGGCAGTAAGGTGGGTGTAAGGGAAGCAAAGCATATACTTCTAGTGGCTGAATTGCACAATAGGAAAATCAGAAAACCTGGGATTAATCTTGGCTTCCCCACTTTATCAAATTGTGTGATCCTAAGCAATTGTTTTATTTCTCTTTTCCTCCTTTTTCTTAATTATCAAAAATAAGAGGAATGGAGGGAAGAATTTATGTTTCTAAATTCATGTTTGAAAACTATCACTTTTAAAATAATACTTCTCAATATAATATAATGTGTGATATAATCTGATGTATTAATGTGAAAAGGTTCTGCATGTTAAATAAACTTTTTGAATTTTGGAGAGATTATAATATTTTCACACTTTTCCTGCAATATGTCTTTTAAAACAAATATGGTCCTAAGGTTGAGCAGTGCAGAACTTCCTAGTTAATTCCTTCCTTTAACACACAATAACATTTAAATAGATGCTTGACTTTTTATTTCTCTTCTTTTTATTGTTAGTGCTGAGATTAGTAAAGAGCAGCTCACAGCTGCTGTTGACCAGGGGCCCGCATGTAAAGGTCGGGAGGGATGCATGCGGTCCCCAGGTTGTACTTTGAGAAACAGTGCTCCAGATGGACAACCACTGGTGGCCTTTATAGGCACAGGGGCATCAATAAACATACTGCCTCTATCACTACACTGAGGGATTACCTCTCTACTGGTGCTTCGCCTCATGGCCACCAGAGTATACACCTTTGGCACCTCCACATGACTTCCTCTGGCAGGCACGTTCACCACCATGATCGGCCATCAAGGCCAAACCACCAAAGTGAAGATATACGTTACCAAGGGGGGGGGAGGGGGGCTGACATGCTCATGAGTTGGCACACCACTGAGCACCTGCAGCTGGTCCAATTCGCTCTTGGAGTCCATGTCAGTGCTATAGATGCCCTCCTGTACGAATTCGAACAAATCTTCCAAGGCATTGGATATCTAAAAGATCAAGTAACCTGCCTGCACATTGACCATTCAGTACAACCGATAGCCCTGTGCCACCACAGCGTGGCCTTCCACCTTCGACTAAAAGTGGAGGCAGAGCTGCAGAAGTTGGAGGCGGCTGACATCATTGAGGGAGTGGAAGGACCAACACCTTGGGTGCCACCCATAGTGGTAGTACAAGAGCCAAAGCAGTCAAGAGAAGTACAAATCTGAGTTGACGTGAGGTTCACGAACACAGCGATAAAAAGAGAGCGCCACATAACCCTGACAGTGGATGAAATTGTAGGGGACTTCTCCAGCACTCAGTGGTTCTTGAAAATGGACCTGCGGTCTGGCTACCACCAGATTCTCCTAGTGCCCAAACCCTGGCATGTAACAATTTTCTCCACTCACCTCGGGATGAGACGATATAAGCGCCTCAACTTTGGCATCCTCAGCGCCGCCGAACTGTTTCAAGATATCATCAGGGGAGTGCTGGCTGGCCTCACTGGAGTTTTAAATGTCAGCGATGGGATGTATGATGGAACCACGCATTCTGTTGTAATGAATGCCATTACAACGCAGCCATTACAATGTGAAAGCCATTACAATGTATAACCTTTACCACACATTTCTTTAAAACGCATATGCCTTTACAACAAATTTCGTTGTAAAAGCATGAATGGTAAAGGCATATGGGTGGTAAAGGTTATACAAGTAAATATAAGTATTTTACAGGTAAGTATAAATCCTTTCTCGCTCTCTATATAAAAAGGGTTTAGATTTTCCTGTAAAATGCTTAACTTTTTGTGGTAAAGGCATGCATGGTAAAAGTACATGCTTGCTAAAAAATGTACAGGTAGTTACAAACACTTTTGTGTGTGTGTGTGTGTATATATATATATATATATAAATATATGAATATATATATTTATATATCTATATGTGTATATTTTTATATATTTACACACGCATAAATACATATGAATGTGAGTGCATATATATATTTATATATACATATATATACATGCATACACACATATATATTTATATATATATAGTAAATGCATATATATATATCTCCTTAAAACCCCACAACCCATACCCACCCTACACACTAAAATTACCCTTGCCACCGGAAAACGCATACTCACCCTAACCCCATTATTACCCTTGCCACCCAACAACCCATACCCACTTTAAACCCTAAAAATTCCCTTTCCACCCAAAAACCCTTACCCACCCTAAACCCTAAAAAATCACCTCCCATCCAAAACCCTTACCCACCCTAAAATTACCCCAGCCATCCAAAAACCCTTACCCACCCTAAACACTAAAATTGCCCTTGCCAGCCAAAAACCCATACCTACCCAAAACCCTAAAATTACCCTTGCCAACCAAAATCCCATACACATCCTAAACCCTAAACATTCCTTTGGCACGCAAAAACCCATACCCACCCTAAACCCTAAAATTACCATTGCCACTCAAAATCCCTTACCCACCCTAAACCCTAAACATTCCCTGCCACCCAAAAACCCTTACCCACCCTAAACCCTAAAAATTCCCTTGCCACCAAAAAATCCCTTGCCACCCAAAAACCAATACCAACCCTAAACCATAAAAAATCCTTTACCATTCAAAAACCCACCCCCCCAATCCCTAAAAATTCCCTTGCCACCCAAAAACCCAAACCCACCCTAAACCCTAAAATTCTCTGTACCACCCAAAAACCCATACCCGCTCCAAACCCTAAAATTATCCTTGCCACCCAAAAACCCTTACCCACCCTAAACCCTAAAAATTCCCTTGCCAACTAAAAACCTATCCCCACCCTAAACCCTTAAATTATCCTTGCCACCCAAAAATCCATACCCACCCTAAACCCTAAAAATGACACCTTAAACCCTTGAGAAAAAAACTGTTCCTTAAGATATATATAAATATGTATATATATATATAAAGATCAATGAGGTGTTATGGCAACCTAGCAACTTGCTTGTAGTTATGGACATTGAATCTCTGTACACAAGCATTAATCATTCTGACGGTTTAGCTGCAACCAGGTACTTCTTGGATAATAGAGATATCAGTATGAAGGAACACAACTGTATGCTAATTGAGATGATAGAACTGTGCCTATTTAATAACTACTTTGTATTCAATCATGATGTATACCAACAGCTTAGAGGTGTGGCTATGGGGGCATGCTTCTCCCCCAGCTATTCATGTCTCCATGTTGGCTGGTGGGAGAGGTGTGTCCTCATGACCAAGCATGAGGATTGGTATAGGCATGTGAAGCATTACTGGCGCTACATAGATGATATCTGTTTTAATTTGGGATGGAACTAGAGAAGCAGCCAATGAGTTTGTTACAGCTATTAACTCTAGTGAGCAAAATATTAAATTCACTGCCACCATAGACAATCAGATTGTGGAATTTTTAGATGTTCTCTTGTATATCAGTGAGGGCAAAATCCACACAAAGCTCCATCGCAAACTAACTGCAGGTAATTTGATTTTACATGCGGACAGTTCGCATCCCCGCCATTTGATCAGAAGCATACCTTATGGCGAATTCGTGCGTATCCGCCGAATTTGCAGTTTGGATACTGATTCCCAGGTATGTCAACAGGAGGCATTTTGTCGGTTCCTGGACCTGGGTTACAAGAAGTCCCAGCTGGTTCAAGCCCTGAAAAAAGCAAATGACTTACCTAGAGAGGAATTGCTTGCACCCAAACACAACTGTGCTTCTGCTCTGGTTCTTCATTCTGGTGACACCGATATTGATAAGCGTAATGTTAGACTAATTACTACCTTTAGTCAACAGGAGCACAGAATCCGCAAAATGATCTACTCTCAATGGCCGGCCATCACATTCAGGAGGGCACCCTCCATGAGGGATTTCTTAGTTAAATCAAGCCCTGAGATTAAACCCAAAGGCACATGGCTTACCAAAAGGGGTTTCTACAAGTGCAATTCATGTCGCGCGTGTACTTTTGCGACTAATGCAACGCACTATGTGACTGCATTTAGTGATAAAAGAATTGAAATCACGGAACATCTCACTTGTCGCACTGAATATGCAATATACAAACTATGCTGTACCTGCGGCCTTGAGTACATAGGGAGCACTAAGCTCCCAGTGCATGAACGGATTCTACAGCATGTTAGGGCCATTGTAAACTCTGACCCTAACTATCCTGTGGTCAGGCACTTCAAATTGGTTCATCAGAATAAACTCAAAGACTCAGGGGTATATTCACAAGAACGTGCGATAACTATCGCCAAAGTAATTTATCGGCAGAAAAGTTAGCACTGCCTAACCCCGATTTTTTTCGCCGTGATAGCGTGGTATTCACAAGCCCGCGCTACATGGCGATAATTACAGTGAATGGCGGAGAAAACAGGCGACAACAACATCGCAATGGCGATAGTTATTCCTGCGTTAGCAGGCGATAGCTGTGGATCAGCACATCAGCGCCAGATAACTCACCTTTCTCAACCCAGGCGATATCGCATTGCGAACATGGCCCTACAAATATTAGGATGTGAGGGTTAGGATGTCAAGTGAATAACAAATGCAGGAGACATTGTCTGGTTCATTTAACATTTGGCATGCAGCCTGAAAGACTGCTGTGTCAACAGAGGCCCTTTCCCGACCTCTGTACCCCGCTCTATTGAAAGACCCTGCCAGCCAGCACCTACAAGTGATAGATGGAAATGCATTCACGGGTGAATGCTGAGGGGTTGGCAGGTTATTAAAAAAATATGGCGGGGGGCTGGGGGTGGTGGCGGTGGGTGTTGTGACCCTCATGGGTATCGGAGCTGCATGATCATTGCCTCCATGGCATCTGTGGGTCTTCAGGTGTGGCTCTTGGCTGGGCTCCCTTTCATGCTGTGGGTAGTCGTCCTGCTTAGCACCAGCAAAAGACAGGTGTAAAATCCCTGGTGCTACCGTGGTTTATCCCCTGTATTTGCTTCGCAGATCTGGCAGTTCGTTGTGAATGTGGTGTTGTGGTTTTCTCGTGTGTTTTTGCACGGGAACGCCTACTCTGCATCTCATTAGTGTTAGTTGGTGGTGTCCACCGTGGAGATAAATTTGGGGGCAGTTATCGCGGGAATACTGGTGTTGTCTGCAGTTTGCACCAGCTTGTGAATGCTGTGTTAAATCTATCTCCACTTTTCCTGCGTTAAGGTGGAGATAAATCGGAGTTAACTCCTTCTGAATATGCCCCTTAGAGTATTCTGTATTAGGTGCTGTCCCCATTTCCGGACGGGGAGGGAACCGAGAAAAAAGTTTGCGTCAACAAGAAACTCACTTCATTTTGGCCCTCGATACGAAAATGCCTAATGGTCTGAACACAAGTGAAGACATGTATAACTTCCTTTAGTCTTTTGCACCATACACTTGTATCATGATAGTGACATCTTAACGTACTGTTCAGCTGATTGTTCTGAGTCTCTTCCACATCAGTGAACTTACTTGTATACAATTTCTATATACTTTTTGCGCTCATTGTATAAATAAGGTTTTATAATTTTTCTGTGAACTCTCAAATTCTTTTAATAGCACATGCACTTTAATATTATTCAGGCTTGAATAATGAGTATATGCTGCTATTGATTTTGTCAGTTGCACAGCACTAATTTTTGCACGGGTATTGCTTGTTTTGCACATAATCACAGTATTTCGATTTTACAGACTGGTTTTTATCAATGCATGAGTGTGACCCTCGAATTGACAGGATTGAGCAATATATTGGATTTCTCTATATGTGTATATATATGATTTTTGTGTGCATCATTAAGTTCATTCCAGGCACAATACAACTGCTGATAAATATTGTTTGACAGAATAAGCAAGTCATGATATTTGGTACTTGTGTTCTGTGGTTAGAAGAACATGGATGCAATAACAATAATTAGTTTTTGCACATTATATTTTGGATTGAGTTTGTATTACAGTAGTATTGACTACGTATTATGTGATATACTCCAGAAAGGTTCTTGACAAATATTGCGCTAGCACTTTATTTTCTGAACCTACCTATATTGTACCATGTATATAGTGAATTATCGTCTGTTATTGCATGTCCCCATTCACATTCTGTACCTATGATTTACAAGACTGTTAATAGTCAGCGATGTATGTGCCATTCAGTTCAGTTTTGTTTTTGTTTTTGTGTATTTGCACAGTTATGGTGTTCTGCACATCATAGTATTTATGCCTGTTGGTGTTTAAATACCATCTATTCATGCAGTTGCATATTTATTGCATATTTGCACTTCAGTCATTTACACATGATTTTTAGAACTGGTGTGAACATATATGTGTAGTTCTATAATTCCTGTTCATCATAGCATTTATGCCTGTTGGTGTCTAAATACCTTCTATTCATGCATTTGCACTTTTTATTGCATATTTTGCACTTTAGTTATTCACACATGATTTTTAGAACTGCCTGTGAACATTTATGTGTAGTTCTTTAATGTGCTGTCTAATTTGTTGGCTCACTAGGATCGGATCTTGAGTCATTTTCCAGTCTGTTTCCTATTTTCACTAACGTGGCGATTTGTTTTTAGAGCCATTAGTGCACATTGTGTTATTTTGTTATTTAATTGGCTTCCTGGTCATGTGGTGCGTCATGCGATCAAGCTCGCGTGAGCCGAGCGAAACGCGTCATGGCAGGCACTAAGCCTGTTTAATCTGTGGACTATAACGGAATAAATCTACACTGCATTTGCACAACATTTGAGTTGTTTGGAGTTTTCTTGGAGTTTGCTGAGGTCCGTGCCTGGGTGTTCTGCCTGGGATCGGCAGGCCGGGAGTTGGAGTTTGTCATATATATATATATATAGATATATATATATATATATATATATATATATATATATATATATATATATATATATATATGACAAACTCCATATATATATATATATATATATATATATATATACTTACCTAATACTTACATTTAAAACGCAACCCATACCCAGCCTAAACCCTAAAAATGCCCACCCTACCACCCTAAACCCTTAAAAAAAACCTTCCCCTAATATATCTATCTATATTATCTACTGGCGGTCGCCAGTAGATAGTTATAGTTAGGACCTATTTTCCAAAGGAAATCCGCAACATGCTATTTGAAATAACATTGGCGCCGGTTGACGAATCTTCGCGAAATTTTCAAACTTTGTGGCCCGCTCCGGTCCGCTCCTATCTTGAAAGTCTCGGGGTGATTCGTCAAGCGGGTCCCAAAACGTGTTTTCCCCATGCAATTTTCCATAGGAACATTTCATCGCAGCTACAGCCCGAACTGCTGAACGGAATTACACCAAATTTGGCAAAAAGGTAGCCCTTGGTTCAGAGTCGTGCCTTTTGCTTAAATGGTGTAAATCCGTTCAGTAATTCCTGAGAGAATCAAAAGTAAAATCACATATATATCTATGGCCGCGTAGGGTCCGCGTACCCTCCCGATCACGAGCTGCATGCTAATTGGCTGTCAACACTCCAAACCAGGAAGTGTTGGTAGCCATCTTGTGCCTCGGTAGAACCGAGGCACAAGAAATCAGAGAAACTAACGCGCAAAACGCAAAAAGGGGGCAGGGTAGAAACACCCTGACCCCCTAGGCCTGCTCACGGGGTTCCACAAGGACCCCTAGGGCCCCAAAACATTTTATTTTATTTTTTTAAATTGGCGGGATGCGCTTAGGGTGCGCGGATCCCGCTGTGATAAAAAAAAATCGAAGGCACAGAAACAAGTCGCAAAACTCATAAAGGGGGCAGGGTAGAAACACCCTGACCCGCTAGGTCTGCTCAGGGGGTCCCACAAGGACCCCTGGGCAGAAAAGCATTTAAAAAAAAAAAAATATTCGGCGGGATGCGCTTAGGGTGCGCGGATCCCGCCGAGAAACAACGAGCGCGGTCTCCGCGCTCGTTGTTAGTTGGCCCGGGTGGGCCAAGTCGTCCCGGAACATGCGGGGGTTTATTAAATTAATGTATGGGGGCCTCTAAGGCCCCCAAGCCCCGGGGACCGCCACCCCCGGGGCTTTAATAAAAAATGGTGCGGGAGGGCTCTCGGCCCTCCCGCAGCCCGGAGACCGCCACCCCCGGGGCTTCTTTTTCAAATTAAAATTACCTGTGTGGGGGCTCAAGCCCCCACACGCCCGAGGACCGCCACCTCCACGGGGCACTAAATCATTAAATATGGGGGTCCGTTACGGACCCCAGAGCCCGGGGACCACCACCTCCCGGGGCTTTCAAGATGTTTGGAGGGGGCCGCGCGCCCCTCTCCTGGAGCCAGTGATGGCCCTGGGGACCGCCACCCCCAGGGCCGGCTCCTGCAGTGTCCCGGGGTGCCTACCCCGGGACACTGTAGTTTGCTATGGCAGGGCGGTAGCCTCGCGGCTCCCATCCTGCCATAGCAAACTACTTTGGTTTTTGGAAGAGAGAGCAGGGAAACCTGCTCTCTCTTCCAAAAACCAAAGACGATTGCTTTTCCACACGGGGAGCTACATCTTAGCAGCTCCCCATGTGGAAAAGCAATGCCGGCGGGGAGCCGGCGGGACTGTGGGGGGATTGGGGACCCCCCACGGTCCCCAACGGAGAGGGCCAGCCCCGGGGGATGGGGTCCCCGGGGCTACAAGTGGCCCGGGAGGGGGGCCACGCGGCCCCCCTCCCCAAAATGTAATTTAAAAAAAAAAAAAAAAAACAAAGGCCGGCCCCGGGGGATGGTGTCCTTGGGGCCATAAGTGGCCTGAGGAGAGGGGCAATGCAGCCCCTCTCCATAAGTTATTTAACAAATAAAACAAAGGCCATGCCCCGGGGGATGGGGTCCCCGGGGCCAATAATTTAGAAAAAGAAGGGGGGCCACAGAGCCCCCCTTCTTAGAAAAAAAAAAAAGACCGGCATCGCGCCGGAGGCCACGCCCCCTCCTTGCAGCACTCTGCAAACGTGCCCCCTGGCACGTTTGCAGATGGGGAACGAATTCCCCTTGAATACTGGGGGTCCCTGGGGGCCAACTAGCCCACCAGGAACCTCCAGTATGCGCCAGGGGGCTGCGTTGCAGAGAGGTGGACAGAGGCCACGCCCCTTTTTACGCCTCTCTGCAACGCAGCTCTGTGGCGCTATTTGGAGGTACATGGTGGGCTAGTTGGACTCCAGGGACCCTCAGGATTCAAGGGGACTTAATCCCCCAACTTAAAACGCGCCACGGGGCGCGTTTGCACAGTGGTGAAGGGAGGGGGCGGGGCTTCAGGTGACATGTGTGCAAACAGGCCCCGTGGCACGTTTTAAGATGGGGAATTAAATCCCCTTCAATCCTGAGGGTCCCTGGGGGCCAACTAGCCCACCAGGTACGTCCAGAAAGCGCCACAGAGCTGCGTTGCAGAGAGGTGTAAAGGGGCGTGGCCTCTGAACACCTCTCTGCAACGCCGCTCCCTGGCGCATACTGGAGAGTACAGGGTGGGCTAGTTGGACCCAGGGACCCTCATGATTCAAGGGGACTTAATCCCCCAACTTAAAATGCGCCACGGGCGCGTTTGCACAGTGGTGAATGGAGGGCGGGGCTTGAGGTGACATGTGTGCAAACAGACCCTGTGGTGCATTTTAAGTTGGGGGATTAAGTCCCCTTCAATCCTGAGGGTCCCTGGAGTCCAACTAGCCCACCAGGTACCTTCAGTAAGCACAACAGAGTTGCGTTGCAGAGAGGTGAAAAAAGGTGCGTGGCCTCGGAACGCCTCTCTGCAACTCAGCTCTGTGGTCCTAACTGTAGGTACCTAGGGGGCTAGTTGGGCCCCAGGGACACTCAGGATTCAAGGGGACTTAATCCCGCAACTTAAAACGCGCCACGGGGCGCGTTTGCACACATGTCACCTCAGGCAACCCCTCCCTTCACCACTGTGCAAACGCGCCCTGTAGCGCATTTTAAGAGGTAGTTTTAATCCCCCTGCCCTATTATGTACTAGGGACTTACAGAGGAGGTCATGCTAATCACAGGGGTACCCCAACGCATAGTGTTCCCTAGTGTATGTAGGTGTTTTCACTGTATTCTAAGTGTGTTTTTGCATAGCACTGGCTCTGGTTAGTCAGAGTCAGTTACCACCAGTACACGTCGGAAAAAGTTGTGGGCACAGGATGATTTTGGAACAAGGCCTCTTTCTGCTCCACTGTTGGTTCTTTCTGCACATCTTTTGCTTCTTCCTGCACTTTTCTTCGTCTTTGTGGACTTCTGTTGCTTCTTTCTGCATTTCTTTTGCTTCTTTCTGTGCGTTTTTCTTCTTTCTTCACATGTCCTACCTCTGTAGGCATAGTTAGAAACTAGCATTTGAAAAACCTTTGAAATTCACTGAAAAAACCATAGGTTTCAGGCACGTTATAGTTAGAAATTAGCATTTAAAAAACCTTTGAAATTCACTGAAAAAACCATAGGTTTCAGACACGTTATAGTTAGAAATTAGCATTTAAAAAACCTTAGAAATTCACTGAAAAAACCATAGGTTTTAGGGACAGTTATAGCTAGTTGGACATTGCACTCGTACAAAACCCGTGAAATTCCCCCGTTATAGTTAGTTCAGCTAACTATAACTCGCGCCCCCGCAATGCACTGCTGATGACGTCACATATTACATCACTCATGACATGGTCAGTGACATCACTGATGACATCTCAAATGACATCACTGATGACATCACTGATGACATCATCCATGTGATAATTTCATGCATCTTCTCACACCCTAATATAACCTTTGATACACCCACTCTAAATTACAGACTGCCATTCTCAAAACCATACACACTCCAACACCAATAACTACATACCCACTCACTGATTCTTAGGTCTACACACACATCCACTCACTCACCCGTACAGTCACAAATACTTATGGTCACTCAGTACAGGACTATCATATGCACTCATACACCTACATAGACACTCACACACCGCCACTCATCCATAGAGGTACTCACACACCTAGTCAGTCATGCAAATAATTAATCACACTGCCATTTACTCACCTATACAGTGATACACACACCAGCTCACTTACTCATACAAATACTAGCACATTCTTACGCTCTTATACAATCACTGATACAAGCACACACGCATCCATACAGCCACTCTCACAATCACACACTCTTACTTATAGCCTTTTAAATACTCTAACACACATATATACTGCCTTTTACATATGTCAGTTACTCACACATGTACCACTGAGATATACATTCACTCACTAACACACCAATACACACACTCACCCACCCAAGCAGTCCATCACAGATGCACTCTTCAAATCATGCACCCAGTGAATCACCCACTCACACATCTATGTACAGAGTCACACACACCCCACCCACACAAACACTCAGGCACCCATACAGATACTCAGACAACCAATCAATAACCCATATAGACACTCATGTAGCTATTCACACCAACAGACAAATGGATACAGACATTCACACAGTTTAGTCAGTAACCCATGCATTCAGTAAGATACGTTTAATCACTCACTTGGAGAGTCAGTCACGCACCTACTCAATCATCCATTGAGACACTTATACACCCAGTCATTCTTCAATACGCCTTTGCCTATATATATTAAACATATTTAAACTTTACAGAAACACACAGTCATTGCATGATGTCATCAGTGATGTCATTTGAGATGTCATCAGTGATGTCACTGACCATGTCATGAGTGATGTAATATGTGACGTCATCAGCAGTGCATTGCGGGGGCGCGAGTTATAGTTAGCTGAACTAACTATAACGGGGGAATTTCACAGGTTTTGTACAAGTGCAATGTCCAACTTACTATAACTGTCCCTAAAACCTATGGTTTTTTCAGTGAATATATATATGTATATATATATACATATATATATATATATATATTTATATCTATCTATATATATATATTCACTGAAAAAAACACAGGTTTCAGGGGTGTTATAGTTAGTTGGACATTTCACTCGTACAAAACCAGAGAAATTCGGCTGTTATAGTTAGTTGAGCTAACTATAACTCTCGCCCCCACAATGCACTGCTGATGACGTCACATGTTACATCACACATGACATGGTCAGTGACATCACTGATGACATCTCAAATGACATCACTGATGACATCATTCAGTGACTGAGTGTTTCTAAAAAGTTTAAGAATGTTATATATATATATGCCAAGGTGTATTGAAGAAAGAGTGGGTGTATGAGTGTCTGAATGGATGATTTAGTGGGTGCGTGACTGACTGTATAAGTGAGTGATTAAACGTGTCTTAGTGAATGCATGGGTGAATGACTAATCTGTGTGAATGTCTGTAAAAGTCTGTCAGTTGGTATGTAAGTGGCTGCATGGGATAGTGAGTAGCTACATGAGTGTCTATATGGGTTAATGATTGGTTGTCTGAGTACCTGTATGGGTGCCTGAATGCCTGTGTGCAGTACCTCCGTGCATGGATGTGTGAGTGGATGAGTCAGTGGGTGTATGGGCTCATGAGTGTGTCTGCGAAGGGCTGTATGGGTGAGTGAGTGTACGTATGGCTTTCTTGCTGAGTGAATGGATGTCTCAGTGGTATATGTGTGAGTAACTACATATGTAAAGGCAGTATATGTGAGTGTTGGACTATATAACTGACTATATGTGAGTTTGAGTGATTGTGAGAGTGGCTGTATGGATGAGTGTGTGCTTGTGTCAGTGATTGTATAAGAGAGCAAGTATGTGTTAGTATCTGTATGAATAAGTGAGGTGGTGTGTGTATAACTGTATTGGTGAATAAATGGCAGTGTGATTTAGTCTTTGGGTGACTGACTAGGTGTGTGAGTATCTCTGTGGATGAGTGGCAGTATGTGAGTGTCTGTATGGGTGTATGAGTGCATATATCAGAGGCTGTATTGATGAGTGACTGCGTGTATGAGTGACTGTATCGGTGGGTGAGTGGATGTGTGTAGACCTATGAATCAGTGAGTGGTTATGTACCAACTGGTATTGGTGTGTCTATGGTTTCGAGAATGGTAGTCTGTATTTCAAAGTGGGTATATGAAAGGTTATATTAGGATGTGAGGAGTTGCATCAGATATTAAGCGGATTATGTCATCAGTGATGTCATTTGAGATGTCATCAGTGATGTCATGAGTGATGTCACTGACCATGTCATGAGTGATGTAATATGTGACGTCATCAGCAGTGCATTGCGGGGGCGCGAGTTATAGTTAGCTCAACTAACTATAACGGCCGAATTTCTCTGGTTTTGTACGAGTGAAATGTCCAACTAACTATAACGTCCCTGAAACCTGTGGTTTTTTCAGTTAATTTCTACGGTTTTGTAAATGCTAATTTCTAACTATAACGTCCCTGAAACCTATGTTTATTTCAGTGAATTTCAAAGGTTTTTTAAATGCTAATTTATAACTATAATGTAGTAGTTGCATTTGCAGAGTGATGCTGAAATTGGGCTG
Source organism: Calotriton arnoldi (assembly GCA_963921515.1). Lineage (NCBI taxonomy): Eukaryota > Metazoa > Chordata > Amphibia > Caudata > Salamandridae > Calotriton > Calotriton arnoldi. The sequence goes on from CAWUFW010006354.1 coordinate 996,887, forward strand.
GGCCTCCGACCAGCGCTCAGGAATTCTGCTGCGTAGGACTTAGAGGAGGTACCAGGAGGGCTTCTTGGCCCCCAAAGTCCCTCAGGAGTAAAGTTGCCTTCATCCCCAACCCATAGTGTGCCAGGAGGCGCGTTTGCAGAGTGGTGGAGAAAGGGGGGCGTGGCCTCCGAAGACCTCTTAGCAATACCACTGTGTGGGACTTACTGGACGTAACAGGAGGGGTAATTGGCCCCCAAGGACATCCTTGAGGGCCAACTACCCCTCTTATTACCTCCAGTAAGTCCCACACAGCAGCATTGGTAAGTTCTCATAGCAGGCCACACCCCCTTTGCCCACCATTCTGCAAACGCGCTCCCTGGCGTGCTTTTGGATGGGGATTAAAGTCCCCCTCGATGCTGGGGGTCCTTAGGGGCCAACTAGCCTACCTGACACCTCCAGTAAGCCCCAGATAGTGGGATTGCTGAGAGGTGCACACAGGCCACGCCCCCTTTCTGTCCCCTTGCCTCCTGAGGGTCCCTGGGGGCCAACCAGCCCTCCTGTTATCTCTAGTAAGCCCCACACAGCTGGATTGCTGAGAGTGGTCTGAGGCCACACCCCCTTTTTACACCACTCTGCAAACGCGCCTCCTGGCGCACTGCTGCTCGGGGGATGAAGTCTACTTTAGTCCTGAGGTCCTCAGGACACATGTGGACCTCATCACCCCACCAGCAGTGCGCCAAGAGGCGCGTTTGCAGAGTGGTGTAAAAAGGGGCGTGGCCTCTGAGGGACCTGGTGAGCTAGTTGGCCCCTAAGGACCCATAAGATTCTAGGGGACTTAACCCTCCAACCCAGAACACGCCAGGAGGCGCATTTGCAGAGTGGTGCAGGGAGGGGGCCGGGCCTCCGGTGAGATGCCGTTTTTTTTTCTTATTTTTTGCTTAGAAGGGGGGCTGTATGGCCCCCCTTCTCATAATATTTTGTGGGCCCTGGGGACCCCATCCCCCAGGGCCTTTGACATATTTCATGTTTTTATAAAAACAAAAACAGGAAGGGGGCCGCGAGCCCCCTCTCCCGAGGCCGATTTCGGCCCCGGGGACCACATCCCCCAGGGCATGGCCATATATATATATATATTCACTGAAAAAACCATAGGTTTCTGGGACGTTATAGTTAGTTGGACATTTCACTCGTACAAAACCTGAGAAATTCCGCCGTTATAGTTAGTTCAGCTAACTATAACTCGCGCCCCCGCAATGCACTGCTGATGACGTCACATATTACATCATTCATGACATGGTCAGTGACATCACTGATGACATCACTGATGACATCTCAAATGATATCACTGATGACATCACTGATGACATCATCCAGTGACTGTGTGTTTCTATAAAGTTTAAATGTTTTATATATATGCCAAGGTGTATTGAAGAATGAGTGGGTGTATAAGTGTCTGGATGGAAGATTTAGTAGGTGCGTGACTGACTGTATAAGTGAGTGATTAAATGTGTCTTACTGAATGCATGGGTTAGTGACTAAACTGTGTGAATGTCTGTATCAGTCTGTCTGTTGTTGTGTAAGCTGCTGCATGGGTTGGTGAGTAGCTACATGAGTGTCTATATGGGTTATTGATTGGTTGCCTGAGTATTTGTATGGGTGCCTGAGTGTGTGTGGGTGGGTGGGAGGTGTGTGACTCTGTGCATAGATGTGTGAGTGGTTGATTCACTGGGTGTATGGGTTCAAGGGTGCATGTGGAAACAACTGTATGGGTGGGTGAGTGTGTGTATGGGTGTGTTGGTGAGTGAATGGATGTCTCAGTGGTACATGTCCAAGTAACTACATATCTAAAAGGCAGTGTATGTGAGAGTTGGAGTATATAAATGACTATACGTGAGAGTCAGTGATTGTGAGAGTGGCTGTATGGATGAGTGTGTACTTGTATCAGTGATTGTATAAGTGAGTAAGTATGCATTAGTATCTGTGTGAATAAGTGAGGTGGTGTGTGTATAACTGTATAGGTGAGTAAATGGAAGTGTGATTGATTCTTTGCATGACTGACTAGGTGTGTGAGTAACTCTGGATGAGTGGCGGTGTGTGAGTGTCTGTATAGGTGTATGAGTGCATATGATAGTGTTGTATTGATGAGAGACTGCATGTATGAGTGACTGTATGGGTGAATGAGTGGATGTGTGTGTAGACCTAGGAATCAGTGAGTGCGTATGTAGTAACTGGTATTGGTGTGTCTATGGTTTCAAAAATGGTAGTCTGTATTTTAGAGTGGGTGTATCAAATGTTATATTAGGGTGTGAGGAGGTGCATCAGATTTTCACGTGGATGATGTCATCAGTGATATCATCAGTGATGTCATTTGAGATGTCATCAGTGATGTCACTGACCATGTCATGAATGATGTAATATGTGACGTCATCAGCAGTGCATTGCGGGGGCGCGAGTTATAGTTAGCTGAACTAACTATAACGACGGTTATCACTGCTACTCGGAGGATGAAGTCCACTTGTTTCCTGAGGTCCTCAGGACACAAGATGACCTCATCGCCCCACCAGCAGTGGAACAGAAGCCGTGTTTGCAGTGTGGTGTAAAAAGGGGCGTGGCCTCGGACCACCTCTCTGCAACGCAGCTCTGTGGCGCTTACTGGAGGTACCTGGTGGGCTAGTTTGCCCCCAGGGACCCTCAGGATTGAAGGGGACTTAATCCCCCAATTTACAATGTGCCAGGGGGCACATTTGCACACTTGTTATGTCAGGCCCCGCCCCCTCCCTGCACCACTGTGCAAACGCGCCCCCTGGCGCGATGTAAGTTGGGGGATTAAGTCCCCTTGAATCCTGAGGGTCCCTGGGGGCCAACTAGCCCACCAGGTACCTCCAGTAAGCACCACAGAGGTGCGTTGCAGAGAGGTGTAAAAAGTGGCGTGGCCACAGACCACGTCTCTGAACGGTTCAGTATTCAACCCCAGTATTCAAGGGGACTTAATCCCCCAACTTAGAACGCGCCAGAGTGCTGCAGGGAGGGGACGGGGCATCCGGCGAGTTGCCGGTTTCTTTTTTTATTCTTATTTTCTGGGACGGGGGCTGCGTGGCCCCCCTTCCCTGGGCCACTTTTGGCCCTGGGGACCCCATCCCCCGGGGCCTGGTCTGGTTCATGTTTTTAAAAAAATATATTTCCGGGGAGGGGGGCCGCGTGGCCCCCCTCCCATGGGCCATTTCTGGCCCCAGGAACCCCATCTCCGGGGCCCGCCCATTTTTTTTTTTAATGAACGCAAAGGGGGCCGCTGGTTCATGTTTTTTTTTAAATATATTTCCGGGGAGGGGGGCCGCGTGGCCCCCCTCCCGGGCCACTCCTTGCCCTGGGGAACCCATCCCCCGGGGCCGGCCCTTTGCGTTGGGGACCGTGGGGGGAGCCTCAATGCCCCCACGGTCCCGCCGGCTCCCCACCTCCTGCGGGAGCCGGCATTGCTTTTGAGCATGGGGAGCTGCTAACATGCAGCTCCCTTGCTCAAAGCAATCTGCTTGCTTCATTGAAGCAGAGCAGGTTTTCCTGCTCTCGCTTCAATGAAGCTAAGCAGGGTTTGCTATGGCAGGGTGGGAGCCGTGCTCCTGCCCTGTCATAGCAAACAGCAATGTCCCGGGGGTGGGCACTCCGGGACATTGCAGGAGCCAGCCCTGGGGGGTGGCGGTCCCCAGGGCCATCAAGGGCTCCAGGAGGGGGGCCGCGTGGCCCCCTCCCAAGTCTTTAAAGCCCCGGGAAGGTGGTGGTCCCCAGGGCCAGGGGGTCCACTACGGACCCCCGCATTTTAAATCAGTTTCTGCCCCTGGGAGGTGGTGGTCCCCAGGGCGTGTGGGGTGGCTCTCCCCCCACACAACATTTAAAATTAAAAACAGAGCCCCGGGAGGTAGCGGTCCCTGGGGCAGCGTGGGGGGGATTGGGACCCCCCATGCATTTTGCTTTTCAAGCCCCGGGGAGGTGGCGGTCCCCGGGGCTGCGGGGGGCTGCAGTGCCCCACGCATACATTTAAATTAGCCCCGGGGAGGTGGCGGGCCCCCACAAATTATTTGGTGAGTGCCCCCGGGACCTGGCCCACCCGGGGGCTTAACAATAATGAACGCGGGAGCCCGCGCTACGTTTTTTAAAAAATTTTCACGGCCGGATTCGCGACCACAGCGCGAATTCGGCCAATTTTTTCTTTTTTAAATGCTTTTTCTTGGCCTGGGGGTCCTTGTGGGACCCCCTGAGCAGGCCTAGGGGGTCAGGGTATTTCTACCCTGCCACCTTTTCTTCATTTTTCACTTTGTTTCACCCTTTTTCTTGTGACTCGGTAACCGAGTCACAAGATGGCTGCCAACACTTCCTGGTTTGGAGTGTTGGCAGCCAATCAGAGTGAAGCTCGTGCCCGGGAGGGTTTGCGAACCCTCCTCGGTGCTCAGATATCGATATTTTTCTTTTTCAAATTTCACAGGAACTACTGAACAGATTTACACCATTTAACAAAAAGGGCACACTCTAAACCAAGACCTACCTTTTTGCCAAATTTGGTGTAATTCCGTTCAGCAGTTCAGGCTGTAGCCTGTAATAAAGTTCCTATGGAAAATAACATGGAGAAAACGCGCTTTGGGACCCCCCTTTTTTCTCGCCCCCGCTTGACGAATCACCCCGAAACTTTCAACACACAAACTGAGCATTCCAACCCTATTTTTTGGAAAATTTCACGAAGATTCGTCAAACGGCGCCAAAGATATTGGCAAATCAAAAAACGCTTTTCCTATGGATAATAGGTCTTAACTATAACTACCTACTGGCAACCGCCAGTAGGTAATATATATATTGTATTTTTTTTTAAAGAAGGGGGCCGCACGACCCACCTCCTGAGGCCTTTTTCGGCCCGGGGACCCCATCCCCCAGGGCTTTGCCTCTTTTTATTCATTTTTTTAATTTATTTTAACGGGAGGGGGGTGCGTGGCCCCCCTTCCCTGGGCCACGTTTGGCCCCAGGGACCCCATCCCCCAAGGCCTGGCCTCATGTGCTGACATGCAGCTCCCCTTGTCCAAAAGCAATTCTGCTTTACTTCTTGGAAGGTTTCCTGCTCTCGCTTCCACGAAGCAAAGCAGTGTTTGCTATGGCAGGGCGGAAGCAGTGCTCCAGCCCTGCACTAGCAAACTGCAATGTCCCGGGGGTGGGCACCCTGGGACATTGCTGGAGCTGGCCCTGGGGGGTGGCGGTCCCCAGGTCCAAGAAGGGCTCGAGGAGGGGGGCCGTGCGGCCCCCCTTCCAATGTGAAAATAGCCCCAGGGAGGTGGTGGTCCCCGGGGCTGGGGGTCCACAACGGACCCCCACCCTTAATTTAAAATTGCCCCAGGGAGGTGGTGGTCCCCGGGGCAGTGTGGGGAGGGGCAGGAGCCCCCCTCCACACAATTTTTTTATTTTAATTTGAGCACCGGGGAGGTTGCGGTTCCCTTGGGCAGCGTGAGGGGGCAAGAGCCCCCCCACGCAGTTTTTTGAAAGATGCTCAGGGTAGGTGGCTGTCCCCGGGGCTGCAGGGGGGCCACGTGCCCCCCACTTATTATTTAAAAAGCCAGGGGAGGTGGCAGTCCCTGGGGCTGTGGGGGCCCATGTGGCCTCTGCATATATTAACAACGTTGCCCCCGGGACCTGGCCCACCCGGGGGCTTATTAAAACGAAGCACAGGAGCCCGCGCTTAGTTTTTATTTAATTTTTTAGGCGGGATTCGTGCACCGTACGCAAATCCCGGCCAAAATTTTTTTTTTAAATGTTTTTTTGGGCCCTAGGGGTCCCCCTGAGCAGGCCTAGGGGGTCAGGGTGTTTCTACCCTGCCCCCTTTTCTTTTTTTTATCGTTTTTTACTGTTTTCTTGTGACTCGGTTCAACCGAGTCACAAGATGGCTGCCAACACTTTTTGGTTAGGAGTGTTGGCAGCCAATCAGAATCAAGCTTGTGATCGGGAGGGTTCGTGGATCCACCGCGGTCACCAGATATCGATATTTTTTTTATTTTTTATTTTCTCAGAAACTACTAAACGGATTTACACCATTTGAAAAAAGGTCACTTTCTGAACCAAGAGCTACCTTTTTGCCAAATTTGGTGTAATTCCATTCAGCAATTCGGGCTGTAGTCTGTTCCAAAATTTCCTATGGAAATTAACATGGAGAAAACGCATTTTGGGACCCCCTTTTTTCTCGGCCCCCGCTTGACGAATCACCCCGAAACTTTCAAGACAGGAGCTGATCGGAGCGCCCCTTTAGTTTTGAAAATTTTGCGAAGATTTGTCAAACAGCGCCAAAGATATTGGCAAATTAAAAAATGCTTTTCCTATGGAAACTCGGTCCTAACTATAACTACCTACTGGCGACCGCCTAAACGCTTAATACATACCTAATACTTATATTTAAAACATATCTGCCTTTACAGCGAAATTTGTTGTAAAGGCATGCGTAGTAAAGGGATATGCGCTGTGAAATCCTGCGTGGTAATGCGTGGTAATGGCACTTGCGTTGTAACAGCCGCATTGTAAAGGTAATGCGTGGTAACGGGCACACTGTAATGGCTGTTTCCCATCAGTGGGGACATTCTAGTCCATGCACCCACCCTGGAGGAACATCTTCACAGACTACTGTCAGTGTTCCACTGCCTACAAAGCTGCAGACTTAACTTTGCACAAGGAGAAGTGTGAGTTACTGAAGGAGGAGATATGTTTTTTTGCTACTGCTTCTCAGTGAATGGGATCCCCCTGACCCGGCCAAAGTCCATGACATTCAGTCCACACCAGAGCCATCCACCATCACAGGGGTCAAGAGTTTTTCAGGAATGGTCACCCATTGCAACAATTTCATGCAAAACCTCATCTAACTCACCGGACGGCAATGTGATCTCACCAATGATCTAACCCCCTGGCACTGGGGTCCCGAACAGGAAACACCACCCTTATCTACTATGACCCCAGGAAACACACTGAACTACCAGTGGACGCCAGCCCCGTGGGTCTAGGAGCTGTGCTGTCCCAGAGACAACAGAGCAGGGAGTGGCCCCCGCCGCATATGCCAGGCGTGCTCTGACGCCCACTGAGCAGCAATTTATTTATTTATTTTATGTTGATAGTTTTATGTAGCTCAAACATGACCCTTGCAGGTATCAGAGTGCTTTACAGATAGCAGAGCAATAATAACAATACCATCATATTCGGGAAACATACAAGATAAAGTGAACAGAGAGGAAGGGTAAGCTTTATATTGTTCAGAGAGCAGAGGAGATAAACCAATAAGGGTAGAATTAACATAGTCAAGAAAACTGCAGGATCATGTAGTGTTGAGAAAAGTGGGTCTAGTGTCAGGAATGAGAAGTCGAAAAAACTATTTGTCGGTATGCCATAGTCATGCGGAAAATAGAGAAATCAGGATGGGTATCATAGGCTCAAGGAAATGATCTGTTCAGAAGGGGTGCTTTGGCTTCTTTCTTGAAGGATACCGTTGAGGGATTCAATCTGATTTCAGGGGGAAGGAGTTCCAAATTCTTGGAGCAATCCCAGAGAAAGATAAGCTGTAGATTTTCTTTTTTCGGAATCTCTGAGGTTTCAGAAGTAAGGATTTGGAGCTTCTGGATGAACTGGAGTCACCAGAGAGTTCTAGTTTCTAGAAAAAATATCTAGGGGTATTGAAGTGGAGGGATTTGTGTGTCATGCAGGCAATTTTTATCTGGATTCTTGCTTCATAAGGGATCCAGTTGAGAGATTTCAGATCGGGGGTGATGTGGTTATTTCTTTTTGAGAAAGTGATGAGCCTAGCAGCAGAGTTGAGCGAGGCTCTCAGGGGAGCCAGTGTTGATCTGGGCAGTCCAGAGAGGGTTACACTTCTAGCATAGTCTGGCCTGGGAATCACTAGAGCTTGCACTGCATGCTTAAAGTTGTTGGGGGGCAGGAAGGGTTTTAGGGTCAGATGTATCAAGCAATGCTTTTGCGATTCTAAAATAGCGAATTTTACCGATTCGCTATTTTGGAATCGCAAAATGCAATGTATGTAGGAATCGCAAAATATTTTGCGATTCCTTACCGTTCCCTAATAGCGAATCGCAAATTGCGATTCGCTATTAGGGAATGCATTCCCATTCATTCCTATGGGCCTGTAGGCCCATAGGTATGAATGGGAATGCATTTGCAATTTGCAATTACCAAATTGGTAATCGCAACTTGTAAATGCAAATCCAAGGGTGCTAGGGGGCCTAAGGCCCCCCTGATGCACCCCCAAAAAAGGTAAGTGTGCACATATGGCACACACACATACCCTAAGGGCATGTGTGTGCGCCACATGGAACTTTGAAAAATTAACTTTTGTGCATTTTTCAAAGGATTCGCAAATTACCATCAACTTGAAGTTGGTGGTAATTTGCGATTCCTAAATGCAAAGACGCATTTAGCGAATACTACATACATTGCATTTAGGGAATCGCAAATTGCGATTCCCTAAATGCATTTGCAATTTCGAAAATCGCAAAAAATTGCGATTACCTATATTGCGAATACAAAAAGTTACATACATAGCAAAAGGCCTTTTTGCGTTGGCAAACGGGCCGATTCTGCAAATCGGCCTGTTTGCGAACGCAAAAAGCATTGATACATCTGGCCCTTAATTTCCTAAGAATGTTCATTTGGTGATTGGCTCCTTTGGTGATGGCACTGATGTGTTTCTGTATGTTGAGGTTCTTGTTGAGAGTTAATCCCAAAGATCTCGCAGAGTCAATGACTTGTGCGATGCAGTTGAGGGCAGTTAGATGTTTCAGCCAGTCTTCAATGGCAGGTGACTGGTTAGGAGGGGCGATTAGTAGGAATTCCGTTTTTTGAGTATTTAGTTTGATGTGATTGGATGCTAGCCATTTTTGAGATTTCAGAAGAGTTATGTTGAGGTAACTGATATCTTCTGGGGCGGAGACATTTAGGTTTAGTTGGGTATCATCAGCGTACATATGATAGAGGATGTTGGATGAACGCAAAATTTCCGTAAGAGGTTCCCAGAACAGGTTGAAGAGAGTGGGAGAAAGTGAGGAGCTCTGTGGGACCCCTAATGTGACCTGCGTGGTCTGTGATAGTGAGTGATTAACCTGGACTCTTTTAGACTTGTTATGGTGATAGGAGGTGAACCAGTTAAGTACTGATCCTGAAAGTCCCATACGTTGTTCCAAAACGTCAAGAAGGTTGTCATGCTTAACCGCATCAAATGCCGACGAAGGTCAAGGAGGATTGAAAGACAGGAATTGTTCTGATCCAGGTATTTTTAGGGCACCATCCACTATGTGTGTCATAGTCGATTCGGTGCTGTGCCCTGGACGGAAACCAGATTGAAATTGATCCAATAGTTGGAATTGATCAATGTGGTTACAGAGATGGATGTGAACACATTTTTCTAGTAGGTTTGCCAAGGTAGGACTGTTGGAGATAGGACGAAAGTTGTTTAAGTCAGTTAGATCTGCTTTAGGTTTTTTAGGATGGGGAAACCTGCCCGGACTTTAGGCAGTCGTGGATAGTGCCTTGAAGGAGGGAGGCATTAACAATCTTGTTCCAAAGTGGGAGTAATGCGGGTATGATCTCCTTGAAGAAGTTGGGAGGTAGAGGGTCACTGAAGTGGTTTGAGGGTTTGAGCGTTGTTAGAATATTATGAATGGTACTTTCCTCAAAGGTTTTGAAAGAGTTCCATGAGGCATTGTTTTTGGGGAGGTGTCCCTTGGGACACAAAGGAACAGTAGACTGGTAGATAGAGAGGATGGTTTGAGGTGGGAGAGGACATTGTTCCACAGTAGTCTGCAGATCGTTTATCAGGCTCTCTGCCTTCTGGAGAAAGAAGGAGGCAAAATACTCACAGTTTGGCAGCGGAATAGGTCCAGCAAGGGACGGTATGGGTGCGTCATACGATTGGGCTTTTATGAGTTCAAAACATTTTTTGGGACGGTTGTTAGCTTGGTCCAACTCGTTTCTGAAATAATTTGCTTTCGAGGATCTGATGCTTTTGTAGTAACTATTCCTCATTGATCTCAAGTGCTTGAGGTGTTCAGGGGATGGAGATGATCTCCACTGACGTTCAGCTAGCCTCGAATTGTGTCTTTCTGTATTGAGACTACTGTTATACTATGATTTGGAATCTTTAGCAGACACTCTTTTACTTGTAGTGGAGCAACCGCGTCAAAGGACAGTCACCACGGAGCGAGTGTAATGATTAATAAGATCAAGGACATCTGATATCTCTCCAGGAGGAGGGACGATGTTGTGGCTAAGAGAGGTCAGTTCATTACGGTTGATGTTGTGCATGCTTCTTTTCCAGAGTCTGGGTTTCCTTGGTTGTGCTGTGTTAGTTGTCACCGCATCCCTGATGAAGAATGTGATGCAGTGGTGATCAGACCAATCACAGGGAAGGATAGATTCAAGTTTAATTGCATTGGGCTTCGCAATGATAAGATCTAAGATTGATCCTTTGTTGTGTGTGGGTCTGTTGCAAAATTGGGTCAGGTTAAGGTCAGCAAAGAAGGTTTTAAAACTGTTAATTGCGGGATCATTCAGATCGTTCCAGTGGAGGTTGAAGTCTCCAAGGAAGATTTGCGTACAATGTTGGCCTGCGTTTCCTACAATGGTTTCCATAATTTGTTCTATGAAACCTAGATTGTCTTGTGGTGGGTGGTAGATCATGTGTAGTTTCATAAGGGTCTGTTATTGCAAGAAATATCGAGGCAAAGATATTCGCAGGTGGATAGAGTGGGGGTTTGTGCGTGTTTAACAGATAGGTTTATGTTGTGTATGCAGGCGAAGCCTCCACCTGGTCTTCTGGGTCTATCTAATCGAGTAATGCCATAGTTAGGAGGGACTAGTATGCCAAGGATAGCAGCAGAGGAGTTATTTAGCCAGGTTTCGGTCAGGATTAGCAGTTCAAGATCATGTGTAAGAATAAAGTCGGCAATATCTCCTGCATGTCTTGTAGCAGATTTGCAGTTGATTAATATGCATTTCAATTTGGGTTTGTGGTGTGCTGGGATGGAGTGTGTGCGGGTAATTTGCCTGAGGTTATGCGTGTTGACCTCTCTAAGGTTGAGCTTTGGAGCTCTGTGTGGGTTTGTCGGGAAGGGATGGATTATACCCTGATTGTCCATTATGTCTGTGAGTGCAGAGTTATATGACAAGAGGAGGGTTTGTATATCATTGTCAGATAAAGGGACTTTCCATCTAATCGGTCGCGTGAGCACACTGGGATAGCGTTTAGTACTCCAACTCAATTACATAGAAGTCGTGGTAGGAAAGGACAGTTTGGAAGGGATAGGTGTGTTGGAGATATGGCGGGTGGTTAAAGGGTTGGTCAGGGGTAAGTGTCTTTGTTCTATGCTCCTTAATAGGACACTGAATGCTAGCCATCTCTGTGGTGATGTGAATGAGTCTCTGTAAGTCTGCTTTGAGCTCTAGCAGGTTTTTTGTAATCACATCCAGTCTGGATTCTAATAAGGTATGGGGGTGGGCTGTCAGTGCTTGAGGAAGTGGGCAGGTGGTCAAGGGGGTTATGATTTCATTGGGGATAGGGTCCTGATGTATTGGGGGAGGGTGTATAGGGTCATTGGGGAACGGGTGCTGAGGTATAGGAGGAGAGAGCAAAGGGGAGGGTGGGCTGGGGGTAGACGTAAGCATGATGTTAGGGGGAGAACCCAATTGATGGGTGAGTGGGAGTGCTAATGGTGTGCTAATAAGTGTTGTTGGGGGATCAGCATTCTGGGGAGACAGTGGTTGAGGCAGGTGGGAGGTAAGCTGTGTAGTCGGGGTGAGGGACTTGGTAACTTGGCTATGTAAATCTGAAGTAATAGGACTGGCTGTGGGGTGAGGCTGCAATATAGTGTGGTGGGCAGTGGTTTCTATCCCCCCAGGTGAAGTAGGTGAATTAGTGATTTCTACAGCGTTGGGTGGAACGGAGGAGGAATCAGACTTCGATACCGTTTTCTTGATAAGAGGGAAAAATTCCTCAAATAGTTTAAGGTGGTGATCTGATGACTGGATGAGGATAATACCATTGTTGTAGATGGTGATGGTGATGGTGACAGCTGCTCTGCATGATACAGAAGGGGATACTGACAGTTTGAGGCCATAGGGCATTTTTTGTTTGAGGAGATCACTAGTAGAGAAAGGAGGGCTTTCCTCCATTGTGCCCGTCTTTTTGTGTAAAAAATGAGGTTACTAATTTTGGCTCCTTCATTTGTACAAGAACAGTGGTCAGAGACCAGAGTTTCTGGATGAGATATGAGTAATCTGTGTTTTTGAGATTTGGCTGCTTTTTTTGATAAGTTCAGGGGGTAGGTAATTTTATAAGTGTAACGTCCAGCTGGCTTCAGAGTGGTGCTGGTTGTTCTTTGTTGATCCATGACACAGTCTAGTTGAGCATAGGGTGGCAGAGGAGTGTGGAGGAAGTGTGCAGTAGACATGGGGGATGCACAAATAACGACTAGAAGGTGTAACTGTTGAGGGGTGCAAGTTACAGTCAAAGGTAGAGCATAATGATGGGGATGAGCAATTCATAGGTTCGTTGCAGGAAAAAGTGGAGTTAGGTTGGGTGAGGATGTAGCCAGCAGAGGGGCAGGCAAAAAGGGCTGGTGGGCATGTATGGGTGTGCTTTGCCTTAAAATGTGAATGAGCGAGAAGACTGATATATCCTTACTTAAAGAACATGCATCTGGAAGGTAGGGTTATTAGACGGATTTGATGGACTGTAGCAAGCTAAAGTAAATGTGAAATAAAATCCTAATGGTGGAGTGGGGGACAGTTACTAGAAGAAGTGAGGATGATCGACCCTGATGGTGCTTGGTTATATATTGGGTGTCAAATTAATTATTATAACTTAGGGGTGGCTGCAGGCCTTTTCCAAATATCTATTAACACAGGAGCTTTCCAAAGATTATAGAGGGGGGGAGGGGCGACAAAACCAATTTAGCCACTAGGTGTCATTCGAGGCTGCGAAATGGTCAAAGTCTGCTTTTTGTTTCCCTGCAAGAGATAGGAGTTGAAGTCCTAGTTTCGTTTTTATTGAGTGTAAGAGGAAGGTTAGAGGGAAGATGGCTGCCTGAGGAAAGAGAGAGCAAATGGCATGGGAGTGGTAAAAAAAACCAAAATGGCCATGGTTACAGTACACAGCAGTCCCTTCAACAAAAATCACCGAGGAGGATGGGAGTCCTTGCTGGTTGCCTGCAAAAAGAACTGTTAGAAATGGGATTTCTGGTTGGCTAGGGCATGCGCCTAAGCCAGGCAGAAACCACCACTCTATTCAGGGTAAGGGAGTTACATGCTGAAGATAACCCCTGCTCACCCCCTTGGTAGCTTGGCACGAGCAGTCAGGCTTATCCCAGAGGCAATGTGTAAAGCGTTTGCGCAACACACACACACAGCAGCGACACACTAGGCACACTACAGAAGAGACTCCACACAAGTTTATATAAAAAATAGCCTTTGCATTATCATAAACACATTAGATCATAACCACACATATACACTGTGCCAACTGGCACCAGGTAGTAATTTACAGGGGATTATATACATGACAGGGCCAATCGGGTAACTGTCAGAACCAATAGAACAGGTAATAACACAACCAGTGACTACTGGCAAAATACTGTACTCAGCATCATCACAAGCAACATAAACGCATTATGTCTGCATCACATTAGGCATAAACATCATAGCATGACATTTGGCATCAACACAGTATGCACCACATTAGGGCCTTGCGCCCTACCAGTATCGCAGGTACTCAAAATGACCCCAGGCCAACTGGCCTTCTTTGGGGCCCAAATGCCCTCTGTCCCAAAACTCAGGGCGCTAAATCATAGGGCCTCCCAAGTGGCCCTCTGGCTGCCAAAGCAGCAGAAAAGATGTGCGTCATGCACTGGGGGGCGGGTGGGTGCATCTCACCCCTTCCTTATCATAAAAAGAAATGTCCCCCACGTTGCAGCTGCCCACGCTCCTGCGGTGTAGCTGTGGAAGACCTTGGCACCGTAGTGCCTCTCGAGCCCCACTCCGGGACTCTAACAACAAAATGCCCCCTCGTTGCAGCTGCCCGCGCTCTCGCGGTGCAGCTGGGAAAGAGAAAGAGAGCCCTGGCACCAACCGTGCCTGGCGAGCCCCCTTCACTGGGGCCCTTCCAATGCGGCTCATGGCACTACAATGCTCGATTGCAGCCCCACTCACTGGGCTCTCTTCGATCCCAGGGCCGCTGGCCGTGATGATGCTGCTTATGGGACTCGCTCCTCTCCACAAGGCCAGGTGCGTGACTCTCCTTCCTTTAGAGGAACAGCGTTGATGCGGGCGGCCGCGCTTCGGTGTAGGGGACCCGAGCCAGCTTCTCTGCCCTCACTCTTGACTTCGGTGGACACGCGGGGCTCTCCTCTGGCACAGGGGAGCCCCGCCCACGACCAGGCGCTCGTCGCCTGACGTCCGGTGCTATGTTCGCCCAAATCGATGGCAGCCCCGCCCGCAACCAGGCAGCTTGCCTGGCTTCCGGGACGCTGCTCGTGATGCGGCGGGCTCGTCAACGCGAAAACATGCGGGGGTGGCTCCCGCTCAGTCCTTGACAATGTGGGGAAATCCCCATGCTGGGGTTCCCTCGGGATAGTGCGCGGTCCAGCGCTTTGGGACTCCAAAGCCCCCCACCCACCCTGGCAAGGTTGGAGACCCCCTATCTGGGGCTCCAGCAGTAAAGATGTAGCGTTTCACGAAGCGCTGGAATCCAAGAGCTTCAGAGGGGCAAAGCTGGGCCCAGGCAGGCCAGCTCACAGGGCCCTCCAGCAGAGGGGCAGTCCCTCGTGGCGGTTCCTCCTGGGGCCCAGCAGGCACAAGTAGCACCCACACAGCACAACACCATGGGGTCACAGCCCCAATATTTATACAGGGTTTCTCTTTGTTCTGCCCTGGCACAGGGCTTGGGGAACCAGTCTCAACTAGTTCTGGGGGGTACTGGAGCACTTTGTGTACAGTGCTCACACCCTCCTTTGTCAGGTGGGGGCTCGGTCCTCATACACACCACAGGGGGCAGAGCCAGCATTCACCCAGGCAGGCACAGACCTATTCAGGGTCAGGGGCTACTCCTCCCACTACTCCAAATGCAGATCTGCTCATTCAGCCTAGCGCTGTCCTCTCTGGAGCCACACACCTTACCAGCCCCTGTCACTTCAGAGACAGACATGCAATACACATCAGGCAGGCAGAGACACATAGCACACGGAAATGCCAACTTCTAAAAGTGGCATTTCTAAAATAGTGATAACAAATCTGCACACACCATTATGCAGCATTTATTATTACTATTCCAAACATACCAAACTTGACCATGCTGCTCCTCTCATATCAGGAATTACCACTGAAACACTTATCAGGGAATCCCCAATGCATTCCTATGAGGGGGCAGCCTCACAGCAGTGAGAATCCAAAATGGCAGTTTGTCACTGCCAGGACATGTCACACACTTAAGGTACATGTCCTACCTTTCACTCAAAATGCACCCTGCCCATAAGGCTAGCTAGGGCCTACCTTAGGGGTGACTGACATGCAGTAAAGGGGGTCACAGACGTGGCACACACTTTAGGTGTCACGTCACTGCGGCAGTAACACTGCGCGCACAGGCCCTGCATTGGCAGAGGCCTGAGACAGGTTTGAAAGGCTACTTTGGTGGGTGGCGCAATCATCGCTGCAAGCCCACCAGTAGCATTTAATTTACTGGCCCCGGGTATATTAGATACCACTTTACTGGGGACTGATAGGTAAATTAAATACGCCAAACAGGTGTAGACCAATCTTACCATGTTTACCACAGAGAGCACACGCACTTTACACTGGACAGCAGTGCTAAAGTGCCCAGAGTCCCAAAACCACCAACACCAGGTCAGAAAAAAGACTAGGTGGAAGGCAAAAAATTCAGGGATGACCCTGCAAAAAGGGCCAAGCCCAACAAGAACGAAGTGGGAAGCGGAGGAAAACACCAGCTGAGTTAAGGAACTCAGTCATTCATGCGCAGGAGAGCAGGAAGGAAACTAGACGCAACCTGGGAAAAGAGAAGCACCCCACAGGTACTCCGCGTCGAGAGCTCACACCCTGCTGCAGAAATGGAATTGTGGGGCCCCTTACGGGGATGCGACCATTTGCAGAAAAGGAGCACAACACAGGTACTCCATATCGAGCTCTCACACCCTGCTGTAGAAATGGAAATTGCGGGCCCATTAAGGGGAAGAGAACGTTGGCAGCTAAGGCACGTTGTGATGACAACGGCCACAGTCTCCAGCTGCTTAGGTGGTGGGCTGATCAGGGTAGTCCTGAGGGGGAAGCATAGGTACCCGGTTGTGTTCAAACTACGGGATCGAAGGGCTCTGCCCAGGACCGGCGATCCAAAGATAGCAAGACGCTCACCTTGGGAGATGCTGCAATGATCCTGGTTGCGATGCAGCTGTCTCATCAGTGGTAGCGCGAAACCTGTAGCGGCAGTGCCGGGGGATGCTTCCGGGAGAGAGCGCCCACGCCGCTGGAGCCGACGGTAGAGGAGGGGGCAGGGTGTTCACCGTGGGAAACGCTACTGTGTTCTTGGTCTCACTGCCTTCCACCGCTGGTAGAGCGCCTCAGTAGAAGCGGTGCCTGGGGGTTACTTCTGGGTACAGACTGCTGGTGGCAGAGCGGCTGGGGCGGCATCCGTGAATACCGATAGCCGCCTCGAGTTGTATGCACTTTCTTCGCTGTCCCGCTGCTCATCCATCATTCCATCATACCGCGAAGAGGGGTGCCATGGGAGCTTCTTGAGGGAGCTCCTCACCATCGGCCATCTTGAATTAAGTAGTCGCACATCAAAAAAGAAGCCATAGAAATTCAGTGGGGCTGCAGACATTTCCAATTTACCTGTATGGACACCCATTCACAGTTAGTACCGATCACAAACCCTTGGTCCCACTGTTCAAGGGGTCGGTGTCAAAACCCCCATCATGGATGGAGAAATGGATTCTCCAGTTACAGGAATAACACTTCTTCGTGGAATATCGACCCAGAGCTCACAACCCCATGGACTACCTGTTGAGACACTCTTGACCCAACACTCCTCAGGAAGAGCAAGAGGCTGAGGATGCAGAAGAATATTGTGAGGGTTGTCATGGAACGGTCACGCCACATTCCCGTATCTCTGATAAACAACATAGAAGCTACCCGAGCAGACGACTGTCTGCAAAAGGACATAGCAGCAACCAGGTCGGCGAAGTGGGACACCATCACTGCAGCCCTGTCCCAACAGACAACAGAAGCCCAAAACACACTAAGGTCCCTGCACAATGCGAGAGATGAGCACACCATCACAGCAGACATATGCCTACTCAGGGGCCACCGGCTCGACGTGCCAGCCAGTCTGACTCAGCAGATGGAGGACATACCCATGGATCTCACCAATTGAGTCGTCAATACGAGAGGCAAACTGAGGAGAAAAGTATGGCTTCCTGGCCTGGATCAGAAAGTTGAACAGACGGTCTAGCGATGTGACCTCCACCAGGCCACTGAAAGAAGCACCCCCCCCTCCACCTGTCATCACAGAAAGAGCCCCTGAAGTTCCATGGCATCACACAAGTGCGGCTTTCAGCAGTCTCCTGGGTGGCAGACATTTGTTGGTGGTCATTGATGGTTTTTCAAAATAGGTTGAGATTCTGAGGACCACATCCACGGAAGAGACAATTCCGAAGCAGGAGAAAATCGTGGCCACTCATGGCCTTATAAGGGAACTCCACATAGCTTGCCTTTCAACGGCCAAGACCTTGGCAACTACCTTGGTACAGAGGAACCAAGCACCTCCAGATCACCCCGCTGGCCTCAAGCTAATGGCGGGGTCAAAAGATTTATGAGGACCATCATGAAACCCATTCACATAGCCTAGGCAGAGCAGCAGTGAGTGGAAAGAGCAATCTACACTTTCTTGAAAGAGTACCACCTGACTCCACTCACTACCACAGGGGTAGTACCCAGCATCCTCTGTATCGGATGAAAGGCCGAGGATGTTATCCCGCATCGTCTGACATGGGAACAAGCCCCATTTTGGGCCAGTCACGCCCACTCCCGCTGAGAAGAGCAAAACCGCTGAGCATCCCAATGCAGGCGAGCCAAGGCCCCAAGACTCTCCTTCGGTGACTAGGTGCTTGTAAAATACAAACATCGAGGGAGTAAGTTCCAGCTCCCATTTGAACGCCACCCATGGAAAATCACCAGAATCCAAGAATTATGGTTTTGGCATCCAGAGGCCAAGAGAACATCACTCAAAATGTTTCCTCTTTCAAACGGTTGTGGGGAAACCCCAGAGATGCACCCGACCCGATGGACTAGAACACATCTGAGAACCTGGATGATCCAGAAACAACCAATCCACCCATGCTCTGCCCAGAAGCACGAATACAATCGCAGCATCCCCAGAGTAATCCCCGAACAAACCATGCAGTCCGCCCCGCCAACGGCAGAAGAGGACACTGAAAGACCCAGCACTGAACCAGAGGGACATGACCGTGGTCTCCCGAGGTACAATCTCTGGTGGAATCCAACTCCGTCCCAGCAGTTTCAGGACTATGTGATGGACTAACGGAGTTTTGAATGCAGGCTAGAGCAATCACGACACCAGACTGCCAATATCCATTACCCCGAACGGGCCGTATTTGTACTGTGTGTAATACCGTTATGGAGGATGTGTTAACTGTGTTTACTACTTGCCAATTGCATGTTCTCTAGTTTGTGTTTTTGTTAGTTATGATAACGGAGCAATATAGTGTTGCTACCCAAGGTGTGTTTGGTACCGTGCCTCTGACCTCCTAGTGGATTTGGTTTGGCTCCGAGGTCACATGACCGAGGGGATAAATAAATGGGCGGAACCGCACATAGGCAATTCCGCCTCAGATCAGTACGAGTGTGCAAGTGGTCATAGCTTCCAACTGTTCCGTTTTTGTCAGGGCAGTCCCGTCAAGTTGGAGACTGTCCCGGGTAATTCACTATCCTGGGACAGTCCCGGCAATAAGGGCCTACTCGATAAAGAGAGAATTGCACGGAATTGCGATGGGAATTTCAAACTTTAGGTCAAAGTAGCTGAGTTGGAAAAATTCTCCAATGCAGCTGACTTATGAAATTTTTACAAATCAGCTACTTTGGCCTCAAGTTTGAAATTCCTGTCTCAATTCCCTGCAATTCTCTCTTTATTGAGTAGACCCTATAATCTGCACTATGATAAGTAGGTGGAGTTAGATTATGCTAATTATGTGGGTTGGGCAGAGTGGGTGGAGCTTTGGGGCAGTGAGTATGGTAAATTTTGAAGTAAGTTATTGATAGCTGTGCTGCAAAGTGTCCCTGGGATTTGTTTTCAAATGTTGGCAACTATGCAAGTGGTGTGTTTATTTAGACGAGTGGGCTACACGCAGTGTCCTGGGGCAGGCCTAGTCACCAGACCCCCCAGAACACAACAAGGGCCCCGCGTGTGCTTGCAGGGCCAAACTTGCCTTTCTACCAGTGAATCATCCAGCAATACTGAGGAGTTGATTTACCTCCACAGCTCGTCAGTGGAGCTGGGAGCTCTTTCCATGCTATATTACAGTTTCCATTGTCATCGCACGACTTGCAGTTTTCGTCTCCGCCAGAGTTTGCACGAGTGGTAGTTGGACATTTTATACACCTTTTGAGGTAGTGAGTCTCTGTACATTCTAGAGAGATACCTGTGATTCCAGCATAAGCTTTCATGTGAGTGGTGCAACGTCTTAGGAGTTAAATCGCGCACATTCTGTTGCTGGCAGTTGCATAGCTAGACCTTTGGCCGCCTGTGGCGGTCCGTGCGTTTGCCGCCCTGCGGCGGCCGCATGTAAGAATGGGGGGTGTGCTGGTGATTGCTGCGTTTGCCGCCACGCGATGGCTGCAGGTAAGAGAGGGGGCGCCACCCCCAAAACTCATGTCGCCTAGGGCCGACTGACCCCTCTCCCCCCAATTGCTACGCCACTGGCTGCCTAGCCACCCCGTGGATTTTTACGGAGCAGTGTGTGCCCTTAAGAAGGTGCGCAGCTTTTTGGCCGGTTAGCACTGAAATGCGCGTCGGCACCTGCAAACACTTGTGCATCACCATGAAGACGTGCTAGATAATTAAAATGGCGAGATTTAATAAATCTGTATGAAGGTTTGATGACAAGAAAAGAGTACTGAAGAATATGTTTATGAGACAATTTGATTTGCTGTAGTAAAGATTTTTTCACATGGATATATTGAATATGATTACTATTCCCAACAATTGATGTATGTGTATATGAAATGTTTTTGTGTCTTCTTGCTAAATAATGTTGAGAACAGTGTATTTAAAGAATGCATTTAACTGTTGTTACGAATGGTACGTGTGTAGTATGAATGCAATTGTTTTTAAAAAGAATGGCAGCATTATAATACATTAATTGAAAATAAATGTGACTTTCTTGTGGAATATTTATGTTTACAAACGTTGATGTATTTGAATAAAGAAAAATTAATTTTGCAATCAAAGAATTATTTCGAATTATTTATTTAGTGACTCTTGCTGAGCATTGGAGGAGGTGGGTTGTATGTCTGTTGCTTGTTTTCTTACCGCCTGTCTCACTCCTCGTATTTTCTCAGGGGCCCGCTTAGTTGTTATATTATGAATTAGGAGTTCCTGCAGTGGGGATGTTGTCAGGAGGAGCGCATGCGAATCTACTGGTCCTGCCTACTGCCCTGAAAAGGAAAACGAGCAGCTCTCTCCAGGCGTGCTGGAGCGCAAGAGGACACTGACTGCCCCGCTTACACCCAGTACCACGGAAGGCCTGATAGGCTTTTTTAATCCTGATGCCATGTGCCACCTAGCGGAGAGTCCCTGCCACTAGCGGCGTAAGAAACAGAATTTAAGGGGCTCCCCCTGCAAAGTACATGAAGGGCCACTCCCCCCACTCCGGACCCAGTCAGGAGCTGTCATGCCTCGGGCCAGCCGCCAGCCGCCAGTGCACAGTGCCAGGGGAGGCCCCTTGGAGCTCGCCCCCCACACCCGCCCCGCACAACAGGGCTGCGAGGGCTATTGTTACACCACTGCCCGCCACCATGGGCTGACCCAACAGGCCACAATCATGTTGATGCAGGAATGAGCATCAGGAGACGGCCCTTACTATGCTCCTTACAATGAAATGACTTTGCCTCACATGAGGAGCAAGTAGGCTGTCCTACTACACATGCATGCCAGTGCATAGTGTATCTGGTGCGCATCCCAGCAACACCTCAAACCCAGGAAAGGGAGCAAATCGAGTAAGCATGTGGCAGTTTGTGCAGACTTTGTAATCATTCACCTACCCTCGCACTAGGACGACTCACTCTGATGATGGCTGATGACCAGAGTGGCAGCAATGGCCCCGCGACAGACCCCAGTGGTGGTTCTGCAAGTAAGGACAGGGGCGCCACCACACTCTCTGACAGGTGTTTGCCATCCTTCAGAGAACTAACAGATCCAGCGACAACAGCCCCGCTCTGGAAAACATGGATTAGTAGATTGAACAATTAGTTTTGCTTGACACGCAAAGCAGACACCATGGTAATGAGATCCCTGCTGTTGCACTTAGCAGAGGAAAACGTATAAAAGCTCTTTGAAAAAATCCCCAGCATTGGGATTGATGATGATTGCGATGCAGCCATCTCTGTGCTTAATATGCACTCTCTGATTCACAGATCAACCCGGATTATGAGCGATTCAAACTGCACCAAGTAAAGCAACATGATGGAGGAACCATCAACAGTATGGCTAGCACATTCACACAAGACGATTCGTAAAAAAAGTCAGCGCACTGATATTCCGAGGGTGCTGGTCGGCAATATTACAATGCCATATCCTTCGTGAACCAGACATGAAGCTAGAAGACATGCTAGTGCTCACTCTCTCTCATGAACTCTGAACAGCTGAGCCGAATTGAAAGAGGTGAACTCTCATAGACTGGCATCCAAAGAGACCCAGACCCACTGCCAAGGATCAAAACCGAAATTATAGCTGTGGTGCAGAAAACAAGATCTACCAAGCCTTCTCATGCACCCCGGCAGTGCCAAAACTTTTGTGCAAAAGGCTATGACTTCATCCAATATCAAAAAGATCAGTGCAATGAAAAAACATGCTCAAGATGTAACAAGTTCAGTCACTTTGCTAGAACGTTCAGGGGAATAAGCCACGACAAAAGGAATTCAAAGCCAACCGTGGCAATACCACATGTAAGAAGGATCATACTGAACGCCATATGATACTGAGGAAAAGATGGAAACGTCTTTTTGAAATTGTACACAGCAGTGGCGGTTGGCGACATTAAAAAATGGTTGGGCGCACAGTCAAGCTTACAAACACTCACACAAATACAGTCACAATCATAAACACAGCTACACAAACACACAAAATCACACAGCAAGTCAGGAAGGCAAAAAAACGTAAACATTTTACTTACCTTGCAGCACGTCCTCACGCTCTCCAATCCGTGGCTACAACTCCTCCAAGTACGAGGTGCTCAGAGCAACGTCTGGATTGGCTGAAGCAGACTGCCTCAGTGCTCCGAAAGGCACTGAAGCCCTGTACTTGCTCTTCAATCCAGCTGTCTAAAACAGCTGGGTTGGAGACTTTGAACTGCGCATGTCGGTTTGGCCGTAGCAAGGTAGTCAGCTAAACCAACATGCGCAGTTCAAAGGAAAGCGGCCACTCGTCATTGCTGCCAATCAGCAGCAATGACGCACTGGCCCCGTCCTGCCCTCTCCGTTAGACAGAAAGCTGGAAAAGTAAAATGGTAATAAAATCATTTTTATTACCATTTTATGATTCCAGCTTTCTACGCAGCAGTGTGGGGGGACGATGCTCCTCTGCTCGTATGGAGGCACCGCCACTGGTGCGCAGGAGGACGGAGAAGGGGGAAGAGGCCTCAAACAATCTGTGAGGTTAAGATCGTGAGGTCACACATCCCAGCATTAATCGATACAGGAGTGTCAGTGAATGTAATGGACTACCAATTCCAGACCCTACAGGTGTCCTCAATCTAAGTGATGATATAGTAATATATTCCAGAACGGTAGAGAAACACCACCAGCATGTGAGAGTCACCCTGAAGAGACTGTCTTGCATTGTTCTCACTTTACACAGTGAGTAATGTAAATTCTCCGAGGATCATGTTGAGTTCTTTGGATATATTTTGTCCAAGGAGGCAGTGCAAATATATCCCAAAAAGTCTGATGACATCAGAAATGCACCCACTCCAATATCCACAGCTGAAGTCCGGAGCTTCCTAGGCATGGCAAATTATTATGGTGGATTCCTCACAAATTTAGCAACATTGTCGAAGTCCCTCAGAGTCCTCACAAGCTCAGGCAAAATGGGAATGGTGCCCTACCCAGGACGTTGCTTTCCAGAAAGTTAGATATGTTTTACTACATGATATCATGATGGTGTACTTTGGCCTCCAGGAGATCACTGAAATGATGCTAGAGGATACCAGTCCAGTGAGACTAGGAGCTGTACTGGTTTAAGAACAAGACAGAGATAACTGAGCCCCCCGTAACCTCCACAAGCCAAGTGCTGACTGATGTTGAAACACACAATGCCCAGACTGAAAGGGGTGAAAAATGCAAAAAGAACAATTAATGGACAGAATGCAGAACAATGTCATACATTCACCCCAGTACAGAGATCTGGGCCTAAATCCATCGTTTTTTTTGCTCCCCATGCCATTCCAGTTTGAACCCAGCCATATGTAAATCAGACTTGACCCTGTTCCCTATGGGAAGAGTCCAGCCCGAACTGCCAGGCCAGGTCCTACCGGGACTAGAAACAAGCATCCTAGGACCGGTTTCGGGGTTTCACCCCTCAGCAGCCAGGCTAGCTTGACTCCAGTGGCAGGGAGAGCACGGGACCCACGTCTGGGCATACACGTCCCACTCTGGGTGACAAATGCAAAAAAAACAATTAATGGACAGAATGCAGAACAATGTCATACATTCACCCCAGTACAGAGATCTGGGCCTAAATCCATCGTTTTTTTGCTCCTCGTGCCATTCTAGTTTGAACCCAGCCATATGCAAATCAGTCTTGACCCTGTTCACTATAGGAACGGTTCAGCCTGAACTGCCAGGCCAGGTAGTCCCTGGACTAGAAACCAGCATCCTAGGACCGGTTTCAGGGTTTCAACCCTCATCAGCCAGGCTAGCTTGACTCCAGTGGCATGAAGAGCACGGGACCCACGTCTGGGCATACACGTCCCACTCAGGGTGACAAATGCAAAAAGAACAAGTAATGGACAGAATGCAGAACAATGTCATACATTCACCCCAGTACAGAGATCTGGGCCTATATCCATTGTTTTTTTTCTCCCCATGCCATTCCAGTTTGAACTCAGCCATATGGAAATCAGTCTTGACCCTGTTCCTTATAGGAACAGTCCAGCCCGAACTCCCAGGCCAGGTCCTCCCTGGACTGGAAACAAGGGGGCATATGTACAAGAACTTAACGGCACCGTAGCGTCAATTTGTTTACATTACGGTGTCTTTTTTTTTTTCTATCGCCGTATTTACAAGTTTTCCGGTGTAAATGTGAATTTTTAGGATCGGCACTTCTGTTAGCGGTATTTAACGAAAATGAGATGCAAGGTGGGCATTACCGTAAAAAATTGCCACTAACCCCACACGATATTTACAATGATTTTTTGGTCCGGCGACAATTCCCCAAAACTGCAGCTAAGTTCAGTTAACGGCTCGTTTTTAAGACCAGAAATAAGCTGGTCTAAAAAATGGTGCAAACAGACCTGTACATAAGGGAGACTAACCAGACCCTCATTTGCCTACCTAATGACGCCATAGAGGTACTACTCTTGCAGCTTGGAGCTCCAAGAAGACCACAACCACCACCACCACCAGCACCACCACAGAGGCAGTGCCAAAGAAGAGAGCAGGTCTACCGCCAACGCATCACCCTGATATACCTCAGGCCAGAGGATGTGATAGCCCACTACAGGCTAAATAGGACCTCCATCCTATGCATACTCACCCAGACAGCGCCAAGGCTGCAGGCACCATCACAGCGCTGCGCGAACATCCCTCCGCAGAGAAAGCTACTTGCAGTGCTGCACATGTTGGCCTCTGGTACCTTCCAACCAACCACTGCCAGAGTGGGTGGAGTCCTACAATCATCATTTTTCAGGTTCTTCCCAATCAGTCTTTGGTGCCATCATCAGCCTGACACCGCAGCACCTACGCTTCCCCAACACTGCGATTCGTTTTTTGTTAATTTTCACGGCCGGATTCGCGACCACAGCGCGAATTCGGACAATTTTTTTTAAAAAAAATGCTTTTTTTTGTCCTGGGGGTCCTTGTGGGAGCCCCTGAGCAGGCCTAGGGGGTCAGGGTATTTCTACCCTGCCCCCTTTTCTTAATTTTTCACTTTGTTTCACCCTTTTTCTTGTGACTCGGTAACCAAGTCACAAGATGGCTGCCAACACTTCCTGGTTTGGAGTGTTGGCAGCCAATTAGAGTGAAGCTCGTGCCCGGGAGGGTTCGCGAACCCTCCTCGATGCTCAGATATCGATATTTTTCTTTTTTCAAATTTCACAGGAACTACTGAACGGATTTACACCATTTAACAAAAAGGGTGCACTCTAAACCAAGACCTACCTTTTTGCCAAATTTGGTGTAATTCCGTTCAGCAGTTCAGGGTGTAGCCTGTAATAAAGTTCCTATGGAAAATAACATGGAGAAAACGCGCTTTGGGACCCCCCTTTTTTCTCGGCCCCCGCTTGACGAATCACCCCGAAACTTTCAACACACAAACTGAGCATTCCAACCCTATTTGTGGAAAAATTTCACGAAGTTTCGTCAAACGGCGCCAAAGATATTGGCAAATCAAAAAACGCTTTTCCTATGGATAATAGGTCCTACTATAACTACCTACTGGCGACCGCCAGTAGGTAATATATATATTGTATTTTTTTTAAAGAAGGGGGGCCGCACGGCCCGCCTCCTGAGGCCTTTTTCGGCCCCAGGGACCCCATCCCCCAGGGCTTTGCCTCTTTTTATTCATTTTTTAAATTTATTTTAACGGGAGGGGGTTGCATGGCCCCCCCTTCCCTGGGCCACGTTTGGCCCCAGGGACCCCACCCCCCCAAGGCCTGGCCTCATGTGCTGACATGCAGCTCCCCTTGTCCAAAAGCAATTTTGCTTTACTTCTTGGAAGGTTTCCTGCTCTCGCTTCCACGAAGCAAAGCAGTGTTTGCTATGGCAGGGCGGAAGCAGTGCTCCAGCCCTGCACTAGCAAACTGCAATGTCCCGGGGGTGGGCACCCTGGGACATTGCTGGAGCTGGCCCTGGGGGGTGACGGTCCCCAGGGCCAAGGAGGGCTCGAGGAGGGGGGCCGTGCGGCCCCCCTTCCAATGTGAAAATAGCCCCAGGGAGGTGGTGGTCCCCAGGGCTGGGGGTCCGCAACGGACCCTCACCCTTAATTTAAAATTGCCCCAGGGAGGTAGTGGTCCCCGGGGCAGTGTGGGGAGGGACAGGAGCCCCCCTCCACACAATTTTTTTATTTTAATTTGAGCACAGGGGAGGTTGCTGTTCCCTTGGGCAGCGTGAGGGGGCAAGAGCCCCCCCATGCAGTTTTTTGAAAGATGCTCAGGGTAGGTGGCTGTCCCCGGGGCTGCAGGGGGGCCACGTGCCCCCCACTTATTATTTAAAAAGCCAGGGGAGGTGGCAGTCCCTGGGGCTGTGGGGGCCCATGTGGCCTCTGCATATATTAACAAAGTTGCCCCCGGGACCTGGCCCACCCGGGGGCTTATTAAAACGAAGCACGGGAGCCCGCGCTTAGTTTTTATTTAATTTTTTAGGCGGGATTCGTGCACCGTACGCAAATCCCGCCCAACATTTTTAAAAAAAATGTTTTTTTTGGCCCTAGGGGTCCCCCTGAGCAGGCCTAGGGGGTCAGGGTGTTTCTACCCTGCCCCCTTTTCTTTTTTTTTTATCGTTTTTTACTGTTTTCTTGTGACTCGGTTCAACCGAGTCACAAGATGACTGCCAAGACTTTTTGGTTTGGAGTGTTGGCAGCCAATCAGAATCAAGCTTGTGATCGAGAGGGTTCGTGGATCCACCGTGGTCACCAGATATCGATATTTTTTTTATTTTTTATTTTCTCAGAAACTACTGAACGGATTTACACCATTTGAAAAAAGGTCGCTTTCTGAACCAAGAGCTACCTTTTTGCCAAATTTGGTGTAATTCCATTCAGCAATTCGGGCTGTAGCCTGTTCCAAAATTTCCTATGGAAATTAACATGGAGAAAACGTGTTTTGGGACCCCCTTTTTTCCTCGGCCCCCGCTTGACGAATCACCCCGAAACTTTCAAGACAGGAGCTGATCGGAGTGCCCCTTTAGTTTTGAAAATTTCGCGAATATTTGTCAAACAGCGCCAAAGATATTGGCAAATTAAAAAATGCTTTTCCTATGGAAACTCGGTCCTAACTATAACTACCTACTGGCGACCGCCTAAACGCTTAATACTTACCTAATACTTATATTTAAAACATATCTGCCTTTACAGCGAAATTTGTTGTAAAGGCATGCGTAGTAAAGGGATATGCGCAGTGAAATCCTGCGTGGTAATGTGTGGTAATGGCACTTGCGTTGTAACAGCCGCATTGTAAAGGTAATGCGTGGTAACGGGCACACTGTAATGGCTGTTTCCCATCAGTGGCGACATTCTAGTCCATGCACCCACCCTGGAGGAACATCTTCACAGACTACTGTCAGTGTTCCACTGCCTACAAAGCTGCAGACTTAACTTTGCACAAGGAGAAGTGTGAGTTTCTGAAGGAGGAGATATGTTTTTTTGCTACTGCTTCTCAGTGAAGGGGATCCCCCCAGACCCAGCCAAAGTCCATGACATTCAGTCCACACCAGAGCCATCCACCATCACAGGGGTCAAGAGTTTTTCAGGAATGGTCACCTATTGCAGCAATTTCATGCAAAACCTCATCTAACTCACTGGACGGCAATGTGATCTCACCAATGATCTAACCCCCTGGCACTGGGGTCCCGAACAGGAAACACCACCCTTATCTACTATGACCCCAGGAAACACACTGAACTACCAGTGGACGCCAGCCCCGTGGGTCTAGGAGCTGTGCTGTCCCAGAGACAACAGAGCAGGGAGTGGCCCCCAACGCATATGCCAGGCGTGCTCTGACGCCCACTGAGCAGCAATTTATTTATTTATTTTATGTTGATAGTTTTATGTTGTGCAAACATGACCCTTGCAGGTATCAGAGTGCTTTACAGGTCTACAGATAGCAGAGCAATAATAACAATACCATCATATTCGGGAAACATACAGGATAAAGTGAACAGAGAGGAAGGGTAAGCTTTATATTGTTCAGAGAGCAGAGGAGATAAACCAATAAGGGTAGAATTAACATAGTCAAGAAAACTGCAGGATCATGTAGTGTTGAGAAAAGTGGGTCTAGTGTCAGGAATGAGAAGTCGAAAAAACTAGTTTGTCGGTATGCCATAGTCATGCGGAAAATAGAGACATCAGGATGGGTATCATAGGCTCAAGGAAATGATCTGTTCAGAAGGGGTGCTTTGACTTCTTTCTTGAAGGATACCGTTGAGGGATTCAATCTGATTTCAAGGTGGAAGGAGTTCTAAATTCTTGGAGCAATCCCAGAGAAAGATAAGCTGTAGGTTTTCTTTTTCGGAATCTCTGAGGTTTCAGATGTAAGGATTTGGAGCTTCTAGATGAACTGGAGCCACCAGAGAGTTCTAGTTTCTAGGAAAAATATCTAGGGGTATTGAAGTGGAGGGATTTGTGTGTCATGCAGGCAATTTTTATCTGGATTCTTGCTTCATAAGGGATCCAGTTGAGAGATTTCAGATCGGGGGTGATGTGGTTATTTCTTTTTGAGAAAGTGATGAGCCTAGCAGCAGAGTTGAGCGAGGCTCTCAGGGGAGCCAGTGTTGATCTGGGCAGTCCAGAGAGGGTTACACTTCTTGCATAGTCTGGCCTGGGAATAACTAGAGCTTGCACTGCATGCTTGAAGTTGTTGGGGGGCAGGAAGGGTTTTAGGGCCAGATGTATCAAGCAATGCTTTTGCGATTCTAAAATAGCGAATTTTACTGATTCGCTATTTTGGAATCGCAAAATGCAATGTATGTAGGAATCGCAAAATATTTTGCGATTCCTTACCATTCCCTAATAGCGAATCGCAAATTGCGATTCGCTATTAGGGAATGCATTCCCATTCATTCCTATCGGCCTGTAGGCCCATAGGTATGAATGGGAATGCATTTGCAATTTGCAATTACCAAATTGGTAATCGCAACTTGTAAATGCAAATCCAAGGGTGCTAGGGGGCCTAAGGCCCCCCTGAGGCACCCCCAAAAAAGGTAAGTGTGCACATATGGCACACACACATACCCTAAGGGCATGTGTGTGCGCCACATGGAACTTTGAAAAATTCACTTTTGTGCATTTTTCAAAGGATTCGCAAATTACCATCAACTTGAAGTTGATGGTAATTTGCGATTCCTAAATGCAAAGACGCATTTAGCGAATTCTACATACATTGCATTTAGGGAATCGCAAATTGCGATTCCTTAAATGCATTTACAATTCGAAAATCGCAAAAATTGCGATTACCTATATTGCGAATACAAAAAGTTACATACATAGCAAAAGGCCTTTTGCGTTGGCAAACGGGCCGATTCTGCAAATCGGCCTGTTTGCGAACGCAAAAAGCATTGATACATCTGGCCCTTAATTTCCTAAGAATGTTCATTTGGTGATTGGCTCCTTTGGTGATGGCACTGATGTGTTTCTGTATGTTGAGGTTCTTGTTGAGAGTTAATCCCAAAGATCTCGCAGAGTCAATGACTTGTGCGATGCAGTTGAGGGTAGTTAGATGTTTCAGCCAGTCTTCAATGGCAGGTGACTGGTTAGGAGGGGCGATTAGTAGGAATTCCGTTTTTTGAGTATTTAGTTTGATGTGATTGGATGCTAGCCATTTTTGAGATTTCGGAAGAGTTATGTTGAGGTAACTGATATCTTCTGGGGCGGAGACATTTAGGTTTAGTTGGGTATCATCAGCGTACATATGATAGAGGATGTTGGATGAACGCAAAATTTCCGTAAGAGGTTCCCAGAACAGGTTGAAGAGAGTGGGAGAAAGTGAGGAGCTCTGTGGGGCCCCTAATGTGACCTGCGTGGTCTGTGATAGTGAGTGATTAACCTGGACTCTTTTAGACTTGTTATGGTGATAGGAGGTGAACCAGTTAAGTACTGATCCTGAAAGTCCCATACGTTGTTCCAAAACGTCAAGAAGGTTGTCATGCTTAACCGCATCAAATGCCGACGAAGGTCAAGGAGGATTGAAAGACAGGAATTGTTCTGATCCAGGTATTTTTAGGGCACCATCCATTATCTGTGTCATAGTCGATTCGGTGCTGTGCCCTGGAAGGAAACCAGATTGAAATTGATCCAATAGTTGGAATTGATCAATGTGGTTACAGAGATGGATGTGAACACATTTTTCTAGTAGGTTTGCCAAGGTAGGACTGTTGGAGATAGGACGAAAGTTGTTTAAGTCAGTTAGATCTGCTTTAGGTTTTTTAGGATGGGGAAACCTGCCCGGACTTTAGGCAGTCGTGGATAGTGCCTTGAAGGAGGGAGGCATTAACAATCTTGTTCCAAAGTCGGAGTAATGCGGGTATGATCTCCTTGAAGAAGTTGGGAGGTAGAGGGTCACTGAAGTGGTTTGAGGGTTTTTGCGTTGTTAGAATATTATGAATGGTACTTTCCTCAAAGGTTTTGAAAGAGTTCCATGAGGCATTGTTTTTGGGGAGGTGTCCTTGGGACACAAAGGAACAGTAGACTGGTAGATAGAGAGGATGGTTTGAGGTGGGAGAGGACATTGTTCCACAGTAGTCTGCAGATCGTTTATGAGGCTCTCTGCCTTCTGGAGAAAGAAGGAGGCAAAATACTCACAGTTTGGCAGCGGAATAGGTCCAGCAAGGGACGGTATGGGTGCGTCATACGATTGGGCTTTTATGAGTTCAAAACATTTTTTGGGACGGTTGTTAGCTTGGTCCAACTCGTTTCTGAAATAATTTGCTTTCGAGGATCTGATGCTTTTGTAGTAACTATTCCTCATTGATCTCAAGTGCTTGAGGTGTTCAAGGGATGGAGATGATCTCCACTGACGTTCAGCTAGCCTCGAATTGTGTCTTTCTGTATTGAGACTACCGTTATACTATGATTTGGAATCTTTAGCGGACACTCTTTTACTTGTAGTGGAGCAACCGCGTTGAAGGACAGTCACCACGGAGCGAGTGTAATGATTAGTAAGATCAAGGACATCTGATATCTCTCCAGGAGGAGGGACGATGTTGTGGCTAAGAGAGGTCAGTTCATTACGGTTGATGTTGTGCATGCTTCTTTTCCAGAGTCTGGGTTTCCTTGGTTGTGCTGTGTTAGTTGTCACCGCATCTCTGATGAAGAATGTGATGCAGTGGTGATCAGACCAATCACATGGAAGGATAGATTCAAGTTTAATTGCATTGGGCTTCGCAATGATAAGATCTAAGATTGATCCTTTGTTGTGTGTGGGTCTGTTGCAAAATTGGGTCAGGTTAAGGTCAGCAAAGAAGGTTTTAAAACTGTTAATTGCGGGATCATTCAGATCGTTCCAGTGGAGGTTGAAGTCTCCAAGGAAGATTTGCGTACAATGTTGGCCTGCGTTTCCTACAATGGTTTCCATAATTTGTTCTATGAAACCTAGATTGTCTTGTGGTGGGTGGTAGATCATGTGTAGTTTGCATAAGAGTCTGTTATTGCAAGAAATATCGAGGCAAAGATATTCGCAGGTGGATAGAGTGGGGGTTTGTGCGTGTTTAACAGATAGGTTTATGTTGTGTATGCAGGCGAAGCCTCCACCTGGTCTTCTGGGTCTATCTAATCGAGTAATGCCATAGTTAGGAGGGACTAGTATGCCAAGGATAGCAGCAGAGGAGTTATTTAGCCAGGTTTCGGTCAGGATTAGCAGTTCAAGATCATGTGTAAGAATAAAGTCGGCAATATCTCCTGCATGTCTTGTAGCAGATTTGCAGTTGATTAATATGCATTTCAATTTGGGTTTGTGGTGTGCTGGGATGGAGTGTGTGCGGGTAATTTGCCTGAGGTTATGCGTGTTGACCTCTCTAAGGTTGAGCTTTGGAGCTCTGTGTGGGTTTGTCGGGAAGGGATGGATTATACCCTGATTGTCCATTATGTCTGTGAGTGCAGAGTTATATGACAAGAGGAGGGTTTGTATATCATTGTCAGATAAAGGGACTTTCCATCTAATCGGTCGCGTGAGCACACTGGGATAGCGTTTAGTACTCCAACTCAATTACATAGAAGTCGTGGTAGGAAAGGACAGTTTGGAAGGGATAGGTGTGTTGGAGATATGGCGGGTGGTTAAAGGGTTGGTCAGGGGTAAGTGTCTTTGTTCTATGCTCCTTAATAGGACACTGAATGCTAGCCATCTCTGTGGTGATGTGAATGAGTCTCTGTAAGTCTGCTTTGAGCTCTAGCAGGTTTTTTGTAATCACATCCAGTCTGGATTCTAATAAGGTATGGAGTGGGCTGTCAGTGCTTGAGGAAGTGGGCAGGTGGTCAAGGGGGTTATGATTTCATTGGGGATAGGGTCCTGATGTATTGGGGGAGGGTGTATAGGGTCATTGGGGAACGGGTGCTGAGGTATAGGAGGAGAGAGCAAAGGGGAGGGTGGGCTGGGGGTAGACGTAAGCATGATGTTAGGGGGAGAACCCAATTGATGGGTGAGTGGGAGTGCTAATGGTGTGCTAATAAGTGTTGTTGGGGGATCAGCATTCTGGGGAGACAGTGGTTGAGGCAGGTGGGAGGTAAGCTGTGTAGTCGGGGTGAGGGACTTGGTAACTTGGCTATGTAAATCTGAAGTAATAGGACTGGCTGTGGGGTGAGGCTGCAATATAGTGTGGTGGGCAGTGGTTTCTATCCCCCCAGGTGAAGTAGGTGAATTAGTGATTTCTACAGCGTTGGGTGGAACGGAGGAGGAATCAGACTTCGATACTGTTTTCTTGATAAGAGGGAAAAATTCCTCAAATAGTTTAAGGTGGTGATCTGATGACTGGATGAGGATAATACCATTGTTGTAGATGGTGATGGTGACAGCTGCTCTGCATGATACAGAAGGGGATACTGACAGTTTGAGGCCATAGGGCATTTTTTGTTTGAGGAGATCACTAGTAGAGAAAGGAGGGCTTTCCTCCATTGTGCCCGTCTTTTTGTGTAAAAAATGAGGTTACTAATTTTGGCTCCTTCATTTGTACAAGAACAGTGGTCAGAGACCAGAGTTTCTGGATGAGATATGAGTAATCTGTGTTTTTGAGATTTGGCTGCTTTTTTTTGATAAATTCAGGGGGTAGGTAATTTTATAAGTGTAACGTCCAGCTGGCTTCAGAGTGGTGCTGGTTGTTCTTTGTTGATCCATGACACAGTCTAGTTGAGCATAGGGTGGCAGAGGAGTGTGGAGGAAGTGTGCAGTGGGCATGGGGGATGCACAAATAACGACTAGAAGGTGTAACTGTTGAGAGGTGCAAGTTACAGTCAAAGGTAGAGCATAATGATGGGGATGAGCAATTCATAGGTTCGTTGCAGGAAAAAGTGGAGTTAGGTTGGGTGAGGATGTAGCCAGCAGAGGGGCAGGCAAAAAGGGCTGGTGGGCATGTATGGGTGTGCTTTGCCTTAAAATGTGAATGAGCGAGAAGACTGATATATCCTTACTTAAAGAACATGCATCTGGAAGGTAGGGTTATTAGACGGATTTGATGGACTGTAGCAAGCTAAAGTAAATGTGAAATAAAATCCTAATGGTGGAGTGGGGGACAGTTACTAGAAGAAGTGAGGATGATCGACCCTGATGGTGCTTGGTTATATATTGGGTGTCAAATTAATTATTATAACTTAGGGGTGGCTGCAGGCCTTTTCCAAATATCTATTAACACAGGAGCTTTCCAAAGATTATAGAGGGGGGGAGGGGCGACAAAACCAATTTAGCCACTAGGTGTCATTAGAGGCTGCGAAATGGTCAAAGTCTGCTTTTTGTTTCCCTGCAAGAGATAGGAGTTGAAGTCCTAGTTTCGTTTTTATTGAGTGTAAGAGGAGGGTTAGAGGGAAGATGGCTGCCTGAGGAAAGAGAGAGCAAATGGCATGGCAGTGGTAAAAAAACCCAAAATGGCCATGGTTACAGTACACAGCAGTCCCTTCAACAAAAATCACCGAGGAGGATGGGAGTCCTTGCTGGTTGCCTGCAAAAAGAACTGTTAGAAATGGGATTTCTGGTTGGCTAGGGCATGCGCCTAAGCCAGGCAGAAACCACCACTCTATTCAGGGTAAGGGAGTTACACGCTGAAGATAACCCCTGCTCACCCCCTTGGTAGCTTGGCACGAGCAGTCAGGCTTATCCCAGAGGCAATGTGTAAAGCGTTTGCGCAACACACACACACAGCAGCGACACACTAGGCACACTACAGAAGAGACTCCACACAAGTTTATATAAAAAATAGCCTTTGCATTATCATAAACACATTAGATCATAACCACACATATACACTGTGCCAACTGGCACCAGGTAGTAATTTACAGGGGATTATATACATGACAGGGCCAATCGGGTAACTGTCAGAACCAATAGAACAGGTAATAACACAACCAGTGAATACTGGCAAAATACTGTACTCAGCATCATCACAAGCAACATAAACGCATTATGTCTGCATCACATTAGGCATAAACATCATAGCATGACATTTGGCATCTACACAGTATGCACCACATTAGGGCCTTGCGCCCTACCAGTATCGCAGGTACTCAAAATGACCCCAGGCCAACTGGCCTTCTTTGGGGCCCAAATGCCCTCTGTCCCAAAAGTCAGGGCGCTAAATCATAGGGCCTCCCAAGTGGCCCTCTGGCTGCCAAAGCAGCAGAAAAGATGTGCGTCATGCACTGGGGGGTGGGTGGGTGCATCTCACCCCTTCCTTATCATAAAAGAAATGTCCCCCACGTTGCAGCTGCCCACGCTCCTGCGGTGTAGCTGTGGAAGACCTTGGCACCGTAGTGCCTCTCGAGCCCCACTCCGGGACTCTAACAACAAAATGCCCCCTCGTTGCAGCTGCCCGCGCTCTCGCGGTGCAGCTGGGAAAGAGAAAGAAAGCCCTGGCACCAACCGTGCCTGGCGAGCCCCCTTCACTGGGACCCTTCCAATGCGGCTCACGGCACTACAATTCTCGATTGCAGCCCCACTCACCGGGCTCTCTTCGATCCCAGGGCCGCTGGCCGTGATGATGCTGCTTGTGGGACTCGCTCCTCTCCACAAGGCCAGGTGCGTGACTCTCCTTCCTTTAGAGGAACAGCGTTGATGTGGGCAAACGCACTTCGGTGTAGGGGACCCGAGCCAGCTTCTCTGCTCTCACTCTTGACTTCGGTGGACACGCAGGGCTCTCCTCTGGCACAGGGGAGCCCCGCCCACGACCAGGCGCTCGTCGCCTGACGTCCGGTGCTACGTTCGCCCAAATCGATAGCAGCCCCGCCCGCAACCAGGCAGCTTGCCTGGCTTCCGGGACGCTGCTCGTGGTGCGGTGGCCTCGTCAACGCGAAAACATGCGGGGGGGGGCTCCCGCTCCGTCCTTGGCAGTGTGGGGAAATCCCCATGCTGGGGTTCCCTCGGGATAGTGCGCGGTCCAGCGCTTTGGGACTCCAAAGCCCCCCACCCACCCTGGCAAGGTTGGAGACCCTCTATCTGGGGCTCCAGCAGTAAAGATGTAGCGTTTCACGAAGCGCTGGAATCCAAGAGCTTCAGAGGGGCAAAGCTGGGCCCAGGCAGGCCAGCTCACAGGGCCCTCCAGCAGAGGGGCAGTCCCTCGTGGCAGTTCTTCCTGGGGCCCAGCAGGCACAAGTAGCACCCACACAGCACAACACCATGGGGCCACAGCACCAATATTTATACAGGGTTTCTCTTTGTTCTGCCCTGGCACAGGGCTTGGGGAACCAGTCTCAACTAGTTCTGGGGGGTACTGGAGCACTTTGTGTACAGTGCTCACACCCTCCTTTGTCAGGTGGGGGTCGGTCCTCATACACACCACAGGGGGCAGAGCCAGCATTCACCCAGGCAGGCACAGACCTATTCAGGGTCAGGGGCTACTCCTCCCACTACTCCAAATGCAGACCTGCCCATTCAGCCTAGCGCTGTCCTCCCTGGAGCCACACACCTTACCAGCCCCTGTCACACCAGAGACAGACATGCAATACACATCAGGCAGGCAGAGACACATAGCACACGGAAATGCCAACTTCTAAAAGTGGCATTTCTAAAATAGTGATAACAAATCTGCACACACCATTATGCAGCATTTATTATTACTATTCCAAACATACCAAACTTGACCATGCTGCTCCTCTCATATCAGGAATTACCACTGAAACACTTATCAGGGAATCCCCAATGCATTCCTATGAGGGGGCAGCCTCACAGCAGTGAGAATCCAAAATGGCAGTTTGTCACTGCCAGGACATGTCACACACTTAAGGTACATGTCCTACCTTTCACTCACAATGCACCCTGCCCATAGGGCTAGCTAGGGCCTACCTTAGGGGTGACTGACATGCAGTAAAAGGGGGGTCACAGACGTGGCACACACTTTAGGTGTCACGTCACTGCGGCAGTAACACTGCGCGCACAGGCCCTGCATTGGCAGAGGCCTGAGACAGGTTTGAAAGGCTACTTTGGTAGGTGGCGCAATCAGCGCTGCAAGCCCACCAGTAGCATTTAATTTACTGGCCCCGGGTATATTAGATACCACTTTACTGGGGACTGATAGGTAAATTAAATACTCCAAACAGGTGTAGACCAATCTTACCATGTTTACCACAGAGAGCACACGCACTTTACACTGGACAGCAGTGCTAAAGTGCCCAGAGTCCCAAAACCACCAACACCAGGTCAGAAAAAAGACTAGGTGGAAGGCAAACAATTCAGGGATGACCCTGCAAAAAGGGCCAAGCCCAACAAGAACGAAGTGGGAAGCGGAGGAAAACACCAGCTGAGTTAAGGAACTCAGTCATTCATGCGCAGGAGAGCAGGAAGGAAACTAGACGCAACCTGGGAAAAAGAGAAGCACCCCACAGGTACTCCGCGTCGAGAGCTCACACCCTGCTGCAGAAATGGAATTGTGGGGCCCCTTACGGGGATGCGACCATTTGCAGAAAAGGAGCACAACACAGGTACTCCATGTCGAGCTCTCACACCCTGCTGTAGAAATGGAAATTGCGGAGCCCATTAAGGGGAAGAGAACGTTGGCAGCTAAGGCACGTTGTGATGACAACGGCCACAGTCTCCAGCTGCTTAGGTGGTGGGCTGATCAGGGTAGTCCCGAGGGGGAAGCATAGGTACCCGGTTGTGTTCAAACTACGGGATCGAAGGGCTCTGCCCAGGACCGGCGATCCACAGATAGCAAGACGCTCACCTTGGGAGATGCTGCAATGATCCTGGTTGCGATGCAGCTGTCTCATCAGTGGTAGCGCGAAACCTGTAGCGGCAGTGCCGGGGGATGCTTCCGGGAGAGAGCGCCCACGGCCGCTGGAGCCGACGGTAGAGGAGGGGGCAGGGTGTTCACCGTGGGAAACGCTACTGTGTTCTTGGTCTCACTGCCTTCCACCGCTGGTAGAGCGCCTCAGTAGAAGCGGTGCCTGGGGGTTACTTCCGGGTACAGACTGCTGGTGGCAGAGCGGCTGGGGCGGCATCCGTGAATACCGATAGCCGCCTCGAGTTGTATGCACTTTCTTCGCTGTCCCGCTGCTCATCCATCATTCCATCATACCGCGAAGAGGGGGCTCAGTTACAGGGTGCCATGGGAGCTTCTTGAGGGAGCTCCTCACCATCGGCCATCTTGAATTAAGTACTCGCACATCAAAAAAGAAGCCATAGAAATTCAGTGGGGCTGCAGACATTTCCAATTTACCTGTATGGACACCCATTCACAGTTAGTACCGATCACAAACCCTTGGTCCCACTGTTCAAGGGGTCGGTGTCAAAACCCCCATCATGGATGGAGAAATGGATTCTCCAGTTACAGGAATAACACTTCTTCGTGGAATATCGACCCAGAGCTCACAACCCCATGGACTACCTGTTGAGACACTCTTGACCCAACACTCCTCAGGAAGAGCAAGAGGCTGAGGATGCAGAAGAATATTGTGAGGGTTGTCATGGAACGGTCACGCCACATTCCCGTATCTCTGATAAACAACATAGAAGCTACCCGAGCAGACGACTGTCTGCAAAAGGCCATAGCAGCAACCAGGTCAGCGAAGTGGGACAACATCACTGCAGCCCTGTCCCAACAGACAACAGAA
Organism: Calotriton arnoldi; assembly: GCA_963921515.1. NCBI lineage: Eukaryota > Metazoa > Chordata > Amphibia > Caudata > Salamandridae > Calotriton > Calotriton arnoldi. The sequence goes on from CAWUFW010006354.1 coordinate 1,035,351, forward strand.
GCCCAAAACACACTAAGGTCCCTGCACAATGCGAGAGATGAGCACACCATCACAGCAGACATATGCCTACTCAGGGGCCACCGGCTCGTCGTGCCAGCCAGTCTGACTCAGCAGATGGAGGACATACCCATGGATCTCACCAACTGAGTCGTCAATACGAGAGGCAAACTGAGGAGAAAAGTATGGCTTCCTGGCCTGGATCAGAAAGTTGAACAGACGGTCTAGCGATGTGACCTCCACCAGGCCACTGAAAGAAGCACCCCCCCCTCCACCTGTCATCACAGAAAGAGCCCCTGAAGTTCCATGGCATCACACAAGTGCGGCTTTCAGCAGTCTCCTGGGTGGCAGACATTTGTTGGTGGTCATTGATGGTTTTGCAAAATAGGTTGAGATTCTGAGGACCACATCCACGGAAGAGACAATTCCTAAGCAGGAGAAAATCGTGGCCACTCATGGCCTTATAAGGGAACTCCACATAGCTTGCCTTTCAACGGCCAAGACCTTGGCAACTACCTTGGTACAGAGGAACCAGGCACCTCCAGATCACCCCGCTGGCCTCAAGCTAATGGCGGGGTCAAAAGATTTATGAGGACCATCATGAAACCCATTCACATAGCCTAGGCAGAGCAGCAGTGAGTGGAAAGAGCAATCTACACTTTCTTGAAAGAGTACCACCTGACTCCACTCACTACCACAGGGGTAGTACCCAGCATCCTCTGTATCGGATGAAAGGCCGAGGATGTTATCCCGCATCATCTGACATGGGAACAAGCCCCATTTTGGGCCAGTCACGCCCACTCCCGCTGAGAAGAGCAAAACCGCTGAGCATCCCAATGCAGGCGAGCCAAGGCCCCAAGACTCTCCTTCGGTGACTAGGTGCTTGTAAAATACAAACATCGAGGGAGTAAATTCCAGCTCCCATTTGAACGCCACCCATGGAAAATCACCAGAATCCAAGAATTATGGTTTTGGCATCCAGAGGCCAAGAGAACATCACTCAAAATGCTTCCTCTTTCAAACGGTTGTGGGGAAACCCCAGAGATGCACCCGACCCGATGGACTAGAACACATCTGAGAACCTGGATGATCCAGAAACAACCAATCCACCCATGCTCTGCCCAGAAGCACGAATACAATCGCAGCATCCCCAGAGTAATCCCCGAACAAACCATGCAGTCCGCCCCGCCAATGGCAGAAGAGACACTGAAAGACCCAGCACTGAACCAGAGGGACATGACCGTGGTCTCCCGAGGTACAATCTCTGGTGGAATCCAACGCAGTCCCAGCAGTTTCAGGATTATGTGATGGACTAACGGAGTTTTGAATGCAGGCTGGAGCAATCACGACACCAGACTGCCAATATCCATTACCCCGAACGGGCCGTATTTGTACTATGTGTAATACCCCTATGGGGGATGTGTTAACTGTGTTTACTACTTGCGAATTGCATGTTCTCTAGTTTGTGTTTTTGTTAGTTATGATAACGGAGCAATATAGTGTTGCTACCCAAGGTGTGTTTGGTACCGTGCCTCTGACCTCCTAGTGGATTTGGTTTGGCTCCGAGGTCACATGACCGAGGGGATAAATAAATGGGCGGAACCGCACATAGGCAATTCCGCCTCAGATCAGTACGAGTGTGCAAGTGGTCATAGCTTCCAACTATTCCGTTTTTGTCAGGGCAGTCCCGTCAAGTTGGAGACTGTCCTGGGTCATTCACTATCCTGGGACAGTCCCGGCAATAAGGGCCTACTCGATAAAGAGAGAATTGCAGGGAATTGCGATGGGAATTTCAAACTTTAGGTCAAAGTAGCTGAGTTGGAAAAATTCTCCAATGCAGCTGACTTATGAAATTTTTACAAATCAGCTACGTTGGCCTCAAGTTTGAAATTCCCGTCTCAATTCCCTGCAATTCTCTCTTTATTGAGTAGACCCTATAATCTGCACTATGATAAGTAGGTGGAGTTAGATTATGCTAATTATGTGGGTTGGGCAGAGTGGGTAGAGCTTTGGTGCAGTGAGTATGGTAAATTTTGAAGTAAGTTATTGATAGCTGTGCTGCAAAGTGTCCCTGGGATTTGTTTTCAAATGTTGGCAACTATGCAAGTGGTGTGTTTATTTAGACGAGTGGGCTACACGCAGTGTCCTGGGGCAGGCCTAGTCACCAGACCCCCCAGAACACAACAAGGGCCCCGCGTGTGCTTGCAGGGCCAAACTTGCCTTTCTACCAGTGAATCATCCAGCAATACTGAGGGGTTGATTTACCTCCACAGCTCGCCAGTGTATGAGCTGGGAGCTCTTTCCCTGCTATATTACAGTTTCCATTGTCATCGCACGACTTGCAGTTTTCGTCTCCGCCAGAGATTGCACGAGTGGTAGTTGGACATTTTATACACCTTTTGAGGTAGTGAGTTTCTGTACATTCTAGAGAGATACCTGTGATTCCAGCATAAGCTTTCATGTGAGTGGTGCAACGTGTTAGGAGCTAAATCGCGCACATTCTGTTGCTGGCAGTTGCATAGCTAGACCCAGGGCCGGACTGGCCATAGCGGGCACCGGGCGTTTCCCCGGTGGGCCGCCAGGGTGGGGGCCGATTTTGGGCTCCTGGGGGCCGTTTTTGTTACAGGGGCCGTTTTTGCAGCAAATAGCTCGGCCGCACCCCCAACCCCCGGGGGGCCAGCCGAGCACTTTGCCAGGGCCGGTTTTGGATCCCAGTCCGGCCCTGGCTAGACCTGTGGCCGCCTGTGGCCGTCCGTGCGTTTGCCGCCCTGCGGCAGCCGCATGTAAGAATGGGGGGTGTGCTGGTGATTGCTGCGTTTGCCGCCACGCGATGGCTGCAGGTAAGAGAGGGGGCGTCACCCCCAAAACTCATGTCGCCTAGGGCCGACTGATTCCTCTCCCCCCAATTGCTACGCCACTGGCTGCCTAGCCACCCCGTGGATTTTTACGGAGCAGTGTGTGCCCTTAAGAAGGTGCGCAGCTTTTGGCCGGTTAGCACTGAAATGCGCGTCGGCACCTGCAAACACTTGTGCATCACCATGAAGACGTGCTAGATAATTAAAATGGCGAGATTTAATAAATCTGTATGAAGGTTTGATGACAAGAAAAGAGTACTGAAGAATATGTTTATGAGACAATTTGATTTGCTGTAGTAAAGATTTTTTCACATGGATATATTGAATATGATTACTATTCCCAACAATTGATGTATGTGTATATGAAATGTTTTTGTGTCTTCTTGCTAAATAATGTTGAGAACAGTGTATTTAAAGAATGCATTTAACTGTTGTTACGAATGGTACGTGTGTAGTATGAATGCAATTGTTTTTAAAAAAGAATGGCAGCATTATAATACATTAATTGAAAATAAATGTGACTTTCTTGTGGAATATTTATGTTTACAAACGTTGGTATATTTGAATAAAGAAAAATTAATTTTGCAATCAAAGAATTATTTCGAATTATTTATTTAGTGACTCTTGCTGAGCATTGGAGGGTATGTCTGTTGCTTGTTTTCTTACCGCCTGTCTCACTCCTCGTATTTTCTCAGGGGCCCGCTTAGTTGTTATATTATGATCTGGGAGTTCCTGCAGTGGGGATGTTGTCAGGAGGAGCGCATGCGAATCTACTGGTCCTGCCTACTGCCATGAAAAGGAAAACGAGCAGCTCTCTCCAGGCGTGCTGGAGCGCAAGAGGGCACTGACTGCCCCGCTTACACCCAGTACCACGGAAGGCCTGAAAGGCTTGTTTAATCCTGATGCCATGTGCCACCTAGCGGAGAGTCCCTGCCACTAGCGGCGTAAGAAACAGAATTTAAGGGGCTCCCCCTGCAAAGTACATGAAGGGCCACTCCCCCCACTCCGGACCCAGTCAGGAGCTGTCATGCCTCGGGCCAGCCGCCAGTGCACAGTGCCAGAGGAGGCCCCTTGGAGCTCGCCCCCCACACCCACCCCGCGCAACAGGGCTGCGAGGGCTATTGTTACGCCACTGCCCGCCACCATGGGCTGACCCAACAGGCCACAATCATGTTGATGCAGGAATGAGCATCAGGAGACGGCCCTTACTATGCTCCTTACAATGAAATGACTTTACCTCACATGAGGAGCAAGTAGGCTGTCCTACTACACATGCATGCCAGTGCATAGTGTATCTGGTGCGCATCCCAGCAACACCTCAAACCCAGGAAAGGGAGCAAATCGAGTAAGCATGTGGCAGTTTGTGCAGACTTTGTAATCATTCACCTACCCTCGCACTAGGACGACTCACTCTGATGATGGCTGATGACCAGAGTGGCAGCAATGGCCCCGCGACAGACCCCAGTGGTGGTTCTGCAAGTAAGGACAGGGGCGCCACCACACTCTCTGACAGGTGTTTGCCATCCTTCAGAGAACTAACAGATCCAGCGACAACAGCCCCGCTCTGGAAAACATGGATTAGTAGATTGAACAATTAGTTTTGCTTGACACGCAAAGCAGACACCATGGTAATGAGATGGCTGCTGTTGCACTTAGCAGAGGAAAACGTATAAAAGCTCTTTGAAAAAATCCCCAGCATTGGGATTGATGATGATTGCGATGCAGCCATCTCTGTGCTTAATATGCACTCTCTGATTCACAGATCAACCCGGATTATGAGCGATTCAAACTGCACTAAGTAAAGCAACATGATGGCGGAACCATCAACAGTATGGCTAGCACATTCACACAAGACGATTTGTAAAAAAAGTCAGCGCACTGATATTCCGAGGGTGCTGGTCGGCAATATTACAATGCCATATCCTTCGTGAACCAGACATGAAGCTAGAAGACATGCTAGTGCTCACTCTCTCTCATGAACTCTGAACAGCTGAGCCGAATTGATAGAGGTGAACAGGGCTCGAGTCGGGTGTACCACGCGGGTGGACGGCGTCCCCCCACTTATTTTACCGGGTGGACGCCATCCCCCCTGCCCAAAAGCTGGCCGCATTGAGGGCACTGCCGTCAGAGTAAACCTCGTGGCAGGCACGAACACAGTCTCCCGCTGTGGGGAGTGCTTTCACTTCAGCGCGGGCCCGCACTGGTGAGGCAGACACAGCCTCACTAAAGTAAAGGCTTGGGCTCTGCAGAGAGAAGATATGCGCATCATGGGGACTGTTCCTGTCACCCTCTGTCTCCTTATATGCGTGGGGACTGCGCTCGCTGGATACATCGAGGTAAACAAAACATCTCGACCCAATTTTTGCCTGAGACGCGATCTTGAATGCTTTTTGCCACCGAAGACTGTGAACGTGCACAGACCTGGAGTGCGCCCCTTTGTCAGCGGGTGGGAGGAGTACACCAGTTACTTGCTGTGCTCACCCTCAGTGTCTAAAATGGTATCGTCTCTCCTCGTGTGCTGCGTGAGTCCGGGCTGACTCAGTGAGAGAACAAGGGGCCCGGGCTTGGAATAGGAAGGAAGTGTGATGACGCCGGGGTTTGCTGCTGGCAGCCTGCCCCCATCACCTTTCGTGACGTCACTTCCTGTCGTGACGTCACTTCCGGTGACACCACCTAACGTGGAGCGTCCCCCCACTTCTTTTTTTAGGACTTGTGCCCTGGAGGTGAACTCTCATAGACTGGCATCCAAAGAGACCCAGACCCACTGCCAAGGATCAAAACCGAAATTATAGCTGTGGTGCAGAAAACAAGATCTACCAAGCCTTCTCATGCACCCCGGCAGTGCCAAAACTTTTGTGCAAAAGGCTATGACTTCATCCAATATCAAAAAGATCAGTGCAATGAAAAAACATGCTCAAGATGTAACAAGTTCAGTCACTTTGCTAGAACGTTCAGGGGAATAAGCCACGACAAAAGGAATTCAAAGCCAACCGTGGCAATACCACATGTAAGAAGGATCATACTGAACGCCATATGATACTGAGGAAAAGATGGAAACGTCTTTTTGAAATTGTACACAGCAGTGGCGGTTGGCGACATTAAAAAATGGTTGGGCGCACAGTCAAGCTTACAAACACTCACACAAATACAGTCACAATCATAAACACAGCTACACAAACACACAAAATCACACAGCAAGTCAGGAAGGAAAACAAAACGTAAAAATGTAACTTACCTTGCAGCACGTCCTCACACTCTCCAATCCGTGGCTACAACTCCTCCAAGTACGAGGTGCTCAGAGCAACGTCTGGATTGGCTGAAGCAGACTGCCTCAGTGCTCCGAAAGGCACTGGAGCCGTGTACTTGCTCTTCAATCCAGCTGTCTAAGACAGCTGGGTTGGAGAGTTTGAACTGCGCATGTCGGTTTGGCCGTAGCAAGGTAGTCAGCTAAACCAACATGCGCAGTTCAAAGGGAAGGGGCCACTCGTCATTGCTGCCAATCAGCAGCAATGACGCACTGGCCCCGTCCTGCCCTCTCCGTTCGGCAGAAAGCTGGAAAAGCAAAATGGTAATAAAATCATTTTTATTACCATTTTATGTTTCCAGCTTTCTACGCAGCAGTGTGGGGGACGACGCTCTTCTGCTTGTATGGAGGCACCGCCACTGGTGCGCAGGAGGACGGAGAAGGGGGAAGAGGCCTCAAACAATCTGTGAGGTTGAGATCGTGAGGTCACACATCCCAGCATTAATCGATACAGGAGTGTCAGTGAATGTAATGGACTACCAATTCCAGACCCTACAGGTGTCCTCAATCTAAGTGATGATATAGTAATATATTCCAGAACGGTAGAGAAACACCACCAGCATGTGAGAGTCACCCTGAAGAGACTGTCTTGCATTGTTCTCACATTACACAGTGAGTAATGTAAATTCTCCGAGGATCATGTTGAGTTCTTTGGATATATTTTGTCCAAGGAGGCAGTGCAAATATATCCCAAAAAGTCTGATGACATCAGAAATGCACCCACTCCAATATCCACAGCTGAAGTCCGGAGCTTCCTAGGCATGGCAAATTATTATGGTGGATTCCTCACAAATTTAGCAACATTGTCGAAGTCCCTCAGAGTCCTCACAAGCTCAGGCAAAATGGGAATGGTGCCCTACCCAGGACATTGCTTTCCAGAAAGTTAGATATGTTTTACTACATGATATCATGATGGTGTACTTTGGCCTCCAGGAGATCACTGAAATGATGCTAGAGGATACCAGTCCAGTGAGACTAGGAGCTGTACTGGTTTAAGAACAAGACAGAGATAACTGAGCCCCCCGTAACCTCCACAAGCCAAGTGCTGACTGATGTTGAAACACACAATGCCCAGACTAAAAGGAGTGAAAAATGCAAAAAGAACAATTAATGGACAGAATGCAGAACAATGTCGTACATTCACCCCAGTACAGAGATCTGGGCCTAAATCCATCGTTTTTTAGCTCCCCATGCCATTCCAGTTTGAACCCAGCCATATGCAAATCAGTCTTGACCCTGTTACCTATGGGAACAGTCCAGTCCGAACTGCCAGGCCAGGTCCTCCCTGGACTGGAAACAAGCATCCTTGGACCGGTTAAGGGGTTTCACCTCTCATCAGCCAGGCTAGCTTGACTCCAGTGGCATGGAGAGCACGGGACCCACGTCTGGGCATTCACGTCCCACTCGGGGTGACAAATGCAAAAAAAACAATTATTGGACAGAATGCAGAACAATGCCATACATTCACCCGAGTACAGAGATCTGGGCCTAAATCCATAGTTTTTTTGCTCCTCATGCCATTCCAGTTTGAACCCAGCCATATGCAAATCAGTCTTGACCCTGTTCACCAGGGCCGGACTGGCTACCGGGCATTTTGGCATGCTGCCGAGCTGGGGGCTGATTTCGTTGATGGGGACCTGCGTGTGCTGAACAAAATTCGTTTTGCTTTGTTTATTTCGAAGCACACGCAGGTCTCCATCAACGAAATTAGTGCCCACCGCAATGACATCAGCCCCCAGCTTGGCAGCATGCTAAAACGCCCGGTAGCCAGTCCGGCCCTGCTGTTCACTATGGGAAAAATCCAGCCCGAACTGCCAGGCCAGGTAATTCCTGGACTATAAACCAGCATCCTAGGACCGGTTTCGGGGTTTCACCCCTCATCAGCCATGCTAGCTTGACTCCAGTGGCATGAAGAGCATAGGACCCACTTCTCGGCAGGTTAATTGTCTGAAGCTCCACATAACAAAGCAGAAAGTACAAAGTTGCACAATGCACACACACCAAAAAAGGCACTCTGCAAACACAGCAGGCACAAACACTAACTGACACATCTCTCCATTATATGTTTCAGGTGATCAAGGATATGCACTCTCACTATGGCTGTTGACACCCATCAAAGTGACCCCCACAGAGGCCCAGAGAGACTACAACGTTGCATCGGGACGTACAAGGGCCATTGTTGAACAGACCTTTGGAGTCCTTAAATCAAGGTTCCGGTGCCTTGATATATCGGGGGGGGGGGAGGGAGACTCCTGTGCAGTTCTGAACTGGTTTGCAAAATTATAATGGCATGTTGCATTTTGCACAATATTTGTGTACGAACAAACACACCACTGGATGAAGACCAGGAGGAGCAGGACAATCCAGAAGATGGCCAGGACGAAGAAGCTGATGCTAGACATACCACAGCTTCTGCTGCTGGAACAGCAATGAGGGATGCCATCATTCGCAATTTCTTTAACTAATCACAATAAACAAATGTCCCATCACATGTATTTTTCTTAAAAAAACACACTGAATGTTACTTTGTTAAATAAAATATCACTACAGAAAAGTCTTGTATGCTTGGTTTCTGATTTCAGAAGTGTATCTATCTGTTAAGTGAAAGTTAACAAAAAAAGCTGTGCCACACAGCTCTCAGACCTAGCAGGGGACACAACACCAATCAAACAAAGATTGGGAATGGAACAGCGTATTGGACATATGAGCCAATTAATGTGTGTGGTCCCTCAGTGAGAATCAATACATGCGTGTTGTGTCATCCCAGGAGCACATACATATCTTTTTACATACAAGAGTGTAGTACAACATACACTGTATGTCTGATGCGTAATTGTAGGTGTGGCCACATAGCTAAAAAACATCATAATATGTGTAATCCAACATATCTGTGAATTCAATGGGACAGGAATAAAGGTAAGTGACAACAGTATCAAATATACATTGCTGATTTGTACTGCATCCACTTCTGGGTGTGGAGGATGAAGATACAGATGATAGTACAGAGACAATAACTGATCTGTCAATACAGTTCAGGGAATACCTCAAACACCAAGCACACACAGTCAAACAACAGAAATTGTGAATACCTCAAAAGATGACACATGTGCCATTGGAATGACCAATATGCACATGTCATGCATCACTGACACTTTGCATGAATCATTCTACAACACAGCAATGATTTGACAATGCTATAGTCTCATAAGCACAAACAATGACACATATGTCAGACATGGGTCAAATGGCAAGACAGCAGCACACAACAACGTGTATGTAGGACCATGAACCTGCCATGCAATGTCAATAAATTGTCGATGTCACATGCACAACAACATGAGTGCGTCATGGCAATGAAGGTGTAGAATGGGCTACATCTTCATCCAATAACTCTTGCTCTGTGTTCACACCCCCAAGACAGAGAACAGACATACACATGAGTGAAGTGCTACAGGGAATACAATAAGTACAGCCATAACATGCCAACAACATGCAACCTATGACAACAGGAATGGACATTGTTTTGGGACATACAGACATGAATTGAATCATTATAGCCCCCAGAAGGTGCACCACCAATATCTGGCTCATCACTACAAGTTTACACATGTCAAAAGCATGATTTGTGTACATTTGCTCTTCAGCACAACTACAACACTCAAAATAGACACACGTCTGCAGGCACAGTTGAACACATAGACAAGCATGCTTCTATGAAGAAATGTTAATGTCACACAATGTTGCATCTCTCAAGCAATGTACAAATACTCATCATGAAACCGTGTTGTGCAATCTGGCCATTTTCATTTATGGTTCATGTAACAGTATAGTGTGGACACCAAGACACTCCACCCCAGTCAGGAGTATGCCTGACAGAAATATCTATACCAATAGCATCCATGGAAATCCAACATACACCAAAGTGCTCCCTAACATATGTGGATGATAGGCTGCACCACATGTTTGCCTCATGAATGGCAACAGTGGCAAACAGATCACATGTTCCATATTGTCCATGGAAAACTGTTAGGTACAAGCAGTCTGTTTACGGCTAATGTGCAGATACAATCCCTGGGCCTCCTCTGCTTCACACACAACCATCTCCCAAACTTTAATACTACACCAGGCCTCAAATGACAACATCCTCTCTGAGTCACTGACTCAGCCAGCATAATCCTTGTTCAGTCCAGATCATACAAGCCTGGGTACAGCATGGTACTCTAAGTATGCATTTGAAACTACTGATACGGGATCGCAAGTGGACACTCTTATTTGCCTACTCACAGGTCTCCTGCATCACAAGTCTGGTAGAGTATATGGGCCTCATCCTCGACAGCGACAGACAGCACAACCTACTCGGGCTTAATGACGTTGAGAGGTAATTCAAAGATATAGGATGTCTCCCCTGTCAGACCAGTGTCCTCTTGGTGTGTGTCATGCAATGCACACCACCCTTTGTACATGATCAGTAGCACCTTCAATGATCAACACAACAAGTTGCACCATGCATACTTCTCATGTCAGCAATTTTAAACCTATAACATGCCATTCCTTGTGATCAGGTAATGTTCATTGCTGACGCACCGATGGCAAGAGACTGGGTCCACCATATCACGCACCACGCAGGCATTGACAGCCACGTCAGGCTGCTGTAACTCAGGAGTATCTGTGTCTAGCCACCAGGGTCCCATACAAAAGCACAGCATGGTCTCCAGGCCATGCAGACTATTTGTACTTACAGGCATCGGTAGCTTTGCTGTTGTAAGGGTTGTGACATGCAAAGTGCTGCTTTGCTGTTCCAAAGTAACAATGACATGCTCACATGTGAATCTGGGTCTACACCAAGTTTGTACATGTCTGAGTGGGGCATGTTGATCTATGCATAATTAGGATTTTGCTGCTCCATTTTGCTATCTGTCATACACATTTAACTATGCATTATCTGAGGTGTCTCTGTAAGCTCTTGTAGCCCTTAGGGTATAAAAATATGTGATAGCACAATAACAAAAATGAATTGTACTGGTATCTGTCCAGCCGTAACATAATTGTATTTACCAGCTAATATATGCTCATTGCTGTTATGCTAGACTGATCTTGTGATGTTGCTTGCACAATAAGATACTTACAACATATAACGCCTGGTTTAGCATTTTTTGTAATGGTGACAATGGAGCTGGTCATTAGACACCGGTCATAGATCATGTCATGCATAGCACAGCATGAAATGCATCGACCTATCTTTTGAAAATGAAGCCATGAGTGTCTTAGCACAAACTGTCATCAATGTGCCCCTCTGTGCCTCCAGCTAATCAAATAATCGAATGTTAATGTGATCTCATAGCTGCGCATTGTATGCTTTATTGCAAATATCATATACAAGTAGTGACTACCTGTTGGTCAAGTACATGTGTGTAGCAAGCCCATCTGACTGGTACAGACATCACAGCAATGTGTGATGTAAGAGTCTCACATGTAGTGACACATACCACCAATGCTAACCCTAATGAGTGACACTGAGGCATTTTTTACTTACACACATGACCAGTCATAGACAGACATCAATGTGAGTAACTAGTGCCTCCTGACAGCTCAGGATCACTCATACCCAGACGGTTCAGATAGACTACACACAGTACACCACACAGATCACATCACATATCCATATTGTGTTGTTAGGCATGAAAAATCAGTACATATACTGATCAAGAAGCAATAAGCGGTTAAAATTTTACCGCACATCCATGTTAGCGGTAATATTTTTCATATCCGCCACGGAAAATACTCGCAAAATACATGTATACATATAAAATATTCCCGCTTACCCCTAGGCGGGTTAAATTTTGTCGCACACTCTACAAATGGGCCGCAAACGGCCAGAAAGTGATGTCAGTCTGCATCCTGTTCCATGAAGGGGTACTGTACACTTCACTTTCTCTTTCAAGCACACTGTTAGTGTCTGTTGTGAGTTGTGGAGGTGTTGGAAGGTGTCTGCTGTTGGTGTTTTGGAGAGAGTTCTGTGTGTAGTGTACTGTCCATACTGTCCTTGTTGAGTCCTGTGTCTCTTCCCATACGTGTTTTTGAGACTGTCTGATTGTTTTGTTGGGTGTACGTCTTAGGGGTCTCTTTGTAATTTCCACAGTTCTTAGGGGTTTTTTGTTGGTCATTTTTTTGTTTTCCTGAGGTCACCTGTGTTTTCTGAGATGTTGGGTCAGGATAGGGATGGCAGGATGTCTGAGGGGGCCTTGGGGGACTTCCTCTGGCTTGTAAAATTGTATTTGCCAAAGATGGTAGAGGTTGGGGGATGTATCCTACAGGGATACAATGTGAAAACCCTGAAGGTGAGGTGGGAGCACATCCAGGAGAAAATGATGTTTGGTTTGGACTGGACTGTCCAGCAGTGGAAGCCCTGTTGGCAGGATTGCGTGGGGTGTGAGGGGCACCTCCTGGATCACCTAGGACTCATCGTCGGCAGGCAAGGTGGTAAGTACATGACCAACTTTGTATCACATCAGAGGATGAATCCACTGGATACTAATTAGGATCAGGACAACATCTATGCCCACCTCTTGGAATGTGCTACCTGGCTAAAATACACGCCTGTCATGATATACTGTGCCACCCCTACGTGCTTTGATATTGGTTCACTTCACATGATCAACTAGCTGTCAATCTCAGTGAGATACACAATGTGGGTCATCAACATGTCAAGGGTCGTGATACACCTGTGTGGAGTAAAATGAACACATTTGACCAAACAGCGTCACGTCTATTGACATTGGTGATCAAAAACGTTAATCATGAAGCTGTGGAACAAGTTGAAATCTGTTACGTCACTCAGATCGTGGCAGGGATGTCCATTAGGACACAAGGCTGAAATTGACATGTGTTGTGGGTCAGACAGGCAAAGCAGATTGCAACATGTATTTAACGTGGCCACACACCTGACTATTACAGTGAATGAAATTGTATCGTGAAGCCATCAATGATGTACGTGAGTCTTGTGAAATGTGATGTTGATGACATTAATCTTACTTTCCATACATTTTCCACAGCTGGAATACTCTTGATCACACAAGGAGATGTGGATGCCTTCATGGACCCACAAGCCACTGTTGAGTGCTTTGCCCCTACGTTTGGATTGTATGTGTTGACATATAGAAGTCATGCCACAGGCCCTGTATGCTGTTGTACACAGTCTGGATGTGCATTACATGGACCTCACCTCTAGTGTGATGATGCTGCATCAACTCAAGAGTTATGCACATCAGCATCATGTGATGATGTAGGACAGCATTGCCCTTCCTGACTTGATATTGCAACTCCTCATATGATTCACTACATCCTAGCTATGTGCAAGCAAATAGTCAATGTTTTTGGTGATTTCATTGCAATGTCATAGAGCCGATCACGCAGCATCCCAAACATCTATGCACCCTGACATGATTGTGCAAGGGGGCCAGATGTGGGGCTGGCCATTGCAAGTGTAGACTGTTGTAAATTATGATAAGTTCCTCCCCTGAACATGCCACATCTGTTGTTGAGTATCATTTGCTACATGCTGTAGCATTCTGACAGGAACTTGTGACAAAAAATGAAAATACAGACTTATTTAAAAAATCAGAGAATGTACTATCATTATCATATGATGTTTGCCCACATGGTATCAACTGTGTCACCACAACTCAATGATTTGATGTAAGCTGTGTTTGTGGGTACTCGTGACACATTTAATGGGATTTGTCATTTGTGAACAATGGACAGACACATTTGTGATGTATTGTGCGTGATCTCATCCAAAAATTCAAATGATCATGGCTCATTGACATGGTATAATGTGTACCGGTAACCTTGGGGACATGTTGCATGTCCACTGCTACATCAAGTTAAATATGTTTACTGAGCATGGAATTATTTGTCACATGAATATAGTATAGTTTCGGGTACTGAATTTCTGAGCCCATTAATACAAACTTTGTACATCACTCCAGCCATTGCAGGTACATATCTGGAACGTGCACGGCCTGCATACAAAATTGTAAGATCTCGACTTCATGGAATTTATTACACAGCACAATATTCTCCTTCTTCAAGAAACCTGGCAGAAAACCCCCTCCCCAATAACCGGCTATTAAGAATTCCTGAACCCGGCTAAGAGAGCTACAAAATACGGAAGAGCAAAAGGGGGCCTCTCCACCTTTATTTCAACAGAAATCCCATGGCAAGCTTCTATCATAGACTTAGATTGTTCTTGGATGCTATGTGTCAAACTTGACGCCTCGCTGTTCTACAGTCTGCTTATACTCAACATCTATATCCACCCCTCATCCAAACAAAAGAGGCTAAGAATCGAACAACTAATTACATCATTAACAACATTAAAACTTGCCTATCCAGATGCTAACATCATATTGTCGGGTGGCGTCAACATGAATCTACAACATGGCAGGAAAAAGGGTACAACAGAGGCCACATCAGCCACTAATCGATGGGACACTATCGGTAAGAGATGCGCAGCCCGCATGGATGACCTCTCAATGTGTGTACTCAATGGTCGAAGCCCGACAGACTGGCCCGCAGCTCACACAAGAGTTACCCAAAAAACACGCTCAACCATTGACTACACCTTTACGGATTATGACCTTCTCCCGTATATTGTGAACTTTCAAATAAAAGATAGGGCGGAAAGCGATCATCAACCGCAATCTTTTACCCTATTAGGAACCTTCGCAACTCCAGCGAAAGCAAAGGCGATGTCTTTTCAAACACAATGTTATAACCTAAAACGCCTTTGCTGGAAAAAGGACAACATTGAGGACATCACAAGTACATATACCAGTCTCTTGGAAAGATTCAACCTCGAAACACTAAGTATAAAAGCCTGGGAGTCCTTCATTCACGAAGTAAACAAAAACATTTCAAAACATGCCTACGGCCATAAAGCAGGAAGCCCAAAAGGGGCAGTCTGGTTCACCAGAAGCCTGAGGAAACAAAAACAACAACTAAATAAGTACTTAAGACAACTACGATCCCGGGGACCAGAACACCCCCAGGAACTCCTGCTCCTAATCTCAAAAACAAGAAAAGAGCTAAAAAGGGACACAAAAATGGCCAAAAAAGAGTACCACGAACACATTTGGGCGAAACGTCTCCATGCAAGTAAACTAAGGGACTCCAAGCTCTTTTGGGAACACATCAATCAGCTAATTAACGGCAGGAACCGACACCATAATTTGGACATAATGGAGGTCACCTGGAGAGCCCATATCGAACTCTTATACAGCGAAACTTCAATTGCTCCAAATGGTGGAACACCAACTGGGAAGGGGGCCGCAGGTGGAGGACTAGTTAACGACATCCAGATCTACGAATCAACTGAAGTTTCCGTGTCGTTTTCAGAAGGACAAGTCCGAAAAATCATAAAAATTTAAAATCTGAGGGTGCTCCAGGTCCTAATGGACTACCAAACGCCCTGTTTCGGCATGACCCCTCATTTTGGTCCAGTCTACTGACTCCTTTTATACCAAAGCTATAGCCGCCAGTCTGATTCCTGAGTCCTGGAGAGGAAGTATTCTTAATCCAATCCACAAGTCGGGTTCCCGCTCGGACCCTTCCAATTACAGGTTGATTGCACTAATAGATGTGGAGGCGAAAATATATGCATCAAATCTTTTGGTGGAGTTAGAGGCTTGGGTTAGCCGAACAAACCTAATACCCTACACGCAAACCGGATTTCGGGCAGGGATGGGCACCCTCACTAACATCTCAGCGGTTACTCTCCTAGTCAATCAAGCCTTTGCAAAATCTAGGCCTTTGTACGCCTGCTTTATCGACCTCAAAGCAGCCTTCGATAAAGTTTCAAGAGCTAATTTATGGGCAAAAATGCAAGACTGGGGGGCCCCGCCCAAACTCCTGGAGGCCATCATCAATCTCTATTCACATACGTGGGTCCAAATCAAGAAAGGAGATGGGCGCAGCTTAACCGGCAAGATTCCAATATTTAATGGGCTAAAACAGGGTTGCGTCTTAGCGCCCTGTTTATTTAATATTTACACCTCCGATCTTGATAAGCGCCTTCGGTTAATTCAAGCCGATCCCCCAAAATTGGGCAATATACCAACACCGTGTCTCCAATACGCGGACGACATTGTTTTGCTAGCACAAACTCCCGTAGGCCTGCAGAAACTGATTATGGAATTAGGAGCTTACACCACCCTGAACCAACTTACGATTATCCATCAAAAAACAAAAGTTATGTGTTTCTCCAAGCACAATAAAACATCGAAAAAGCATACATTTTCCTGGAAATTGGGTGAGCGTCCACTGACCCGGCTAGCTTCCTACAAATACCTAGGCTTTCAGTTAGATTGCAAGCTTAACTTCAAGCTACATTTGGACCAAGGACGCATGAAAGCCAAACAACTGTTATTCGCTTTCAAGATCTTAAGAAAAAAGCTCATAGGCTGCTCTATCGGTCACCTGCTAAAAGTGATTGCCGCAAAATTCCTACCCTCTATCTCGTATGGCTCGGAAATTCTGAACATTAAAGATGCCACAGTTTTAAATACTCAATGGCTCAAACGTTCCGTCCATCATCCCCTTTTGTATCGCTTTGTTCGCCCTAAGTTGGCGGGGGTATGCCCAGACGTGGGTCCCTTGCTCACTTTGCCACTGGATTCAAGCAAGCCTGGCTGATGACGGCTGGAATGCCAGAAACCGGTCCTAGGATGCTTGTTTCCGGTCCAGGGAAGACATGGCTTGGCAGTTCGGGCTGGACTGTTCCCATGAGGCACAGGGTCAGACTGATTTGCATATGGCCATGTCTGATCTGGGGTGGTGGAGTGAGCTAAAGAATGATGATGGATTAAACCCAGATCAGTTGACTGGGGGTGAGTGTTTGATTGGCTCAAACGTTCCGTCCATCATCCCCTTTTGTATCGCTTTGTTCGCCCTAAGTTGGCGGGGGTATGCCCAGACGTGGGTCCCTTGCTCACTTTGCCACTGGATTCAAGCAAGCCTGGCTGATGACGGCTGGAACACCAGAAACCGGTCCTAGGATGCTTGTTTCCGGTCCAGGGAAGACATGGCTTGGCAGTTCGGGCTGGACTGTTCCCATGAGGCACAGGGTCAGACTGATTTGCATATGGCCATGTCTGAACTGGGGTGGTGGAGTGAGCTAAAGAATGATGATGGATTAAACCCAGATCAGTTGACTGGGGGTGAGTGTTTGATTGGCTCAAACGTTCCGTCCATCATCCCCTTTGTATCGCTTTGTTCGCCCTAAGTTGGCGGGGGTATGCCCAGACGTGGGTCCCTTGCTCACTTTGCCACTGGATTCAAGCAAGCCTGGCTGATGACGGCTGGAACGCCAGAAACCGGTCCTAGGATGCTTGTTTCCGGTCCAGGGAAGACATGGCTTGGCAGTTCGGGCTGGACTGTTCCCATGAGGCACAGGGTCAGACTGATTTGCATATGGCCATGTCTGAACTGGGGTGGTGGAGTGAGCTAAAGAATGATGATGGATTAAACCCAGATCAGTTGACTGGGGGTGAGTGTTTGATTGGCTCAAACGTTCCGTCCATCATCCCCTTTTGTACAGTTTTAAATACAGCACAATCCACATTTTTTAAGAGATTGTTTTTAATACTGCTACATACATCAGAGGCACAAATCCGCTTAGAATATGGATTAAAAAATCAGATTATGGCCAGACAATGCGCTCTAGTAAAGTATTACTGGAGGATGAGGGAAGCAGAAGACTACACTCTAGCCCACCACTGCTGGGTCGAGATTGAAAATCAAGTAAGGCTAGTCAATTCAACCACGACAGTTCTGAAGGAATCCTTGTCGGCACTACAGCTAGAGGATGCTTGGTTCACCCCTGCAACGTACTCCGGATTCAAAAGCGTGGTGAATAATGCTATCAAGCGGATCTCTTTATTAACAGATAAAACCACCTTTGCAAAAAAACATCACGCTTGGGCGGTGATACAGGCCTACCAGAGGCTGAAGCCGCAACAGTATCTGATTGAACACTTCTCTCACCAGAAAAAGCACTATCTGACGCTGCTACGAATGGGGTCATTTCCCTCAAAGGATCTGACCCCAAAATGGAAACACACATGGCCATTCAAGGAATGCTGCCTTTGCGGTCAAGGGGACGAGTCACTATTACACTTACTGTGTACTTTCCCTTCTTTATTGGAAACTCGAAAAACCATCCTTCTGGAGACCCTAAGGAAGGAACAAATAAGAACATGCAGAGCAGCAGTCATCAGGTGTCTTGGAGGGTCGTCGATTCCCCTGTCCTGCAGAGCCATAAAATTCTGGAAAATCGCGGCAAAAGATTTGGAAAAAAGTGACTCAGTTCAAGTAGCCAAATAATACCTTGTTGGCACATATTCTTTAAATGTACTGTTGTACCTGTCAATATTTTAATTCAATTAGTTGTCCACCATTCGCGGTTACGACCTTAAGGCCTTTTATAATATGCTTTTAAGATGTACACTTAAAGTATTGTGTTTCATGATGGTTCTCCATCCTTTTATGATTTTTAACAAATCAAATAAAAGTATATTTTGACTTGACATATCAGAGTGTACATACTTAAGAGGATACATTTGAGTAATGATGTTGATGTGTATGAACAGACCTGGAATCCATTGACACCCAGCACTGATGTGCATGTTGGCAACTGTCATTTCTTATAGCAGTTACAGTTGACATTGACAGTTAGTTGTCCAAAGAGCAGGTCACATAACCACAATAACAACGTGAGTACGTCTCACAAATGGCTGACTGACATGATCAAACGTCAACAACTTTGGCAAAAAAATCTTGTCCAATGTAACACAGATTGTTGGTACATAAATTTGTCCCATAGATTACTTTCAAATTTGATAATGATTCTCGTGAATCATTTCCATGCTGATGTAAGTCAGAAGGCCTCTGTAGCCAATGCAAAGTTTGGTGTCACAACATTGTCTTGGCCAGACTATCTCAGACTCAGTGCCAAAGCAGGGAAAATCAACTCAACGTAGGACAACATCAACTCATGCATCAGATACCCTTTCACACTGCATTTAGGTGATGAGGGGTTGAAATTGTTACACTGCTAAGCCCATTCATCATCACACAGAACCATTTCCACAGGAGCACCTTGAATATTGTGGAGTGCGTAAAATTTTAGACTGTGTCCAAAATATTTTTAAAATATGCTCTTTACGGTGACATGCTCAACAGTTCATCAATGTATATGTTACGAGTTGGTCATCAGAGTGTGACACACATGAAAAACCCTATAGTTCATGATTGATCAAGTACCTGACGGTGATCCTTGCATCACATTGACTAACATGTTTTCAAGTCAGACACCACAGCACTGTTGTGTGAGGATGCATTCCTTAGCACTAGCATGAATATGTTCACACTGCCACTGGTTGAAAAGCAGTGCAGCCAAATTTGTGGTTGACATGCAGCAGCTTTGCTGTCCCATTGGGTCATAGCACAGAAAGGTGCAGAGCAGGTTAATCCTGCTACACAATGATTCATGCAACATATGCCCTCTTTACTTGCATTCATGTAAAATCATCTGCAGGGTTCCACCAATTTACAAGTAAATGTATACATAATCTATTATGGACATGTAGCTGTGTTGACACCTCAAAAGTGTCCCAAAAACAATAACTTTCCATTTCCTAAAATGTACTACATGACTACCACTGTTGTGATTAGTCATCTGACATTATTGCAAACTGTCTTTGTGTAGTTGGAATGGTCAGGGTCTGGTATGGGCCTGTTAAAATTCATCCTGACGGAACTCCTCCTGTTGGACTCAAACGTTGTTTGTTGGCACAGCCTAATTGAAAACAGCTATTCTACAACTGTTGTCACTGCACTCTGTGCCTGCTTTTTCCCATCCCATGTTCACCATGTTGTCATCAACATCTTATTCTGATTTCTGGTATTATGTATTTAGGAGTTGTCAGGTCATGTGTGATGTAGCGTGTTTTTTATGATGGTGTTAATAAACATATTGCACGATTTTTTGTGCCAATTATGCAGAATGCCATCATGTTTTTTTGAGTCAGAAAACATGACATGTTTTTGTTTTTTTCAGACAACATGTCACCAGAGGAACAGTGGCAGTTCCTACAGCGTAAGGAACGGTACCAACACATTAGGCGTGTGGCAAAGGGCTATAATGACATGGCACGAAAGTACCGTGAGGAGAGGGCTTCTGGCAAGTGGAGCTCCATTTCAGACAGCACCAAGAGAGGTGGCAAAATACATGCTACCCTGACTGCCTCCACGACACACCAGAGCCAGACCGAACCAATCCCTGGCCCTACAGGCGTACATCATGGCACACAGAAACAAACCTTGGCTGTTCTAGGACCATCAACAACTCCTCCACGTGCTGCACCCACCTCTACTCCAAGCATTGTAGCCCCCTCACAGAGTGCTCAACTAGGCACATCATCAAGAGCTGCAGGACAACAACAGAAAGGATGATGCAGCCCCATGAACCACCCTGCTCTGGGGCAAAAGTTAGCAGGCCACCACCGATGCAGGTACCCTCGCACCATTGTGCAAGAGTGTCTGAGTTGAGTTGAAGATTGTGCATGTGCAGGAAGGGGGACCTTACTGCACATACACAATCTTTCCCACAACACAGGCACCCCTGCACAATGGTACAAGTGTGCCTGCATTGGTGGTGGCATGCTAACTTTTGCCCAGAGCCGGGTGGTTCACGGGGCTACATCATATTGTTGTCAATGAGATGCAGCCGTGTTTCCAATGCGGCTGAGTGTGGTGTTGAGCCAAGGAGGCCAATGCGACACTCTGCCACCTCTCCAGTCAATGTGCCCCTTTGCTTGTTCATGTAGCCCATATTTTGTAGACTCATGAATGGTAAATTTGCTTTATATTTTAATATTTTGATGTGCTGAATTTCAAGTCAATGACACCACCATTATGTGTCTTTATATGTATTCAACAGCTAAAGTGACGTGTATATACCACCAGGTACCTATGTATCTGGAAATAGATCTGCACACAGTGTGGGTGTGCACTGAGGGATATTTAGTTGGACATGAGCAACATTAGTTCCCACCCCCCACTTCCCCCAGTCCCTGGTTGTTACTTACCCCGTTGCTGATGTAGCTGGTCATGTTCAGCACTATCCTGTCCCTAGACTCCAACCAAGGACTCCTCGCAGATGATTGTGGACACCTTTTCCTCCAAGGCATCCAGCTCCAGCTGTGGCGCTGGACTCCCACCTCCGGTCTGCAGTGCTGCCTGCCGATTGTTGGACAGTTTCTGCTTGGTCTTGCGCTTAGCATCATGCCAGCACTTCTTGCAGCCAGACACTGTCCTCTTGACCTCTGCTACTGCATTCACCTTGGCTAGGATGGACTGCCAGATTGCATTTTTGGTCCCCAAGGACACCGTGGAGCTGACAAAGAGCTGGTGTTGTTTGTCTGTCACCTCTGCAATCAGGATCTCATTTTCCTGCTGGCTGAACCTGGTTTCCCTCTTCCTCTTCCCCTGGGTCTGGTCCTCCTGGCTGTTAGGAGGGTTAGGGGGGTGTTATCTCCTGCAATACTGGGTCCAGGTTGCTCCATGTTGCTTCAGCACTTTTTTTCTTTTTTTGTAATTCACAGGCTTTTTGTAGCTTATTAATCCCGCGAAGCGTGAAAAAAGTGCTGTCACGCTGATTAACGTGCATTTTCTGCCTGCTGACTGGCCGGCCAACACTTTTTTTCATGTTAGCGGCAAGATTTTTATCGCTGTAACGCTGGTCTTAATGTCAACAATTCCCGCCACGATAAAAAACTATTGCCATGTAGCGACGTATTGTAAATACGTCGGTAACATGGCAATTGTTTTCAGCGGTACGCAGCGGAAAGAAAATTGCCGCTAACTGACGATAGTGTTAGTTAGCGGCAATTCTTGTACATATACCCCAAGCATCCTAGGACTGGTTTCGGGGTTTCACCCCTCATCAGCCTGACTCCAGTGGCATTGAGAGCACGAGACCCACGTCTGGGCATACCCGTCCCACTCGGGGTGACAAATGCAAAAAAACAATTAATGGACAGAATGCAGAACAATGTCATAAATTCACTCCAGCAGAGATCTGGGCCTAAATCCATCGTTTTTTTGCTCCCCATGCCATTCCAGTTTGAACCCAGCCATATGCAAATCAGTCTTGACCCTGTTTCCTACGGGAACATTCCAGCCCGAACTGCCAGGCCAGGTCTTCCCTGGACTGGAAACAAGCATCTAAGGACCGGTCCAGTGAGGACCTTGCTTGGCAGTTCAGGCTGGACTGTTCCCATGCGGCACAGGGTCAAGACTGATTTGCATATGACTGGGTCTAGACTGGGGTGGCATGGTGAGCAAAAGAATGATGGATTTAACCCAGATCTATTGACTGGGGGTGAATATTTGATTTGTTCAGTGACAGAAAGTCCTTGTGAAGACAGGGGAGATCGGAATGTGAGTACAAGGGAGAAGGGCTCATCCCATTATCACCCACGCGGACTATGACCTAGTCCTAGCCTTTGACCCCATAAACAGTGAGGGAACACTGAAGACCACAGCCTCAACCAGACGTACCTGCAGAGAGCCACAAGCGCCCTAACCCAAAATGTAATTTAAGTCCAAATCTTACCCCTAGCCAAAAGTTGTGAAACTTTCTGTGCTGCAATTGGATCCTGCATCATTGAGCAGAAGAACACCAAAGAATTCCAAGTGGAGAAGGATATAGTGAGCCACCAGGGGCTCCCTGCTGTCACATGCATCTTGAGGAGAGGCCAGGTCCAGCCAAGGATTTAAATAAAGAAATGTCAGATGGCTTGTGGCCGAGTCTGCACTGAGAAGCTGTGTAGGGTGTGACATTGTGTGTAGCGTGTACACTGCTAGGCCCTGCCTGGGGCTACAATACAATGATGACTTAGATCACAGCTCCTAGTCTAGCTAGTCTTGCTTTCTCCAAACTTTAGACTTGCTACGAGAACCTTTTCCAGCCTCTTGCCCTGCTTGGCTCCGTCAAGCCGCTCCTTCAACCAGTCATTTTAACTGTCAGTGCTTCTGAGCCCATGCAAATGATCTCACAACCAAAACTATAGCTCACCAAAAGGCAGAGTACTGTTGGTTGAGAAGCTGTGAATGGCTGAGGGTGTCACGTGTGACACACAGTCATTTAGAACTACTGCCTTTAGTCTTGAAAATGCACACTTTGTCAAAACTCCCATTTTCTCTCTACAGGCTTCATTCCACCTCCATCCAAATACATTTTTGGCAACGGGCACCTACAGCACATCAGCTTCTATCTTGCATTTATGAAGGGAAGGTAAAGTCAACACTAGACCTTACTTCTACCCCATATCCTACATTCCTGCAAATCCATGTCAATCTTCTTGAATCCCTTGAATCCTTGAATCCCTCCGTCTTATGACCATTATGGCAGTATCAGCACCAGTAATCATCACTGACTCTTCTGTCCTTTCCAGGGTCGTCATCTTTGCTACTTTCCAGTCCGCTACCTCTCCTGGTCATGTCTGTTGGGGTTTTAGGATTCCAAGTTGGGTTGCTACTTGGACCCTCCAATTTTGTCTGATATTTAAACTTCCAGTTGTGTCTGATCCATGTCTCCTGGATAAAGGGGCTTTACATCCCCCACCACCTGTTGTGTGTCTTAGCCTGGGCTGTTGGAGCCTCCAGGACACACACAATTCCACAGCTGAAGTATGTTGACCTGCGCTGGAGCTGAGGCATCAATTTCAGCATTCTACAATTTTTTTTGCAATAGATCCAGAGTATGAAGTGCATGGGAAAAAGCAAGGGGAATGTTTTTAAGTAATCTGAGGGAAATGCATTCTTTTTTTGTTATGAAAACTCAGTTGGTTAATCTAATCACTGCAGATGTCTGTGTATGTAATTAGGCAGTCACAGGAATCATCTGTGATTCTGGGTTCTGGGGTGTGATGCACATTTATGGTGCTTCTAGGTCTTATCTTACGACACAAAGCACTTTGAATATGTCATGATTTAAAAATGTTGTTACATGGAGTATAACATAGGCTGCCACTAAATATACAGAAATTTAGGGCCTGATTTAGACCTTGGCAGACACGTTACTCCGTCACATCGGTCATGGATATCCTGTCTGCCAAAATATAAATCCCATAGACTATAATGGGATTTATTTTTCGACGGATGGGATATCCGTCACCGTTGTGATGGAGTAATCATCCACCAAGATCTAAATCAGGCCCTTAATGTTTAACATAAAACAAGTTTGTTAAAAATATATATTAATATGTAATCAAACTGTGCCTAGAGCAAACCTTTTTTAATAAGTTTTCATTAGAGGGACACTCTCCAGAAGTCAGCTGATTTCATTACCTCTCAAAACTAATAAATCTTTGTCACCATAAAGTCTCAGATGACTCCATCAATTAAAGCCATATACTGGCACCAAACCAGCCTTTAGATTTGTTGATTACCATATTTACATTTCTTTCAGGGGTAAAGCACACTCAAGAAAAGGCTGTTTTTTATTTCTCTGTCTGACTCACCCGTGGTTTTACAAAACAGGGGACCCTTTCATTCACTTTCAACTAGAGGCACCTGAAGGTCGACATTATCAGTTCTGGAACAGATATTTTTAACAAAAAGTATGGTAGCACTTATTGTAGCATAAAAAAGATTGGATACCTCGTACCCAATAGATCTGAGTGGACACCATTTTTAAAGCACACACTCAGCAAACTTCTTGGTCTGGAGAAAATAAATTCTCAAAGTGGGAGTTTGATTTTTCAATACAAAACACAGATGGCCTGACATGCAGCGAGCTTTCTCCCTGTGTTTGGGAGCCATTCTACATTTTGCCTGTCTGTATCCATCATGCCTAAAGCAGGGAAAATAAGTTATGTAGCCCCGCCCTCAATAGGGTGGGCCGACAATCACTGTGACACATGGGCTTTAGACAAGCTGATGTAAAGATCGCCCTTCTGCCAACTCTAAATTGAGGGGGGGGAGTTGAGTCTGCTAGGGCGGAAGCACCACAGAAATATGGTGGGCCTTCCACTCCCCAAATAAATGAGACACTTGGGGCCCGATTCACAGAACTAACTTAAGACAAAATCCTAAACTTACTACCGCTTTGGTATTCACAGAAGGCACTTACTTACTCATTTTGAGTATCTTACTCATTTTGAGTAACTTACTCATTTTGTGTAATTTACTCATGTTGGTATTCACAGAAGGCACTTACTCATTGATGAGTAAGTGCTTTCTATGAATACCAAAATGAGTAACTTACTCATTTTGAGTAACTTACTCATTTTGTGTAACTTACTCATTTTGAGTATTCACAGAAGGCACTTACTAATTAATGAGTAAGTGCCTTCTGTGAATACTAAAATGAGTAACTTACTCATTTTGAGTAACTTACTCATTTTGTGTAACTAACTCATTTTGGTATTCACAGAAGGCACTTACTCATCAATGAGTAAGTGCCTTCTGTGAATACCAAAATGAGTAAGTGCCTTCTGTGAATACCAAAATGAGTAAGTGCCTTCTGTGAATACCAAAATGGTAGTAAGTTTAGGATTTTGTCTTAAGTTAGTTCTGTGAATCGGGCCCTTGGTTTTCACCTCTATTGTTAGACCTGGCACCATTGGCGTGGGTCTCCCTTCCATTTTTTGCCTTTACCTCCTGTGTTTTGCTGTGTGTTGGACTCCATTTTTGCTGGTCTAGATGCTTTGAACACTTTGCCACTGCTGTTCAGTGCCAAAGTGCAAGTGCTCCCTTTGTAAATTATTGTTATGGATTAGTGATTCCATGATTGGCTTATTTGATTTACTTGTCAGGCCCTAGTACAGTGCACTATGTGTGCCCAGGGCCTGTAAATCAAATGCTGCTGGTGGGCTTGCAGCACTGATTGTGCCACCCACAGAAGCAGCTTGTAAATGTGACTCAGGCCTGCCATTGCAGAGCCTGTGTGCAGTCTGGGACTGCCATGTCGACTTGGCAAGTGCACACACTTGCCAGTCCCTAAACCTTCCCTTTTCTACATATTAGTCACCCCTAAGGTAGGCCCAAGGTACCCCTGTGGGCAGGGTGCATTGTATGTGAAAGGTAGGACATGCCCTGATGTGTGTGGCATGTGCTGATAGTGAAATACTGCCAATTTCGTTTTTCACTATTGCAAGGCTATCTGTCCCCATAGGACAGAATGGGGAGTTTGTTTATAACATCTTATAAACATAACTGACCCTAGGAACACAATAGAAAAGTAAAGTTTAGTATGCCTGAACTCAGAATGTTAAAGTGCATCTTTTAGTGAGGGTGATTTTTACATTCTGTGCTTGAAAATACCACTTTTAGAAAGTAGGTATTTTCTTGCCTAACCATCCAGTGTGCCTCTGCTAGGTTTGTGTATTGCATGTCTGGCTTTTGGAGGACAGGGGCTGGAGAGGGGCAGCGGCTCCAGTAGTCTGATGAGTCAGGGCTGGGCTGAATAGGCATGAGCTGCATTTGGAGTGGTGGGAGGAGTAGCACCTTCACCTGAATAGGGCTATGTCTGCCTTCCACAATTACGGCTCCGCCCCCCTGTGGTGTGTCTGGAGCCCTCACACTGACAATAGAGGTTGTTGTGCACTTGCAAAGTGCCCCACAGAACTGGTTTTGGATGGATACAGACACTCTCTGCCTTCAGAGAACAAAGGATTTTGGAGTATAAAAAGAGGGGCCCAGACCCCAGACTTTTAGATCACTTCTGGGAAATCAAGAGGAACCTTTGCCAAGGCGAAGAGCCGGATAAGCTGAGGAGGAATACTGCCCCTGTGCTGTTTGCTGTCTGGGGTTGGCCTGCAGTGGCTGCTTGCTGCCAAGGAAAGGAGAAAAAGGACTTTGCTGTTTACTTTGTCACCTGCTTGAATAAAAGATCTCCAAGGGCTTGAAACTGAGCTTGCCTCCTGTTCTGAAGTCTCAGGGACACAAAGACTTCACCACCAGCTCCCCTGAATTCCCTTGCTGGGAATTCCAACCTGCAAAGAGGTGCCTGATGCTGTTTAGGACCTCTAGAGACTGTCTGTTGCTGGGAGCTGGAGAATCGACGCAACATCGAAGAAGCGTGACGCATCCGCACCTATTTCTGACGCATCGCCGAAGAAACCGTCGCAGCGCCTGCCACTGCTCGAGAAATCGCCGCACGACGCATCGGGTGCAACGATCTCCAAAGTCCGAGATCACCACACCGATCCCGACGCAAGCCTGCTGTGCAGCTGGACAAAGCCAAGCATCATACCGGATCGACGCATCGCAACGAGGCACCAAGACTGTCGCATCGTTGGGGGACGCAGTAAGAAACCGACGCATCAACTCCCCACGCAGTAAGAAAACGACGCATCACCTCCTCTCTGGTAAGGAACCGGCGCATCACCTCCCCTGGTTGGCAGTAAGGAACCGATGCATCACCTCCCCCGGAGCAAGGAACCAACGCATCACCTTCCCTGCGTGTAAGGAACTGACGCATCACCCTCCCTGCAGCCATTTTGTTTGTCTTGCGTGACGCATCCCAGGTACTTTGTGAGAAAAGTGTCGCATTTACAACTTGCATTGAACTGAACTATTTCTACCATTTAAAAGTTATATTTTTATTACTGTATTGTGGATTTTTGTCGTTTGGTCTTGTTTTGGTTTAGATACATATTACTTATTTTTCTAAACTGGTGTGGTGTCCATTTGTAGTGTTTTCACTGTATTATTGTATGTGTTCACAAATGCTTTACACACTGCCTCTGAGATAGGCCTGTCTGCTCATGCCAAGCTACCAAGGGGGTGAGCAGGGGTTATTTTGGGAGTGTATCCCCCTTACCCTGACTAGAAACAAGGGTCCCTATTTGGACAAAGGTACCTACCTCTGCCAACTAGAGACCCCCATTTCTAATATCTATCTTTGATTCTTGTGCCTTGAAACCACCAGCATGCAGTATAGATTGCTTAAGAAAACACCAAAAATGATTGGGTAAACAACATTGCATCATTCTTTAGAGAGTAGGACAGGTTGGAGGTTGTTTAGGCTTATCTACTTGAGTTCAAGGGATGAGAAATAGGACTGCAATCTCTCGACCTTTGTATTAAAAAATGATACCATTTTACATTTAGCAAAACCCAAACTTGTGTGTATACACAAACACACCCATCAGACTTTCAAAGCATCACATTAGAGTCAACCACTCAGATGTAACAAATCATCTCATACTACTACTAAGACATGTTTTATTTCAAATTCTGTATCTCAGGTCTCAAACACCCCAAGGGCTCTTTTCCACACAGTCTACAATCTCACTAATATTAGCCTGTGTGAAAATGACCATGCCCTGTCCTCTCCAATTGGTTATGATAATTTGGCCTCTTTTTCTATAAGAAAATCAAGCTCATTCATGATTGTATTAACTAGCTTCAGGTTTCATCCCGTCTCATACAGTATGATTACAAGCATTTGCCCTTTTTGTCACTCCTACAACAGCTCTCCCAATGATTGAGAGAGGAGAGGTTTTCTCCTTACTTACTTCCCTAAAGTTGGGATCCC
This sequence comes from Calotriton arnoldi, assembly GCA_963921515.1. NCBI lineage: Eukaryota > Metazoa > Chordata > Amphibia > Caudata > Salamandridae > Calotriton > Calotriton arnoldi. The sequence goes on from CAWUFW010006354.1 coordinate 1,064,113, forward strand.
TAGATGATGTATGTCCAGCCAGGACTGTAAAGTCTATACACTTTCTTTTACTATCATCCTTAATACCCGTTTTCATCTGTCACTGCCCCTAGTGAATGGAAGAAATGGGCCGTAAAACCCCTTTTAAAAAGATCAAACTTAGACCTAAGGACAGAAGCTAACTATAGGCCCATCTTTCTTTCACCAGGTGTCACAAAAATTGGTGACAAGTTTGTTCTAGCTCACCGGCTTTCTAAACATCTTGAAGAGTGCCAGTTACTAGATGCTAGACAGAAGAATTAAAGGCTTGGTTTAAGTACTGACACTGCCCCTGTAGCTGTATTAAATGCTGTCAAACAACGTTACAATGATAGCATTTCCACCTACCTTATCCTGCCGCTGTAGTTGTATTGTCTTATTACCTCCAAATGAGGATCTTGAGGAAAACCTTCTTTTTATTCTGTGCCACTTGAAAGCTTGTGCTGTTAATGCTACAATCATTTCTAAATTGAACTATGCCAATACTTGCTACATTGGCCCTCCTTAGCGACTATTTAAAAGCTTCAATGACTTCAGAATATGGCAGCATAAACTGTCATGAATTTCAGGAGATCTGATAGGTCCTCTGAGGCATACCATGGGCTGCACTGATTTCTAGTTTCCGGAAGGATAAATTATTATATGTTCTGCTGCCTTGAGAGCCTGTTATGGAACAGGCTGCTTATGTGTTTGCTTCCAAGTCTAAGTGATGCCTTAATTTTGGCTGAGTTGAAAGGGATTAGACCGTGAGATAAGAAGGGGTGTTTCTTCTCTTTTTTTGCTTCCTCTGTTTGGAATGCATTCTGTCTTGGCCGGAGCAAAATGGAAGACCATTCAATGTTTAGGAAAGTTCTTAATAGTCATTTATTTTATTAATTATCTTTATATCTTTTCTGATGTTGTTAGTTTAGTGCCAAAATGCTATAGGGCATTCGTTGCACATTAGTAAGTAACAACTAAACCCATATTATATCTTCCACGTATAGGTTTCTAATACTTTAAGTGAGTGCTCTCAGACACGAAACGCAGGGCAGGTGGCATTTTTAGAAGAAATCGAACAGAAATAATGGGTTGTGGCTCTTGTTCTTTGCCAATGGAGCATTGTCATCTGGGGGACAGCTCAGGTGTCTGGAACATGACCTATGGGCAGGCTAAGAGGTAGCTCAGTTATGTAAAGACTGAACATCCTATTTATGTCTAACCAGATGCATACATCTTTTGTCTAAATCAAACACCACTATGACATGTTTCTCTCACAGTGCATTAAGACAGATGAAGAATTTTCAGAGTGCAGCATTGTAAGACAGATGAAGAATTTGCTTTAATGTGTGCGTTATGTGGGTTTTCTCTGAGATGATGTCTATGCCAAGGCACTACACCAGCACTCCCCTTGAGTAGGCGTTAAATCGCAGTGTCCTGATTCATCAAACTAGTGTAGTTTAGCAGCAAAATGCTTGAGAAATCTTATTCTGCTGTCAAACTAAGCCTGAGTTTGGTAAAAGCAGCATAACTCTGATATTCAAACACAACCTTGCACACTGCAAGGATGGCCACGCTCACTCAGGAAAATCGGTGTACTCACTAGGGTGGATGGTAAATTCTGCTCCGCCAGTGAAGTTTGCGGAGTTTTTCCCACTCTGCATTATGCTTGTAACATCGAATTCCGGCAAAACTCTGCCAACCGCAGCGTGGCAGAGTTTTTTCTTGAGCGCAGCTCAGAGCGAGCAAGAATTTGCATCCTCTAGTGCGATTTTCGGGTGCTAAGACGGCACCCAGTGCGATTTTCTCAACGCAAGTAGTCGCAGGTGGTTGCAACCTGAAAAAGCTTCAAATAAGTAGACAATCTACTTGAGCAGCAGCAAAGAAGCAGCGCCCCCTCTAGCACACCACATGGTGCAGTTTGCCCAGATTTCTCAGTGCGGAACAATCTCCTAGCGCTAAACATCAGCATGACATGCCGATTCCACCCACTCGCGTATCTCACTGAGTTTTCATGTAACTCTGCAGAATTCCGCAAAGTTAAACTCCGTGAGTTCCACCTACCCCTCGTAATCAGTAGGGCTCTTGTGGTCAAACCACTGACACTGATTTCCCTGAGCGAGTGTAGTCTTCCTTGCCACATGCAAAGTTTTGTTTGGATTGAAAGTCTGGGGACCTCTCCTGGCATACACGGAACACCACAGATAGGCTCAGACAGATCAAAAAGCATAGCAGTGGTGAGCTATAAATCTAACATTCTGTATAACAGGTTCACAATGCAAAAGCATTGCACAAAGAAAATGCTACTTTGTGCATTCCTAGTTCCAGTGCTACAATGGCAAACTTATAACCAGGCTGTCTCCCTGATGTCTCTCTTGTGGCCCTATTCATGGGAGTCCCTTTCTCCATCCAGCCCCGGATGATTGCTATATTACTATAGACGTTTAGGACTGCCCATTATAGCGAATGTCGTCAGTCTTCTCAAAGGAATTTTAGAGAAATTTGTAATAAATGTTGCATTTTATAATACACAATGCCCGTGCAGAATTTTAAAACAACATTGATGCTTTAGTGGATGTAAGGCTTTTTGTGTCAGGGTTTTCAGAACAGAATTGAAAGCATGGTTGTTGTTATTATAAAATATGCTTATGAGAGGCACAACTTTTGTTTCTTTTGGAGTGCCCTCTTTGCAGGACATTGCCCATCAGCCAAACACTTTATGTGAGCTGGAGATTGAGAGATACTTGTGCCTTTTGCATGTTAGGGCACCATTTGTTGCAAAGTTGTTTCAAGGCAAATACCTTTTTTGCCAGTTGTTTAAACTTGCAGGCTTAGCTTTCTGCATGGATGCAGCTCAGTCATCTCATATGAGAACTGCTCAAAATGGGGTGCTAACAACAACTATTTTATTTAGATTTAGGTTAGCACAGATTGCTGACAGAGTAATTAACAAGCATTAATATAGCCAACTGTTCAGCACTCATTCAATCTCAGGAGGAATGGAAGATATATTTGGAATCAATCCCGAGACTTGCCAGTCACACATCCCAAAATCAGGTGTGTTAACCCACAAAGCTCAACATTCTGAGACCTGCATGTGTGCGGCTTCCAGACAAGCATATGTTGCTACGTCCTGATGAGCAGACTGAAAATGTGAGTTTGGTCAACAGTCAGACAGGAACATCTTTCTGAAGATGAAATAAAAATATTTCATGAGCTCACTCTCATTTCACAGACTGAATTTTAAGAGAATCCACAAAAAAGGTCGAGGTCTTGAAATAAGTTTTTGAAAACTGGTTCTAAAGTGCTTTGTATTGAAACCTTTTTAGTTGTTAGATCACTCATTCACCTTTTGAAAGATCTCTGTCAGTAGCATAGAAACATTATCAAATCCACTAAAGCATGTTTGTTATATCGGATTTGACCAGTATGTTTAAAATGCATCGTGTACCACTATTTTCTCATAATGGCTCTAAAGATAGCTCTGCCCAATTATTTGAGGTGTTAGCTCTGCTTCAATTTACTGACCTGTTTGCCCCACCCTCGAAGTTTGAGTCTAGTTGCACCCCTGCCACTTCTAGACTTAGATTTGCTCAAATTTCTATTGTGCCCATATAGCCTGTGCATTTTCAACTGTTACTTCTCTCTCAGCTCTCTAAACACTTTCCTCAAGTATTTACCATTGTTCTCCATTTTTGTAAATTGGTATATCCGCTGCCCACATCTATTGGCCTAAAAGCATCTTACATCTACTCTCTTCTGATTGGTCCAGTGGAGGGAAAAGTAGGCTGCATCTGTGATCTTTAACTATTTTCCACCGTTTGCTCGACTGACTTTGTAGGTTTTACAATCCTATATTAGGCAAGCACTTTACACAAGCACCAGACTTTATTTTTGTTAAAGCACAGGAAGAGTAAACTATTTGCCCAGAATTTGCAGAGGCCAGGCCTTGAACCTGGTCCAGCAGGTCCAAAGTTGGAGGTTCTGGTCATTTGGCCGCATCCCCTCCCACAACTCAATGAATGGTTTCATAAGTGAGAAGTTGGTAGTCCCACATCTTCTCCCTCCTAGACGACAGAGTTAGGTCCACACACACACAGAAAGATTTTTTGAGGTCACTTTTTCTGGCCTGGGGAAGAATCCTAGTTGGTGCACCGGGAAATAGTCAAATGTGAATTTATGGTACTATGAAGTCCCAGCCTTGACAGAAAGCACTGCGAATATGTAAGGCATTTGTTAAAAAACATATATTACACACAGTTAAAACCGGTTGCACGGCTTAAAAAATCTATTACATTCAGTGTAAGATAGCCTGCACACACTATAACACAGCCACAAAAAGTGAAAAAATATTGAAGGCCATATTTACAAGGAAGTTACACTGCGTTACTTCCGAAGTAAAGGGATGCGTCATATTTACAACAATATGACGTATCCCCTAGCTCTCCCCTGTGCTGGCGCAGGCCCCCTTGCACCATGGTACAAGAGTGCCTGTGTTGCAGGGATTATTGTTTTTGCGCAGAAAGGGACACCTTCCTGCACAAAAACAATCATTAAAGGCATTTCCCTCTTTCTATGCGTGCTGCATAGAAAGAGGAACACACGAGGAGAAATAAAGGTATTTCTCCTTGTTGCGCTCTCTTACGCCTCCCTGGGGAGGTGTAGGATTCTGCCACATTCCAAGTTTTACTAAACTTTGTAAATCTGGGAATGCGGCAGAATTCATGGGTGTTGCATGGAACACCCATGGAACGCCCCTTTCACGCAAGTGCTGCATGAAAAGGGGCCGTATTTACAAAGAAACAAAAAGCCACGCAGGGTGGCTTTATGTGACCTTGTAAATATGGAGCACCACACTGCGCCGCTGGTGCATCACAAAGCACTGGCTGCGCATGGGGCTTGTAAATATGCCCCTAAGTGCTTACAGTACTTTCAATAGCTAGATTTGTAGTAAAATGCAATCAGACTGTGCCTAGTGCAAACATTTTTTTAAGAGTGTCTAATATTAAAATGTCTTCCAGAACTTGTAACACCCTTACAGTACCTCTCAAACAGAATAAGTCCTTGACATCATGAAGTTTCAAATTATTCTATTAATTAAAGCCTACACTGACTCCCAAGCAGCCTTTAGATTAGCTAATTAGCCAATTGCAGGCACTACATTTCTTTCAGGTAGCAGGCACCCTGGAGAGCAGGCTTGTTTCTTTTTTAGCTATTTGCCTCTTCTCTTGCTTCACAGTACAGGAGCCTCTTTCAGCCTGAGGTAACTCAAGGTCGACAATAACTGTTTAGGAATGGTTGTGGTGCTTTTTAACAATACAGTAAGGGAACTGTTTTGGTAAAATAACAAAATGCTTGGGAAAGTTGTCCCTAGTATATCCTTTCCACTTCAACCTCTGCCCATTCTCTGGTTGTGGACCTGCAGCTCTGTCTGTCCTCCGGTGCATGCATAGGTTCACTGCAGAACAAAATGGCGTTGCTCGTATCAACACCTTCCGCACTGGGCCACTCTCTTCCAGAGATCTAGGCTTCTTTGTCACACCAGGTCATCAATGCGATGCACATGGTGCTCTGGAGATGACCACAAGGTCTCACTTTGTGATGATTTGAGATTGAACAGAAGCTTTGCTTCCCTAAACTTCCTACAACACACCATAGGGTTTTAGGGTGCCGTTTTATGTCAACAGAAACGATTTTAAGTTTAAAAGACTTTATTTAAATAGCAAGATAAACAGACAAGATTAACACTATAAATAAGGTAAGCAACAATTATATTATACGAAAAATCTGATAAACAGTGAAAGTCTTTATGATTTTAAATAGGAGGGGAACTTAGTAGTTAAGGTTCCTAAAAGGGATGGAGAATGTTAAATGTATATGAAATATTTGTTTAATTTGTGCCAACACTTTATGCCAAAAAGAAAGTGTACTGGGACATCTAAACAAAATATGCATAAGATCATAGTTTGGAAACTTACATGACCAGCATTGGGATGAGGAGTTTGGGGAACATTGGACAGGAGTAAAGTAAAGCCTGTGATAAAGAAAAAATAAAGTGTGAGTAACACTGGCTGTTCTAAGAATTCTATAACTATGTGACCAGATCTTGTTCCCAAAAAAAGTATGCCAGGTCACCCCAATGTCTTTTTCCCAAAGGAGTTCAGGTTTGTACTTGGCTCGAGAAGAAGATGATGGTGAAATATTTTTATATAGATGCTTTAGGGCAAGCGGCGAGAGGGTTAGTAAGGTCTGAATTATGTGATATGGAAAGGGGGGCCTCTTGCAAGGAGAAAAGAGCATCTAGAACCAAATTAATAAGTAGTGAAAAACAGCTGTGAAAAGATTTGGGACATTGGAATGTATTTTGAAATTTAGGAAAAGAAATTAGGGCATCATTCTGAAATAGCTACACAGCCCATCTAATAACTCTAGGCCTCCAAAGGTGCCAAAGGATTGGCCTATTGTTAATTTTAATAAGTTTATTATGCTATATCGACATATTGAAAAAAATAGGAGGGGTTAACTTAACCGGCATATATGTGGTTTTTATCAAGGATAAAGATAGGTGGTATAGTAGGAGAAGTTTTAGAGGAAAACGTGAGAACTTCTTTTAGAGTAAATGGATGAAGAAGGGCTCTCTCTACATTGAACCATAAAGGAGAAAAAGTTAAGTTTGAGTCGGTAATCCAATAGGCGGCCTGACGAAAACCAAAAGCTTTATGATAATGTCTAAAATCTGGGAAATTGACTCCAGCTTCAAGTTTTGACTTCTGTAGGATAGATAAGGAGGCTCTTGCTTTTTTATTATTCCGCAAACATTTCTTAAGCTTAGAGTTTAAAGTCTTAACATTAGATTTGGGGATAGGAACCGGCATCATAAAAGTAATGTATAGTACTAGAGGGGAAATCATAATTTTAATGGAATCTAGATGACCACACCAAGAAACAAAAATAGGATTCCAAGCAGAAAACATATCAGCAATTTTCGCCAATAATTCCTTGAAATTGATTGAGATTGATTCCTGCACTGACTTTGCAAACCAAATACCTAGATATTTTATTTTAGAAGATGATGCCCATTGAAAGCCAGACTCTAGATATGCATTTTTAATAGTATATTTATTGAGAGGAAGAATTTCAGTTTTATCCCTATTAATCTTGTACCTGAAACAGCGAAAAGAGGGTTATTTCATTAAGTAAGGCTGATAAGGATTTTTCTGTATATGAAAGAAAGAGAAGAATGTTGTCTGCATAAGCTGCTACCTCTAGATGATGATCTCCATAATGAAAGCGAGATATAGATGCATTAGAAGGAATACAGGAAAGAAAGGTTCAAGAGCAGGGACAAATAATAATGGAGAAAGAAGACAACCCTGTGGAACTCCGCGGTTTAAGGGAAAATGTGGCGAAGCTACACCATTAACAAGTACTGAAGCACGTGGGGATTGATATAGAAAAGAAATCAAAGCAATTATCTCAGGGCCAAAACCATGCCAAGCTAAATATATTATCATAAAATCCCAATTAATCCCATCAAACGCCTTCTGTGCATCAATTGTTATTGCAGCAAGAGGAGTTTTTAGAAGAGGAGATCTACTTAGCACATTAAAAAATAATCTAGTATTGTCTGACGCTAATCTACCTTTTATGAAGCAAGATTGCTCCTTACCTGTAAGATGTGGAAGAAAAGATTCTAAATGGAAAGCTAACAGTTTTACTTAGATCTTATAATCTATATTCATCAAGGAAATAGTCCTGTAGTTCTTACATGAAGTTGGTTCGTTACCTTCCTTATAAATCAAACAAACTGTAGCTTCCTGAAAAGTACCGAAAGTAGAATCAGAGATAATGAAATGATTAAACAAACTTGATAAATGAGGAAGGATAATGTTAGAAAAATGTGAGAAAAATTCTACAGTAAATGCATCTGGATCATGGATTTTCCCTTTTTTAAGAGAATTCAAGGGCTTGTAGATCTCCTGGACATTTAGATCAGACTCTAAGGAAGCAAAATTTAACTGAGAAGGAACAGAGTTAGGAGTCTGCTGTAAATAGTCTTCGATCTGGAACTGTTGTACAATATCTTCAGGTTTTGTAAAAAGTGACAAATTCATTAAGGATGTCCTTGTGATTAGTCACTGGAACTCCTTGTGAGTCCATTAATGATTCTTTCTGGAGTCCTTGCTTTTTCACTTTTAAATAATTAGCTAGTAATTTGCCTGCTTTATTTCTTCCACCATAATAATGGGAATTACTGTATAATAAAATGGAGGAGATATCGTTCATGGAAAAAGTATTGAATTTGAATTTGGCATTAAGGAGGTTTTGAAGATTGGTAATCGACTTGGGTTAGAAATACTTGTGCGCTAAGAGTTTAATAGAGGATATGAATGATGCCTATTTTTTGTTCTGGGTTTTCTTCTTTTTAGACGCATAATCAATAATAAAACCGTGTGCTGCTGCTTTGAATGTGTCCCATAATAGAGGAGGGGGTGGAGTGAGAGTCATTAATGCAGACAAATTCAGAAGCAAATGAGATAAATGAAGTGTAAAACTGTGTATCTTTTAACATGAATTATTAAATCTCCATCTATGAGATATTGGGTAAGTGGGAACCAAGTCCAAATCCGCGATAACAATGGTGTGATCTTAGAGTACTATAGGACCAATTGAGGACTGAATTATATGTTGCGATAAAGTCTTAGAGACAAAAATGCGATCTAACCTGGAAAGTGTATCATGAGTGGCAGAATGAAAAGTGTAGGCTCTGGAAATTGGGATTAGAAAGCCTCCAGGAATCAACTAAAGCACCATGAGAAACAGTGTTGTGGAATTGTTTGTGCATTTTATGAGGAAAGAACTAGACCTGGGATTGTCTATTCTAAAGGTATCTATAATCTGGTTGAAGTCCCCACCGATGATAAAGTATGTGCCTTTGTATTGCATGCAGTTATGAGCTAAAGTAGGCCAAAAAGTGTTAATGTTGAAAACTGTTAAGGAATTCTATTGATTAAAAGTTGAATAATAACCCATCTGCCCATATCATCTTTTTCTTATGAAACTACCACAATTTTAAAGTATTTTTGCACAGTATAATGACACCATTGTTCTTATTAGAACTGGGAGACACAAACACAGAGCCAAACCCACTCCTATTGAGTTTTAATGCCTCAGGTTTGGTTAGGTGCGTCTCTTGAAGTAAAACTAAATCTGGAGCTGATTTGGCCAAATGGGATAAAACTCTCTGTTGTTTGATAGGGTTAATGAATCCTTTTATGTTCCATGTAATAACTCTGAAGTTTACAATAAAAACAGTTTAAATATACATCGAGAACTAGGCAATAATGAACAATTCTGCAATAAAAATATGATTCAATATATAGAAACAAGAAAAAATGAAAGTAAATATATGAATGAATAGGAGGAATAAAAGGCAAAGGGAAACCGAATCGGGAAAAGAGAAAGAGAGGAAGAGAGGAAGAAAACATAGCAAAAGGAGACAGTGTAAGTAAAAAAATTACGACTAAAAAAACAGAAGGAACAGGGTGGTGACAACACAGGCGACGATGGCACATCTGATAAAAGGGAGGAGACCGCAACCACAACAGAACGATAAACAAATATTTAGGAGATTTAATGAGGCAAACAAACACCATAAATCTGTGGGGAAAAAGAAAGAACAACATTGTTAACAAATGCGTAACATATCCAGAAAAACATGTTACCTGAAAGTGCAAGATAAACAGCAGCTAAGACATTTCAGAAGAGATTAACGCGTAGATGGTCCAGCTGTATACATAGAAAATGCTAATGAGAGTTTATACATTTTCTGAGTTCTGTCAGATCCTCGTACGTATTTTGGTAGGTGATCATGAACAAAAAGGAATGAAAAGGCCATACCGAGCACCTAAATTTCATAGTGCCGGGCGAAAATTAAGAAATTTTTTCCTCTTGGTCACTGTAGTATTAGAAACATCCTGTGCTATAAAAATCTTTCTGCCCTACCATATGACTTGCTTTTTAGATTTGGCGGCAGAAAGTACTTTCAAAAGGTCTGTGAACTCTAGAAAGTAGAGAATGACTCCTCTCGGTTTAACACATGACAGGGGAGAGAAGAGTCGGGTACCCAGTCTACGGGCTCGCTGTATGTTCAGAGGAGTGGAGGGCAGCAAAACCAATAATTGTTGGAGAAAGAATACAAAAGGAGACAGGATCTTCCCCTTCTGTTACTTCAGGAGACCATAAATATGCAAATTGTATGTCTATTCCTGTTTTCGAAGTCTTCTGAAGGTTTTTTAAGTTGAAGGACCTCTTTCTCTAATTGCACAATTTTATTACTTTCATCATGCAAGTCACTGACCTGTTGTTCAACCAAAGATATACACACCTCCATAAGGGACCATTTGTCATCAAGATTTTGGATGTGTTTATTAGTCTCCTCAACAAAAGGACGAATCATGCAAATTTCTTTCAAGCAAGAGTTCCATAGATATAGAGGATGATGGTGAAGGAGAATCTTGCGTAAGCCTTTTATTTGAGAAGATGGAGACTGAACATTTATTGAGGAAGCAGTCGCGGTGGCACAGCGTGGGGTAGCAGATTGTGCCATATCAGTGGATGTAATCGGCTTGTCCATTGAGGAGTTCCCTGAGGAGATTTGGGTAGGTGACTTTGAGGTAGACCGGATTACAGAGCCAGTGTGGAGAAGCAGTTTCTTTAGTCTACCCATGCACCAATTGAGTAATAGTACTTAGTTATGGCAGGGCATTAGTAATTAATAATCACCATCAGAGAGAACAAAATGGTATAGTTATACCCAACTTGGACGTTTCACCAGCATTTTAGGTACAATGAAGAAACAGCACACAGAAAGAGCGGGAAAAATAACTGGTAATTGCCAAGTGGTTTAGTATTCCATAGCAGAAGCAGAGTATTCTTTTATCAGACACACATCTATAATATATGTAAGGAAAGTAAAAAGTGGAGCCCAACAGCTCTTAATAGTTTAAAGCAACTGTATCAACAAGGAATCATCATATTATGAGAAGAGCTGATATCTGAATAGCTGGTGCTCTTGTATTAAGGAGTTTCACATAAGGCATCCCATGAGGAAAAACATGCTGCTAAAATACTATTGTATTTGTAGCTCAGGAGATGAGTAGAAAGATTGCTCATTTAATGCTTCAGGAGAAGAGGAGAGCATATTTACCAATAAATTATGAGAAGCGCGCCTCACAACCGTGGCGCGAATTGGGTGACGAGTGGCTGTACAAAATGGTGGCCGCAAATGCCTCAAAAGCATTCCGCCCGCATACAAGTACAGTAGGAGACTCACCTGACCTTCTGAAGGCAGAAACACGTCCATTAGTGTTCCGATATCCAAGGGGTAACTGTGGCGACTTCAATTCATGCTGCTATGTTGTGAACACACAATAAATGTTCCAATGTATGGAAGAGCCTCATCATCAGGCGTCCATCTTCGGTGGCGTCAAAGCCACGCCTTAGCGGAAACGTTTTTAATAAGATATATTAGTCATAGAAATATTACAGGTCATGGAAATTAGATGCATATATGTTTCAGCCATAGTGTAACATAAGCACTTCATGTACATTGTTCTCTTTAAAAATGCTGGCTTGTCTTCAGTAACAATGAGTGCCTCCTATGGGGTATTAATAAGTGCTTAAATCATCAAACAGCACAGTCAACATCATCTAAAATGTAAGCTAATCCAGAGACTTAACACACGTCCCTTCACCTCCTACCATCCGGGGTTGTGGCGCGAATTTGAGTGGTGTCCATTGAGCCTCGGGACTATGAATATCTGTGAAATATAGGCATCTTAGAGCCACATACCACATTCTGCAGACGTTCCAATTATTTTGCATTACACCACTGGGGAGCAAATGCAAACCTTTGAAAACATAAGCAATGTATATGGTATCCACAGAATCTATTGAATATTGAACAAGCTGTATCTGATGTAATAGCTAGTCTGAAGTACCCTAGTAAACGGATTTAGCATAATCCAGATGTGCCTGAATAAAGGCATTTAGGAATGCGATGTGTAGGGTAGGACCAATCGAAGAAAGAATCTTTTTGAGATGACGAAGCTAAGTTAAACAAGGGCGGGTCATATTTATGGTTAGGGATTCGAAGAAGAGAGTACGATCATTGGTTCTGCAGCCAGGATACCCTATCCTTCTACGAATAGAGGTGGACGAAATGAAGACTTGGACCTTTGCGAAGACTGGCAATGTGTCCTTACTTCTTGTGAGGTGAAGTTTATCCTGCCCAGCTGTCTGCCATAGCAATTTACTGACTGATGCAATAGGTCCCGCCCACGAAGGTTCAGTCATTGTGAGGTAGGAAATTGTTTGCTCCTGAGGCCAGACATCAACATCAGGTAAAGGATGTGCCGTGGGTATGGAATATTGGCAGCTGGAAAGGGGATTTGGAGGAATGGATGACTGCCAAATGCAGCTCACCTGTTGCCCATGGTGGCTCTTAACAGCGGTAGTAATGGTTCCCCACTATGCGGAAGGCCACTAAAGCTGCCACGTTTTTCTTCTAAAAAGGTTTGAAGATTTGAAATTCCCTAAACTTCCAAAGTTTAAAACAAATGAAGCCAAGTTACTCAATCGGTTTTGCAGCTATACACAGCCACAGAATGAATACTCAGCCAACCCCTTCACAACAGTTCTCCAAGGGTCTGTAAACCACCCACTTTACTGTACACTGCTTTGGCACTGGACATAGCACCTATCTTGGCATCACCTGCAGTTAGTAAACATTCCTGACCAGGCCAAAGCTTTCTATTATGGTACTGGTTCAAAACGTGAAATTGGTCTGCAACGTAGGATGCCAACCAGTTTATTCTGTTGTAGGTTGGAGATAGAAAGACATGTTTACGGGGAGGTCAGCATAAGAACTATACACTGCGTACAGATTGGGGAGTGCTTGGGCCATGGGTGTCCAGGGTATCTCCATAAAAGCATGATCCAGGCCAACGTTTTAGGCTCTCCTCACTAGATACATTTTCATCCATTAACTCCAAGTGTCACTAATTTACATGATCTATGGTTATGCTGAAACTCTGGGTCTGACCACTTCTGGCATAGCCCGCCCCAAACGTTTGATCCCTCTTCCAAAGCAGAACAGCTCTAGAATCATCCTGCATTGTCTAAGTTGCTGCCTTTCTTCATACAATAGGCCTTCTCTTCCTCTGATCTCTCAGGCAAACCTTCCTTTCTCCCAGAACTCTCTTCCCTTTCAGCTGTAGACCTTGAAGAGACAAAGGTCGCTGTCGGAGCTGCATTTACACCATAAAGCTGTTCCAGTACAAGTCATGCATAGAATGGGGTGTGCATGAGAGTCACGCTTGATGTAATCCTTTTTGTGGGTTAGATTTACACATGTTTCACATGATGCAACACATTAACCAAATTTGCTTTGCAGCATCGGTCAAGGGAGAAAACAACACTTAACCATTCCTACTATGATTGGTCTGCTGCTGCAGTTATCCTTTGCAATGATGCTCTAACTAGTCTGTCTCATGCAATGCACAGCCTTGAATCATGGTTCAAGGGTGAGCTGTACTGTCTAGCTTAAGATTTGCACTGTAAACAAACCCTTCCAGATCAAATTCGTACGCCTAGACAAATTCTGAAGCATTTCGCACATTGAATATGTGCCGTGGACTTAAGGATTTTTTTGAGAAATGAAAACATTTCCCCTTGTTAACACGTGCCTCAAGAAGGTGATACTTTTGATGTAAAGCACTGTATGGCTATCTTAGTAGATCGTGCTTTGCATCAAAACCTATGGGTGTTTTTTCTGAGCCACCCAAGTAATGCCCCAGTAACTCACTTTGTGTTGCTTTACTTCACTTTGCAATGGTGCAAAGCAATAGTAAATCTGGAGCAGTGTGTTTTCAAATGTAGTTAGGCTAGCATAGAATGATAACAATTCAAGAAAAAAACTAATTGGACCAAGAAGATCTGAACAATTTTAGATATATTTCTCTTCTCCCATACTTGTCACAAATTTGAGAAAAATGGGCCGTTCAACAACTCTCAGAGTATGTGAAGTCAAATAATATTCTGGATACTTTCCAAGCTGGTTTCTACTCTGGGATGAGTGAGTTGGAGTAAAAGTGGCTGCAAGTGAGCGAACATCAGTGAGTGAAAATGAATACGTAATGATGAGAGGAGTGAGGATTAGAGGGTGGGAATAGTGAGCAATAGCGAATGAATGAGTGGATGAGAGTAAGAATGAGAAAGTATGAGTGAGTGAGAGCAAGAGCGAATGTGAATGAGAGTGTATATGAATGCATGAGTCAGTCAGATGTAGTAAGAAAGAGAGAGAGGGAGTGAAAATCAGTGAGTGAGATTAAGAATGTGTGCAAGTGAGTGTGAGTGAATGAGAAAGTATGTTAGTCAATAAGAACGAGTAATAATGCATGTGAATGAGTGAGAGTAAGAGTGTGTGTAAGAGTGAGAATGAATGTGTAAGTTCAAGTGAATGACAATGAATGAGTGAGAATTTGAGTGAGTGAATGTAAGTGAGTATAAGTGAGAATGCGGTTTTATGCTTGTGAGTCTGCCTTTGGCGCTGGCTTACTGAATGTAATTCTGGGTTATCCATGGCAAAATATTGGTGCTGCTATACTGCAGCCAATTCTTTGCATGACAGACAGCTGTGACAAAATACTGGCACTAACATACTAGAAGTATTTTTGTTTTGCATGATGGGCATCCATGGTAAAACATTATTACTGACACACAAGAGGTAATTCTTGGCACACATGGAAAAATGTGGCACTGGCACACTACAAGAAATTCTTGGCATAAGGGAAACCTGTGCAAATTGCTGGTATTAGGCCACTGGAGACAATTCTTGCCATAAGGGACAATCAAGGCATATGGTAGGGGGATAGCCAAGACAAACGTTTTGCATTACACCCTAGAGGTAATTTTTAACATAACGATCACCCATGCTATATGGATGACATTAATAGTAAAATTTGTGCACTGACACGCTGTGTGTACATTTTGTCAAAAGGAATCACCAATGGCATATGGAGTACAACCAGGACAAAATGCTGTCTGTTGCACAATGGAGGCCATTTTTGACACATGGGGCACCCATTGAACATTATATAAAACATGGGGTCAACTGCGAGGGATTGTCAGGTTTTATTGGCTTAGAACATCATGAAATGACTTTGAGACTTTAATGAGAGCCCTTTAAGAGCATATGGTTTTTATAGCAAATGTATGTGAAAATTGAGCCTTAAAATGCGCTATTTGACCCTATTTCTTTCAAAATTGTCTCGGGGGTAGACCCCTCACCCCTCACCCCTGACCCTCATACCCCAACTCCTTAAATAGAGGTATGGCTCACTCACCAGGCATCACTGTGTCATATATATATATATTCCACAGTGTATAAGACAGGCTGCCACAAAATGTACAAAGAGATTTAGGCCCAGATTTACAAACACTTTTGCTAAATTGATACAATCCTGGTGCAAAGCGTTGTGTGGGGATTTACTTTCCAACGCAAGTCATTATGTGTGTTGGAAAGTTCTCTAAAGTAACACTAATTAGCTAATTGCGCTACTTTGCATCAAGGGAGTGTAGTGTGGGGGGGTACATAGGAATTTCCATGCCACCATCTATGGGTTTTGTTGCAAATCTCTATCTACTAAGTTTGTATATAGGGCTTTGAGCCAGAAATGTATGCCTCCTTGAGGAAGGCATAGCAATTGAGCAACTTAAAATGTCACCACATGTTTCCAACTTTGCATAAGTGGTGCTCTGTGCAGCAGACGTCCAAAGTGGTAAAAGTATTAAAGTATAGTTTTTGTACTGGAAGGCTCCCATACCAGTACAAAACTTGTACTTGACGTCATGCACATACCCTTGCATTGTAGGACCCCCATATTGGATCTTGGTCGCTGTCAACTGATCCAGCATGACTGTCCATTTTGATTGCAGTACGAAGACTGTGTTGAGCACTATTTTTACATGCAATCTCTGAAAATCATAAGTTGAAAAGTATTACCTGTATTTTTATTGTTTTGGTCTTGTTTGGCTTATAGTATAATAACTTTTTGTGGCGTATTCATTGTTTAACTGTGTGTGTTGCACAAATACTTTACACATTGCCTCTTTAGAGAAGCCTGACTGCTCTGTGCCAAGCTGCCAGAGGGTGAGCACAGGCTATGTCTTAGTGTGTACCAGCTTACCCTGACTAGGGGTGGGTGGTAAACTCCGCTCTGCCGGTGGATTTGTGAAATTTTCCCGCTCCGAGCTACACTTGGAGCGCTGAGTTTGGCAAAAACTCTGCAAACCACCAGCAGATCAGAGTGTACCGGAGCGGCAGCGCCCACCCCTGTTTACATCAGTTGTGGTCTGACTGGGAATGGCAAATTTATGTTGCCGTTTTTCTCTTCTTATGCCTCTGTGGAACATACGTGTCCCAAACCTTATTCTGGCCCATCCAGTGTGAGGAAACAATGCACTTCTGCTCTAAAAAATATGCTGCTGAGAGGAAGGAAGCCGTCGCACCTTTTACCTACTCTGGGGCACAGTGTGGCCCTGGAGGACATGCAGAAGAGGGAGACATTCCCACAGCTGCTGGGGAAGCAGAACAACCTGGACTGCAGCCTAAACCAGGTATCTCAGTGCTCCACCTCTGCCTTATTGAGTCGTGTCGTGCTTTCTCATTTTAAATTAAAGGAATATGGCTTGGCAGGAGCATATTACACACATAGCTTGACAGCGCGTACAACTCCCGCACCAATACTGGCTCTTTTGGGATTTTGCTTGAGCTCTTTCCCATGATGATGGGGGAAGAGAGGAGGGGGTTGAGGAGGGGGCTGGGTTGTCAGACCTCAGTGCTAAAAGTTCAGTCTCACCAGTGCAGCTGACCTTCTATTCGGGGTGCTCGGTGAACCAGCACTGCCATGAGAGATGCTATATGTCGCTGCCTGGTCGGACTCCTCTGCATTGGGGTATACAAATGAACATTTGTTGTGGTTTGTTGACCCATCCGCTTTCGCTGCACTCAGTAATCAACTGCTATTTTTCTGTGCCTGCGCATCCCGTCGTTGGAGCAGTGCGTGTTTTGGGGTGCACAGGGAGATTCCAGGTACTTGAAGAATTGTGACAGGTGCCAGGCCCTCCTCTCGCCTGGGGACGATGCTGCGACTCGACACTCGGGGGTATATTCACAAGAACGTGTGCTAAACATCTCCAAAAAATGTTAGCACAACTTTACACATCGCAGCCTATCGTGGGAAAATAACCCTGTGTTAACATGGAATTCACAACACGGCTGTACCATGTGATAGTCCCACGAAAACGCAGCCAATGTCCGCGATACAACAACCGCGACCGTGATAAAAACACAAACCTCAACGCGAAAAAACATGCGATGGGCCAAAGCGCGATGAGGAAATCAGCGATAATCAGCGCCAGGCCTGCAATACACACATGGCAGGTGGGAAAAACCACTATAAAAGTAGAAAAAACACACAAACACAAAATGACCAACACCCAAACACCATGGAGGCAGCCGGAGCAGGCGCAGAGGACGAGCGCAACCCCACAAGCACCCCGGACGACCAGCCTGGGACCTCGGGGACAGGGAAGGGCAAGGACAAGAAGAAGAGGAAGACGAAGTTCAGTCCGCAGGAGAATAGGATCCTGGTCACGGAGGTGATGGAACACCATCAACAACTGTTCGTCACCTCCAACGTGTCATTGGGCACCAAAAATGGAATATGGCGGGACATCGTGGACAAGGTGAATGCCGTCGGAGAGCACAAGAGGTCAATGGATGAGGTCAAGAGGCGATGGATTGACATCAAGCACAAGACCAAGGAGAAACTTGCAGGCAACCAGAAGGCAGCAATGCAGACTGGAGGTGGGAGCCCAGCGCCACAGCTGGAGCTGGATGACATGGAGGAGCTGGTGTCGACAGTCATCAGTGTGGAGACTGTGGCCGGAGTCGGGGGACCGGACACTGCTCGACAGGACACAACACAACGTCAACAGGGTGAGTGACCACCAGGTACTGGGGGGAAGGGGGGAGATGGCCACAATGGCACACATGCACAATCAAGCAGAGCACAGTGCACACCCACAATGACTCTGGATCATGGACCTGATCCACAGACTGTCACAATGTACAATGCCATGCTGTCTGAATGTGAACCTGTACCATGCGGCTACATACATGCGGACACATTGTAATACACCATCTCCCCTTCACATTGCAGGGGCACCGTCAACACCTCCTGCAGAGCAGTACCAGCCACTCTTCACTGATGACGAGGAGGACACCCCCAGCATCGACACCCAAGCCCTCCAAGACATCATTGACATCATCCGCAACTCACCTCCAGGATCAGGGTAGCCCAGCTGCATCGAGGAGACCCCACCCACTACCCAAACCACCCAGCAGGATGCACCCACAGCCCCGGCAGTCTCCCAAGACCCCCAGGAACAACACATGGCCTTCCAACGCCGTGTGCTGGAGGGCCAGAGGGAGACGGCTGAGCAGGTGCGGGTGGGGTTCGACCTCATGGCTACCTTTTTTTTAATTCTTTTAAAAAAAATTTTTTTTTATTGAAGGTACAAAAGTCATAATACAGAGATAAAGAGCCATTTCAAGCAAGTCCCGCACACCCACCCACCCGCCGCCCCCCCACACCCGTGGCTAAAAACATCAGAGTAGGCTCGTGGTGGCGAGTGATCAAATACAGCTATACAGTGTCTAATGTTTCAAAAATTGATAAAACAGTGATTAAAGGGAAGAGAGAAGGGATAATAAAAGTAGCATTAAACCAGCATTTGCACTCGTAGAGATTACAGTGTATTATGCGTATACATTTAAATCCTACATGGCAAAGAACGTGTACATAGAATTGTATCCGAGTTGTAAATCCACTAAAGTTCCACCGACGTGGACTTTCCAAAACTTGAGTATCACCTATATTTCTAGATTCATCGGATTTAAATATCCTACCTAGAATAAAGAGCGTGAGTTATTGCTTTTGTTTCGAAGACCCCGTTATATCTATCTATCTAAGCCAAGCAGATAAAGGTTGCCAGATAGCAAGGCCCTTCTTTTTTCCTCGGCTTCCCTTTCTGGAAAAAATGGCCTTTTCCATATGACAAGTAGAAATCAGTGGTTTTAACCAATGAGAAAATAGTGGAGGATTTGGGTCCTTCCAAGATGAGGCTATACATAAGCGTAATATGGTCATAGCACCAAAAATAAGTGCACCTCCATTCTTTCTACTAATCTTATCTTGTATGCCTAATAAAATAGTTGTGGGAGTTAGCTGAATTTCCTGAGAAAGAACTTTGTTAAAGAAGTATTGTACCTGACCCAGTAATGGTATAAGTTGGGGACAAGTGGCAAACGTATGTATCGAATCTGCACTAAACTCTGAGCATCTGGGTCATAGCGTTCCAGCCCCCGTTCCCCATTTGGCAACTCTGCTAGGTGTGATATATAAAAAAAATGCAGTTTTATAAAATTGTGCCTGTAGTTTAGCAGAAAGTAAATCACTCTTGGCAGATTGCACAGCCTGGTTAAAGGTGTTAAAAGAAGTATTCAATTTCACTTGCCATTTATTAGCAGTGATGAGCATATCATCAGGCATTAAGCTGACTAATATATCGTATAAATATCCAATCCTGGGTAAGGTGGGACTTCTTAGTTTGTCGATAAGATCTACCTTGGAGAAACCAGCAGTCCCCTGGTCTTACGGGTCAGGAAGTCTCTTATAGCCATATATTTAAAAGACTCCTGATCCCCCAGATGGAATTCAGTTTTAAGTGCACAGTATGATTTAATGCCATCAATAGTTATCAGGTCACCTATTTTTAATATCCCTGCTTGATGCCATTCGCGTAGGTAAGAAGCCCGAAGATTGCTGTTAGATTAGGGTTATTATTGAGAGGGGAGTAATAATTCAGACTACCCAGCCCAAAAGTTTTACGAATGTTAGAAAAAACTTTATAGGGGCTCATTAAGGTCTTAAATCTTACCCGTTTGAAGTAGCCAAAGGAGAGCTGCCTCCAGAGACATCCGGGGGTCTCTGCTCCTAAAAGCAATTGATAGGGCGTCGGTAGGCCTTCCGTTGGAGTATGTGAATATTCTTGAAGCAGCTCTGCGCTATTTGCATGACAGAGGCCCAGTAGTAAAATCTTAAGTTTGGTAGCGTCCATCCGCCCCTTTCCCGAGGAAGGGAGAGTAGTTTGAAAGCTCGCCTTGGTCGAGAATATGCCCAGATAAATTCGGAGAAAATGTAATCGAATTTCCGTAGTATTGTTTTGCCCATCTCTAAAGGGATAGCCCTAAAGAAGTATAGGAGTTTGGGAAAATAGGACATTTTAATAACATTGCATCTCCCTACTATGGTAAGATGTAAGTTATTAATACGCTTAAGCGCCCGTTTAGTCTCTGTGGCCAGCGGGATCAAATTTCCCTCTACTATCAGGTCGGTGTTGGCAGTTAAGGTGACCCCCAGATATTTTGCGGTCTGAACCACCCGGCAGTCTGACCAGTCAATTTGGTTGTTGATAATGATCTGGGTTTTACCTTGATTGAGGGCATACCCTGAGATTTTCCCAAACTTCTTGGCCTCTTGTTCTAGGGCATTGATGGCGATCCGGGGGTCAGGAGTCACTACCGGCAGGTTGTCGGCATCAGCCATAATTTTAGTATCTAGCCCAAATCTGCTCATCGCTCGAATAGATTGATTATTTTCAATTGCTTTAATGAGAGGATCTATATAAAGAGCAAAGAGCAGAGGTGAACATGGACATCTTTGGCGGGTCCCCCGTGAAATTTTTATCTGCTCCGTCAGAATCCCATTAATTGTTACGTTAGCTGTGGGATTGCTGTAGAGAGCTTGTATGGCTAGTATTGCCTTAGGCCCAAAGCGCATTTTCCTCATGACAGCCCAGAGAAATGACCAGGAAACCCGATTAAACGCTTTCTCAGCGTCGAGTAAGATTAATGAGATCGGGTCTCCTGCTACCTGGGCAGCATCCAACAGGGTAATGGCCCTGCAGATATGTTCCGTCGTGCTTTTTTTAGGGATAAACCTGTGTTGCCATTGTGAAACCAGGGACTCTATTCTCAGAGATAATCTCGATGCGAATATTTTGGCATACATCTTAGAGTCACAATTAATTAAAGTTATTGGCCGGTACGATCCCATTTTGAGAGAAGATTTATCTTTTTTTGGGAATACTACTATCTTGGCATTAGACCAAGAATCTGGTGGAGGTGCGCCGTTAAAAATAGAAGCTACCAATAGAGTGAAGAGGGTATTTATCTGGGGGGTGAATATTTTATAAAACTCAACCGGTATGTGATCGGGACCAGCCGCTTTCCCGTCCTGAGGGCTTGCCAGAGCTTTAGATATCTCGTCCCATCCAGGAGTTTCCTTGAGCTGATCATGGTCTTCTGAACTAAGCGCCGCTAGAGTGATTTGGTCCAAATATTCCAGACTTTCATCCTCTCTTGATTTTAAGGGCCCTACATTGTCTTCGGAATAAAGATTTTGGTAAAACTCACAGAATGCCTTGCAAATCTTAGTTGGATCTTTTGTAATCTCGCCGGAGCTGAGTTGAATTGATAACATTTCACTGGCAGACACCTGTTGTCTAATTCTGAGGGCAAGTTGGTGGCCGATGTTATCACCACATTCATATATTTTTTCTCTAGCAGAAGCCCATTTCATGGCGATTTTCTCTGCAAAAATGGACCCTATTTTTGCTTTGCTGGCTATTACTTCTAATTGAGCATTCTCAATTTCAGCCCCCGATTGGACTGCTAAAATTAATTTTTCCTCTGCCTTTTTCATCTTGTCTTGTGCCCTCACTAGCTGTTCTTTAGCTTTTTTGTTCTTCCTTATTGAGTACCCCAGGGTCTCCCCTCGGGTACCCGCCTTCATGGCGTCCCATACGGTTCTGACTGCTGCGGACCCTATATTAATTTCCAAAAACTCTTTGATCCACCCCTGCATATGTAGTCGGTACCCTTCATCATACAATAAGGCTTTTTCAAAGCTCCAGCTCGAGATTTCTCCCCTAAGGCCCAGCCCACTAATGTTTAGGATGAGGGGATTGTGATCCGACATAAAACGTGGGGCGATTTCGATAGAACAGTTTTGGAGTAGTGACGAAGAAACCAAAAAATAATCTAGTCTAGTAAGGGAAAGGTGCGGAGCTGAGAACTAAGTATAACCCGGATGAGTCGGTTTTAAAGTGGCCCAGACATCTCTGAGCCCATGAATTTGTATTAAATTAAGTAGGGCCTGATAGACTTTAGGCTTTCTACCTGTATAGGGCCATTGATCAGTTGCTTTCCAATTACTAGGTAGGTTGATGTTTAGATCCCCAGAAATTACTAGTGGTAGCGGCCAATGGACGAGTTCTCCCGAGATCCAATTGATAACCCAGGGGTCGTCAGTATTGCTCCCATATATAGAGCATAGTGTAAAACCCGAGTTAGGGGGAAGATGGCATTCTACAATGACCCACCTACCAAGAGGATCGGATTTCACCCTACTAGAGGTCAATGGGTGTCTATTTTGAGCCAAAACTCCAACCCCTCGTGTCTTTGCCACCTGTGAGGTACCCCCAATAACCCTATACCCCAGAGAGTTCAGTAAGTGCTTCTGGGATCCCTCTACATGTGTTTCCTGGAGGGTAATTACTTCCGCACCCAGTGAGCGTAGACCCTGAGCTACCTTCTGTCTTTTCAGGGCGTCATTTAACCCACAAACGTTAACAGACACAATTTTTAAAGAACATTGATTATTCATATTGTTTAACATATTTGCTCTTATCCTGAAAACACATCTTAAGTCATCCTACATTTTGTACATCCCATAGCATCCTGAAATTTTTTGTTTGTGCATTTTTTCTTTTCCTACTTTCTTTTACTTTACTTAGTTTTTTTCCCTTCTTTTTCAGTATTTTAGTTTCACCAGACAGTACCACACTTTCCGGTAACGTGACCCTCCCCACCACCAAATCGTGACCCCCCTTCCCACCCTTCCCGCCCTCCCCCATAGATAGAGCAATCAGGGGAACCCTGAATGATGGTTGTCAGTTAGTTTTCCTTGCCGCAAGGCCGCGCCTTAGATTAGCGTGTGAGATTATCGGTTTTGGACTCTTGTGCAGTATAAATTTAACCCCAAAGAGAGGGGTCACCCAGAACCTAGGAACCCCGAAGAACATAATTTATAGGTACCTTCCCCATCGAAAAGGTGTGATAAGGGACAGATATGCTGTTAGACGAGGGTTACTTCTCCAGTATATCAGGCTGCCCCTATACTGGTAGAATTCCCTCTGGCCTTTATTTGCCACCATTTATTGCCTTAACCTCCCCCAGATACTCCCCTGCCTTGACCTCGGACATAAAGATCCACGTGGACCCATTCAAAATAACTTTTAGTCTGGCAGGATTCATTAAAAACACTTGGGCACCTAGTTGTTGAAATGGGGTGATTAATTGGCGCAAATGCCATGTGCGCTCTACCGTTGTGTGGCAGAAATCGGGTTTGGCGAAAAACATCACACCGTTAGCCCCCTTTAGTGAGTTTGGACGGGCTTGATCGTACACAAATTGCCTGAGGAGGAAGTTCCCAAAAAACACTAAGAAAGCTCTGGGCTTTTCCACGGAAGAGCTGCTGACATTTCGGTTCTGCTTAAGATTGAAGGGGAAGCGATGCGCTCGCTGGACTTCATAGTCCCAGTTCCGGTTTGCTTGTGCCGGGAAGGTTTCACGTAGCAGTTTTACAATGTAACGCCTTGGGTCGTCTCCTTCGACTCCTTCCGGAATGCCTAGCAGACGGAGATTATTCCTGCGCTGTCGATTTTCTTGCTCCTCCATCTTCATCCTGACATCCACCAAACATGCCTCATGAGCAGACCCCTGAATCTTCAAAGTGGTTACCTCCGTTTCTAGGCTCTCTGTGCGACCTTCAACCATGCTGACCCGGTCGCTTATATCAGTGCATAGTTTGTTTAGTTTTCGCAGGCCCCCCTGTAACTTTTTGGCTGCCCCCTGAGCGGCTCGATTGTCGGAGCGAACCTCTTCTTGAAAGTCCTTAATAGAGGCCAGGATTGAGGATAAGGAGGGTTCTACCATGGGTTCTGTCACTGTTGCAGATTTGGCATTTTCCCAGATAGACAACTGTTCAGCTTCTTCACACGGGGGATAAGACATTTGCGAGTCTGAATAGTCCCATTTGAGTTGGCTATGTCTCTTCGGGGGGTTTCTATTTTTCATCTGGCGTTGTACGTCCCTGTGTTTTTAGAGAGGTCAATACTAATGTCTTCGCTAGAGCTGGAGCTGATTTGGTCTCCATCAGAAGTTGACAGAGAGCCGTCTGAGACCGAGTAGAAGTGTTCACCACTAACCTCTGGAGTCCAGGGGGCTCTGAGGCCAGGATTGGGTTCTGCGCTGAGGATGTAGTCCGTGATACCTTTTGGTAGGTGGTTTAGCCCAGTTTCGCTTTCAGCCATCGTCTTGGTAGGATCTCGGTGTAGGGGGCTAACAGCATCTTCAGAAGGTGGTGCAGTAGTAAGCGAGACACCGGGTAAGTTTACCAAAGCCACTAGGCCCTCTGTGCTACTTTGATCTATAGGTTGTTCGCCAAGAGATGCCTCCTGTTGTAATAGCGTGCCACTTTCTTGAGACCCCGCCGGGTTTAATTCAGGGTTCAAGCACTCCTGTGCGTCTACAAGCTGGTAATCTGGTTCGGGCACTGCAGAGGGTGTGGGGGTTGGGGCGCCGCTCAAAGCAGTGTCAGGGTTAGTAGGTAATGCCTTGGGTCCAGTAAGCATTTCTACAATTGTTGGTTGAGAGCCCTCCTTAGCTCCCCCAGCGCCCCCACCGCCCCCAATCTTCCCCGTAGCCCGTTTTAGACAGTTAGCTTCCCTTTTACCTCTTAGTGAATTGTCCGGTACAGCAGCCTCCCCTGGAGTGATGTTGCTTGGCGTGGGCTGGGGGGCCTTTAGTTTGTTACTTCTCCCGGCTTTAGAGCCCCTGGACGACATCTGCAGCCTCTGTTGCTGCCTTCTTGTTGTAGAGAAGAATCCCGGAATGAGCACCGAAGGAACCAAGTAGCACAGAAACAGGAGGTGGAAGAAGGAATAAAGCGCTCCTCCTAGCGTGACATGTCTCCCACATCCGTAGCAGATTCTAATACTTCTTCTCATGCACCCCCGGGCTTGAGAACAGAGCCGCTGCGCTCGCGTCCTGCTCCTTCTCTGATTCAGTGGCAAGAGTCCCAGAAAGAGCGCGAATATCAGAGAAACAATGTAGCACAAAATCAGGTGGCAGATGAAAGAATGTATCACTCTTCCAAGCGCGACGTATTTCCCACAGTCAGAGACGATTTCCAGGCTTCCCTGGGCTGAAAAGCGGAGCGGCTGCACTCGCGTCCTGCTTCCTTTCAGCTTCGACATCTTAGATCAGTCCGCATAGCCGATAGTCGAGATGCACGGCATGCGCGGCTGAACGACGTGGAATCACACTAACACCATCTTGCTCTCCCCGACCTTATGGCTACCAAACTGGACGCCATCCATGGGTGTCTAGGGCCCATAAGGGACCAGCTCCAGTCCCTAACGGACACCCACGGCCCGCTCCATGGTCTCCAACGAGCCCTGACTGACATTGCTGGAGTCATGACTCGGAGACAAGAACACCTGTCCGCTCAGAGTGGCTCCAGCGATCCCAGCCGTGAGCTGGCACACATTCGGAGGCTCATGGAGGACATGGTGCGGATGGAGGCGGAAAGGATGGCAGCCACCGCTGCACATCAGCGAAATGTAGCTGGGATCTACCATGCCCTGCAGATCCTCATCATGGCATTGCTGCCACAAGGCGTGGCGCAGATGAATGCTGCTGCTCCTACACCATCCACATCGCCGCCTCCTGGTGTGTCAGTGCCTCCCAGTGCGGCAGGCCTATCCACTCCGGCACCTGATGTGTCACTGCCACACAGTGCGGCAGACAATCCTCCTCCGGCACCTGATTTGTCAGTGGCACACAGTGCCTCAGCGGGTACTGCAACACCCACAGGTGGGACAGAGCACACATCCGAGGACAAGGACGTGGATGGGATTGAGTTCAGAAGGAGGCACTAGCATTCATTTCCGCCACCTGGCCTGTTTCTGCTTGGTGCCGCACATGGCCCCATGACCTTCCACTGACCCCCGATACACTCCGCTGCACTCACCTTGGACCGCGACATGGACTGCCATATCCTGTTTGATGACCAATGACACGGCGACCAGACTGCGGACTGTTCCCTTCCTCTTCCGCAGTACTTGTCATCCCCGGATGGACTCTGGCTGGCCCTCCACGGGCCCATATTGTGTAGTGTGCTTGGCATGGCCCTGTACCTCTCCAGCTGCAAAACTCCACTGGATGTGCAATAAACATCCAGAAACGCACTGCTGTGTCATGTCTTTCATCATTCATGTGGGTGGATGAATGTAGCGACAGTGATTTCCCTTACGTCAATGATGCTCATCTAGTGGGATGCCAGTCACAGTGTGCTACATTGCCTATTGTGTTCCGGTTGCCGTGGACACTACAACAGGGTCACACGCATTAGTCACTTCCTTGTCCGGATATGGACTGAACCACGTCCAGAGCCCCCGAGTCATTGTTGCAAGCCCTGCGCTGGTCCGGCGTACGCCAGGCCAGACCACTCCGCCTACGCTCCGAGGGGGGCCCACATAGCTACATGTCGCAGGCGTACACGCAGGTGGTATGCAGGTCACTGGTCTAGTTGTCAGCATGTCACGGCCACTCCCTGAGGGCAGGTCTGCACACACACCACACCCATCCGGCACAGGCGTCACAGGCCATGTGACCCCGACAATATAAGGGGCCGACAACGTCACGTTCCCCACTGCCAGTGGTGACTGGATGACGGACGCTCCACGGTTCTCAATCATGAAGGGCCCATGAGTTGTGGCGCACAGGGTTGGTTGTACCCGAGGCCTTGCGCCCGTCACGGGCCTACCACCACGTGGCGCTGACTGGTGTTGCACAGGGCTAGTGGCACCCGAGGCCTTGCGCCCGTCATGGGCCTACCACCACGTGGCGCTGACTGGTGTTGCACAGGGTTAGTGGCACCCGAGGCCTTGTGCCCGTCACGGGCCTACCACCACGTGGCGCTGACTGGGGTTGCACAGGGTTAGTGGCACCGAAATAGCTGAGCGGGTGTGCAGCCTGCGATGATGACGTGTGCACTGATGTGGTCTCTGCCATTGATGCCTCAGGACTCAGCATCATGTGTGGGACCTGCTGGGCCGCGGGGCGGGTCCGCATGATGTGGACCATGCCATGGTGGCGGCTCCGGGGCCTGGAGCTTGCACTTGGTGTGGACACACCGTTGGCGGCAGGTGAGCAGTGGGCCCGGGCTGCGCAAGTGCGGACAGCCAGTGCTGGCCGGCGGGAGGCGGTAGGGTGCGGCTGCATGCGTGCGCAGGGACGGACAGGCGTTGTTGCCGTGTGCTGTGTGATGGACTCTGCCATGATTGACTCTGGCCTCGATTACAGATTGCAGACCTGGTGGCTTGCAGTGTATCCCGGCACGTGGTTGGAGACAAACCAGTGGCAGCAGGTGAACAGTGGGGCCTGGGTGCGCAGGGGCGGCGGTGTCTCTCTCTCTCTCTCTCTTCCTTCCCTCTCCCTCTCACTCTCTCTCCTTTCCTTCTCTGTCTCTCACTCTCTCTCCTTTCCTTCCCTCTCTCTCACTTTCTCTCCTTTCCTTCTCTCTCACTCTCTCTCCCTTCCTTCCTTCTCTCTCTCCTTTCCTTTCCTTCCCTCTCTCTCACTCTCTCTCCTTTCCTTCCCTCTCTCTCACTCTCTCTCTCCCTTCCATCTCTCTCTTTCTCTCTCTGCCTTTCTTTCATTCTCTGTTTCTCTGTGCCTCGCTCCTTCGATGTGCGCATGACACACGTTCTGATTTTGTGCTTTATTTTCCAGGCTGTGACATCGAGATTGTCCCGGACAGACCCGACAGGAGTCTTCCGCATTGGTGCTTTGTGTTGTATTTCAATAAAGTTTTTGGTTGTTACTTCAGTGCTGTGTGACTGTTTCTCGTTCTTCTGGCCACACATGTGTGTTATTTTTTGACAATGTGCGTCATCATGCGCTTTTTGTGGCTCTTGTGTCGTGCACGGTATGTGTATGTCCGGGAGGGGGGCCGGGAGGGGGTGCTGGGGGTGGTGGCGGAGGGTGTTGTGGCCCTCATGGGTATCCGAGCTGCATGATAATTGTCTCCATGGCATCTGTGGGTCTTCAGGTGTGGCTCTTGGCTGGGCTCCCTTTCATGCTGCAGGTAGTCGTCCTGCTTAACACCAGCAAAAGGCAGGTGTTAAATCACTGGTGCTACCGCGGCTTATCGCCTGTTTTTGGTTCGCATCGCAGATCTGGCAGTTCGTTGTGAAAGTGGTGTTGTGGTTTTTTCTTGTGTTTTTGCACGGGAACGCCTACTCTGCATCTCATTAGGTTAGTTGGTGGTGTCCACCGTGGAGATACATTTTGGGGCAGTTGTCGCAGGAATATTGGCGATGTCTGCAGTTTGCACCCGCTTGTGAATGGGGTGTTAAATCTATCTCCACTTTTGATGGGTTAAAGTGGAGATAAATCGGCGGTAGGTCCTTGTGAATATGCCCCTCAGTTTGTTCTCAGCAAGGCAACAGCAGTACCCTGTTTGTGTTGAAAAACATGTAGCTGGAAATTAGTACAGTGCATTTCTGAGCAGGGTCAGACTAGAAAGTGCTTAGTAACCCACGCAGGTTTAAGCGCTATTGATATGTGCTGTAATGTGGTGTGATCGGATTAAATACTGATGTCCCTGAAAGCAATCATTGACAGCATGAGACTGGCTGAAAATACAACAGATGGCTGAAAGGGAAGAGTTCTGAGATAAAAATGTGTCCATAATTCAATGCCCATATGGAGCAGATCTGTATCCCTGGACTGAGTCCCAAAGAAACGTTGGCTATTATGTGCTATTTGTTCTCAGAGAGTCATTCCGTGTAACGTGGTTATGTGTGCCGACCACATCCATTCCACCCCAATATTACCTTTTATATCCTCAATTAATATGTAGTCAACAACGATGGCAAGGCTGCCTTTTAAAACAGAGGTTACCAATGTCTGAATGTTTTGAAGCCGTAATACTCTGCCTGCTCACGGAACTCTACGGAATCTCATGGAGTTTTTTGTTGACTCAGCTGAATTTTGCTGAGTGGAACTCCATGAGCTCCACCCAACACTAACCATGACTAGAGTGGTGGTTCCTGCCTGGCATGAGTGCATACCTCAGCCGACCAGAAACCTAATTTCTAACATTGGTGATCCGTGATGAGGATAGGACTTGTGTTTGTAAATATTATACAGTAATTCATTGTTCAAAACAACTCTATAATCAGACCATTTCAAGTTTTCTAATTCTCCCTGATTGGCCTTTTACATTTTTTTTCTTGCTAAATTGTGTCTCAATCTTGAGATCCTACACCTGCAACTACCCCTGCACCTGACGTTTTGGAGTTTGATCTGACCAGGTTTAAGTCTTATACTGTGGCTCAGCTGAAGTTTTCTGCAAATATTTTGAGGTCTCCATGAAAGGCTTCACCCCCAATGTGGAGCTGCAGAAAGCCTTGAGGGCCTGGGCTTAGTCCCAGGTTGCAGGGGATGATAGTCCGGATGAGGAGCAATAAATTCCTTAAGAGGAGGATGAGCTGATCCTGGAGTCTATTGAGACTCTGGACCTACCTGTAGAGGGGGCCAGCAACTTGCCTGGGGCAGGAGTGGGTCCCAGAGCAGGGATCAGCGTTTCCTCCAGGAACCTATCACAAGAGGAGCTGGCAAAAAGGAAGAAGGAGAGAAAGCTGACGCTGGAGCTTGCCAAGCTAAAATTTGAGATGGAGCAGGTTTTAGAGGAGAGGAGGATGGCTCTGGGAAAAAGGAAATGAACACATGAGCTCAACCTCAGAGAGCTGGATATCAGAGCCCTAAAAGTGGGGTCCAGCAATAGCAATAGTAATGGTGGCAGCATACCTGCAGTGTCTTCACATGACATGAGTCAAAAGTCAAGCTACCCAAGGATTTGGGGGCAGATTTACAAGCCCCTTGCGCCGCCATTACGTCCCTTTTTTTGATGCAACAGCGGCGCAAACAATGCGGCCTATATACAACGTGACACATCTAGGGAGATGCGTCACGTTGTAAAGCCCTGCGTCACATTATACCTGAGTCAGGTATAATGTATGCAGGGTGGGCGTTCCCACGCAGGAAGGCCTCATAAAAGTGACTCAGTGAAATCTACAAGATTTCACTGCGTCACTTCTAGGACGCCACTGCGTCAAAACCTTACGCCTGCGACGCAGTGTAGTGGGAATAGGCCTCAAAAAGCATTGCTGGAGTTGCGTCGTGCTTGCGACACGACTCCAGCAATGCGTGACTTTTGCCCCAGCAGATGCGTCAGAATTTCTGACGCATCTGTCAATCCTTATGCCATGGTGCGCCGTATTGTAAATACGGCGCATCCATGGTGGCGCAAGGGTTTCTCAGTGTGGCGCAGGGAAAGTGACGCATCTCTACAGATGCGTCACTTTATTGTAAATCTGCCCCCTGGTGCCTAGCTATTGGGTAGGGGATGACACGGACAAGTGGTTTGCAGCCTTTGAAGTTGCTCTAAGAGTGCACAAGGTCCCAGAGCAATTCTGTGGTGGTAGTATATGGAGGTACATGCCCGCAGTGGGGAGGGACACTCTTCTTATACTAGAGTTCAAAGACCATATATGGTACACTGCTATGAAGTGCTGCGGCAACAAATGATGGACGGCACTGCTATGAGGCCATCTTGACCAGTATGTTTGGGCTAATACCTGAGAAATACCAACAGAGGGTCAGGGCTAGTCACAAGCTATCCGCACAGAGCTGGGTTGACTGTTTAGACTATGCTGGTAAGGCACTGAAGGGCTGGGTGAGAGGCAGAAAAGTAGATAATTCTTCAGGGCTGTACAACTTGATTTTGAAGGTGCACATGCTTGGTATTTGTTTTACAATGCTGTGTCAACACCTAGTGGATAGTAAGTTTACTGGTCCCAGAAAGCTTGCTGAAGAGGTGGACATCTGGGTCAGCACCAGAGTGTCCAGAAAGCATCTGGGGGGAATCCCAAAAGGGGGGTCAGGGTTCCCACCAGAGGAAGGAGGAGGGTGATAAAAAGAAAGAGTTCTTTTCAGGCTCACAAAACAACTCACAGTGGAAAGGGTCTGGTTCTCATTCCCAATCTGGCCACCAGAAGAAAAACTACACTGACAAAAGTCAGCAGCCCAAGCCCATTAAGTGCTATGAGTTCTATGAGTATGGAGACTACAAGGGGGACCCCAAGTGTTCAATGAGGCACATCCTCCCACTGGAGGAAAGCTTTCAAGGGTGGTGAGTGTAGTGCAGGGAGAGGAGTGTGTCCCAGTTAATATGGGGGAGTTTAGTGAGGTTACCTTACTGTGCCTGGCTGACAGTGAGATGGTTCCCAAGATCCACATGCCCTCTAATAGTGCAAAGTATAGGCAATGGATTAAAATCAATAGGCAAGGTGTGGAGGCTCTGCGGGATACAGGAGCCAGTATGACTATTGTAAGGAGTCAGCTGGTTTCCTCAGAGCAGGTAATTCCTAATGCATTCAGCCAGGTTATGGTGGGTGACAACAGAGAGAGTCACTATCCTGTGGCCCTGGTTCCATTTGAGTGTGGGGGGGGTGGTCTCAGGTCTTCTAAAAGTTGTCCTGAGCCCTGCCATGTCTGTGGACTGCTTGGTAGGTAATGACCTTGAGCACACTACCTGGAAGGAAGTGGACCTTAAGGCTCATGTGGAGATGTTAAGATTACCTGGTTGGATCTGTACTATGACAAGGTCAATGGCTACCCAGGATGGGAGTCAAAAAAGGCTGGAGCCTGGAAAAGTGGCCCAGCCAGCTGCTAAGAAGGGGAAAGGCAAGGGGCATGGTAAATCAACCCCTGAATGTACCTCTAGGGAGACAGACGGAGCACCTGCTGTGGCTGCCCCGGAGTCCACAAAAGAGCACATTGCTCTGCCTGGTGACTTGCCTCTCATTGATGATGGCATATAGAATGAGGAGCCACCAAGCAGGAGTTCTGTAGGACATAGAGGGAGTGTCCAACCCTTGAGGGACTGAGACAACAAGCTGAATCCCAAGCAGCAGGTGATGCCTCTGGTAGTTACCATATATACTGGGAGGACGACCTCCTTTACAGTGAGCCTAAGGTTCCTGTGCATGGGACAACAAGGGCCCTGGTGATCCCTCATTGCTACAGGGCCTTCCTTCTGGAGCTGTCTCACGAAATTCCCCTGGCAGGACACCTGAGCCAGGACAAGACCTTTGCAAGGCTTGTCCCGCACTTTTATTGGCCTAGGCTCAAGACTTCCTTAGATATGTTCTGTAGGACTTGTGTAACCTGCCAGGCTAGTGGGAAGACAGGGCAGAGGCTAAACATCCCCCTTAACCCGCTGCCTGTTGTTGGCCCACGATTTGAGAGGGTGGGCATCGACATTGTAGGGCCTATGGATCCCCAGACTGCCCCAGGCAACAGGTTCATCCTAGTTCTGGAGGATCATGCCACTAGGTATCTAGAGGCAATCTCACTGAGAACCGTGACTGCACCTGCAGTGGCAAATGCCCTGATGGGGATTTTCACCCAAGTGGGTTTCCCCAAGAAAGCTGAGTCTGACAGGGGCACAAACTTCATGTCTGCATATATGCAGTCAATGTGGAAGGAGTATTGAGTTACTTACAAGTTCTCCACCCCCTTGCCATCCACAAACCAATGGGCTTGTTGAAAAGTTCAACAAGACCCTGAAGGGCATGATTCGAGGTCTGCCAGAGGCCCTGAGGAAATAGTGGGATATCCTCTTACCATGCCTGCTGTTTGCCTGCAGGGAGGTACCACAGAAGAGAGTGGGCTTTAGCCCATTTGAATTTCTGTTTGGATACCCTGTTAGAGGGCCCCTGAGTATGGTCAAGGAAGGTTGGGAGCAATCTCCCAGGAACTCTCTCCAGGATGTAGTGAGCTACATGCTGCCATTCAGGAGCCAAATGGCTATGTTGTGGAAGTTAGCTTCCAACAACCTAGAATCCAGTCAAACTGTCATGAGGGAGTGGTATGACAAAAATTCTACCACTCTGAATTTGCAGCCTAGTCAGAAAGTGGGTAATGGAGCCAATGGTGCCAAGAGCTCTCCAGTACCACTGGTATGGCCCCTATGATGTGATTGATCGAAAGGGGGAGACCACCTACCTTGTGGATCTCAAGACCCCTGGGCAACCCCACCATGTGCTGCATGTCAATTGCCTCAAGCCCCACTTTGAGAGTTCTTAGGTCACCATGCTGTTGGTGACAGATGGCAAGGAGGAAGAGGGGAGTGAACCTCTGCCTGATCTCCTAGCCTGCAAGGAGAAAGATGGGTCTGTGGAGAGAGTAATTCTTTCCCCCTCTCTAACTCCCGTACAACAGAGAGACTGCCACCAAGTGTTGGGACTGTACTCCTCTCTGTTCTCACTTATCCCTGGGACTGCCCAACCTGTGTACCCATGATGCGGACACAGGGGACAACCTCCCTGTTAAGAATAAGTCTTACAGGTTGTCAGATAAGGTGAGGTCCAGCATTAAGGCTGAAGTGTCCAAAATGCTGGAGTTGGGGGTTATAGAACCCTCCAATAGCCCCTGGTCCAATCCTATGGTTCTGGTACCAAAAGCTGCCCCACTGGGCACGACACCTGAACTGAGGTTCTGTGTGGATTATAGAGGGCTCATTTTTTCGACAAAGACTGATGCTCACCCCATCCCCCCGGCTGATGAGCTGATCGAAAGGTTAGGGGCTGCCCAGTACATAAGTACCTTTGATCTTATATCAGGGTAATGGCAGATCGCCCTAACTGAGGGAGCAGAGTAGAGGTCAGCCTTCTCCACCCCAGAGGGCTACTACCAGTTTTGAGTGATACCCTTTGGGTTAACCAATGCTCCTGCCACCTTCGAGAGGCTGGTGAACCAGGTACTCGCTGGTATAGAGGGCTTCTCTGCTGCTTATCTGGATTATGTGGTCCATTTCCCTACAGGGTATGGACTTCAGGGTGTGTTAGAAATTGGGTCTCTAGTTGGAAGTGGTTTGCACCCTGTTCAAGCAGGGACCCTCACTCTAGTCAGAATAAGGGAGTCACACAGCTAAGATAATCCCTGCTCACCCCCTTGGTACCTTGGCACAAGCAGTCAGGCTAATCTCAGAGGCAATGTGTAAAGTATTTGTACACACACACATACACACACACACACACACACACACACAGAGCAACACAGCAAAAAACACTACAAAAGGAGTCCACACCAGTTTAGAAACATAGCCAATATTTATCTGAATAGAACAAAACAACAAAAATCCAACATACACAAGTCAAAATAGCACTTTTAAAAGATTAAGCAAGTTTAGTCCTTAGAAATCAATGGCTGCATTAGTTTTAGCACAATGTACCTTAGATGCGTCAAAAGTCAAAGAAGGTGCACGGCACAGGGGAGGTGAGGTGCCGGAAAAGCGATGCGTCGGTTCCTTGCTACACAGGGGAGGTGATGCGCTGGTTTTCAGACACGCGGACTTGGTTCTTTACTGCGGTATGGTGTCGAAGAAGAATCTGTTCCCAGGGACGATGCATCGAGAATCCAGACGTGCTGCATTGATGCGATAGCAGGCGCTGCGTCAATTTCACAGCCGGGAGGCAGGCGCAGCGTCAATTCCACTGCCACAAAGCAGGTGCTGTATCGGAGTCATAGCTGGTGCCACGGACGTCGGTGACACGGTGCTCGGGACTCACACTGAGGTGATTTTTCTGACAAGCTGCGATGGCAAGCTAAGCCATGGTTGATGCTTCAAGCAGAAACCACGCTTCGGGGCAGGCAGCGGTGATGCACCGAGAAAACAGGTGCTGAGAGTCGATGCGTGGATTTTCTCCTTAAGATAACCAGGTTACACTACCAAGGGACCAGGAACTGGATTTGGCACCACTTGGCAAGTCAGGACTCTCAGCAGAAGAGCCCAGGCACTGGCAGGTGAAGTCTTTTATGGCCCTGAGACTTCTTAACCAGAGGCAAGCACAGCAAGCCCTTGGAGAACCTGGGAAGCAGGATACAGAAAGCAAAGTCCAGTCATTTCACTCCCAAGA
Source organism: Calotriton arnoldi (assembly GCA_963921515.1). Lineage (NCBI taxonomy): Eukaryota > Metazoa > Chordata > Amphibia > Caudata > Salamandridae > Calotriton > Calotriton arnoldi. Next base: position 1,099,414 of record CAWUFW010006354.1, read on the forward strand.
CAGAAGCAGCAAGCAGCAGGCATCACAACAAAGCAACAGCATCCAGCTCTTCTTCCCGGCAGAATGTCCTCAGCCCAGAAGTGTTCTTATTTTGGGGTGTCAGAGGTCCAATACTTCAGTGTATGCAAGGCACACCTCAGCTCCCTTTGTGTGACTGTCTAGAGCAGAGGTCTTCAAACCGGGGGGCATGCCCCCCTGGGGTGTCATGGATGGGTTCCCAGGGGTGTGCAAATGCCTCTGCAAGTACATGTAATTCAAGATGGCCTGGAAGTGCGGCGATGTTTATCTGCCGCATTTCCAGGCTGTCTTAATTTACTCCGAGCCCTTGAAGTGAGAACTGTGATCAGAGTGCCATGGGGGTGGGGGTTAGCGAGTGTGCTGGCAGGATCAAAGAGGTTGCTAAAAAAACAGTCATTTGCAATGCAATAGGTCTCGCTTTTTATCCACACAACTGGCTATGGCCTATTATGGAAGGAGTATACGTGCTTGACGAATTTGCTGAAAACAAAAGAAATGTATGTACCTTTCACTTATTCATCCATTCTTTCACTCATCCATCATTACATCCATCCTTACATTCATCCATCCATCCCCCTTTCAACCTGTCCATCCATCCAACCTTTCACTCATTCATCCACTCATCCATCTATCTATTTAGCCTTTCACTCATCATGTATCCTTTCACTTATTCATCCAGCCATCCTTTCTCTCATCAGCCACCCACCCTTTCACTCATCCATCCATTCACCCTTTCACTCATCTATCCATCCATCCATTTATCCATCCGTCCTCCCTTTCACTCATCCATCATTACATCCACCCTTTCATTCATTCATCCATGCATCTATATATCCACCCTTTCACTCACCCATCCATCCACCATTTCACTCACACATCCAAGCATCCTGCCTTTTACTTACTCACCCTTCCTACCTCACTTGGCCATAGCTCAGCTGTGTTAATTAGATTTACAACTATTGTTATACTGAATTCTAATTTTGCTTTTAATCATGTTACTCTGTATGTGACACCAGCATAGTGACAGGATACGCAGGTAGACTTTCCAACCCTATAATGCCCACCAGACTGTGAAAAATAAAGCATGAATACCTAAGGTTTAGAAGAGAGGTGTACAAGAGTGGCGGTGACCTTTGCATCAGAGTTCAGCAAGCACATTGCCAAGCTGCAGCTCGTAGTGACAGCAGGACACAGTAGGACTGAAAACAGCTTCACTGGCACTGCAGCGCTTTGTTATCAGCTTTGTCCATCTGCTCCCTATCTGGATATCTGCCCAGCAGTAACAACAAGTGCAGCTTGTCATGCAGGGCCTCTTCAGAGTGTGCCAGGCAAACAAGACAACTGCTTTAATCCTTCTGGAGCATAAAAGGAACCAAAAATGCGACTGCAGGACTCCTCCTCCAGCTTGCTCCTTAACATTGCAAAGCAAATCATCAGTGGGTGAGAATGGAGCGGCAGAACCCTCAGGTGTTACCGCCCACTATTAACTTGTACACATCTGTCTGCTCCACTCCATCCCATTACATCAATGGAGTTGTGCTAACCCCACGCTGGGCCACAGCAGTAAACACCCAAATACAGAACTATTCAGCAATGGTAAATCTTGCCTCACCCATCACCATGATGTCTCTGCCTCGGCTTGTGCCTCCAGGGGGAGGACTTCTCCGACTGGTGCAATGGCAGGGCTCTCTAGTCCCAGCACCAATCCCTCACACCAACAAAAAAAAAACACAATTGAGGCTGAAATATCAAGAGCATCTGTTTGTTCTTTTTTGATAAAATGTTGGAATTTCCTTCTCCTCCTCCCCTGTTTTGGCAGGTCAGCGCCCCTTATGCACTTGCGAGGCAGCCATCCCTGAACTGTGTTGAGCACAACTGTGTTGAGCACTATTTTTACATGCAATCTCTGAAAGTCATAACTTGAAAGTATACCTGTATTTTTATCGTTTTGGTCTTGTTTGGTTTATAAAATAATAACCTATTTTTATAAACCTGTGTGGAGTCTTTTTGTGGTGTATTCATTGTGTTACTGTGTGTGTGTGTTGCACAAATACTTTACACATTGCCTCTTTAGATAAGCCTGACTGCTCTGTGCCAAGCTACCAGAGGGTGAGCACCGGCTATCTTTTAGTGTGTACCAGCTTACCCTGACCAGACTGGTGGTTCCTGCCTGGCCTGGGTGCCTACCTCAGCCAACCAAAAATCCCATTTCTAACACATTTACATTTCATCCAGGTAGCAGACCCCCTGTCAAGAAGGATTTCTACTACTTTCTCTGCCTCTTCCTTGGTATCACGGAACCCCTCCCTTCCCTTCCCTTCTAGATCCTCCGCTTCCCTTTTATCCAGTGGCACTTGAAGTTTGGCATTATTTGTTCTGGAATGGATGTTTTTTGACAAAACATAGGAAGACTGTTAATGGAAAATTAAAGAGAAGGATTGGGAACATTCCTAATGTATCTCTCCCACATCAATTACTTAGGTCACCCAAAAGATTTTTCCAGGTGGAGGAGGCTTTCTTTTTTGAAGCTTCTCATAGCTCGTACCCATTGGTGTCTGCCTAATCAGCCCACTTGCAAGGTACCATAAAAGACATAGGCCCCAACTGGGAACTGTGTGGAGCGCATTTCCAGTGTGTCTTGTAATCGCGGCTATGGTGATACACTTTATCTTCAACAAAAGACAGAGAATGTAAAATTCCATCAGAATGTAATAGAAGTAGTGATATTGTATTATGTTGCCATTTGCATAGCACTTTTCTAATCCATGAGAGGACAAATCGGAGGCATGGCAGGAACATTAGTTTGATTTTTTATACTAATGCTCTGAATCCATTCATAACATCAGGCGCCATTTAAACGTACACTGAATGAAAAAACAATATTCTGTTTCTAATAAATGCCTGAGCCTCCAAAACCTGTCCGCTTTCCTGATCCAAAGTAATTGTTGCCTTACACAAAATGTATTCTGGGAGTTGTACAGCCTGTTGGCTTTTTCCTTCCACAGAGGCTGCTTGGGGTTCATTGGATGCACTCATGAGCCTTATAGCTGCCAGAATCCCAGGGTTTGCACACCCCCCCCCCCCAAGGGTAGGTCGAATCATCTCTGGGCACTTTCTTAGCCTCTTATTCTATGAAGTTCGAACTGTATATTCACTGACCACTCCACATATGGTATGTATTGATTTGTCTATCCTCACACATCTCCCTACATCCATGAGTATGCTCAGATACACACTTGTTTATGACAGAGTTGTAGCCATATCCACACACCAAAACACTCCAGACAGAGGCCAGAGTGCCCTCACACACTTCTGTCAATTAAAATTGAATGCTTAAGCAACCTATCTCTCACTCTTTTCTCTTTAAGTTCAAGCAGAGTTATAGCTACAGAACTGATAAAAAGCACAACTCTGGTTCTGATGCATGACATAAAAAAAACTCCTCAAATAGGCTGGACTGCAAACATGCATTTTCCCAACTATGGCACTCTATGGAGTAGCATGCTACCACGGCAAATGAGCCGTGGGACCTTGATAAGAGTGTGAAAAACTGTATAAATATAGCTACAATTTAGTACAACATACTCGAAACTTACAGCACAGCAAATCCATAATAATGGAAATAAAGAGCTAGGCAATTTCTATTGACATAATCTTGTTCTCCCTTCTATAAATGTACACACTTTACTTAGACCCCGATTCAATGTTGAGTTTTAAATTCCGATCAATATGCAAATAAATGTTTGCACACAAATTAGAATTCTGAGTTGTGCATCAGTTACCACACTCTGCAATTTTCTCCGGACGGATTTTACCAGAAAAATTTCTGAAGAAATCGATCAGGATAAAATGCTGAGCCATAAATGAAAAACATGCAGTAACTTGTGTGGTACACACTGATTCCACATGTTAGGCTTCATGTTGAGGAGGGTAACTCAGGAGAAGTTAATTATGTTAACCATTAAATGACAGATACTAGGGTATATGTAATTACAGGGTCCACAAATTATCATCTAATATCTACGTAACTTGGAACCAGGGCCATAGTCTCCAAATCTGTTTTTGTGCTTCTAGCATAATACTATCAATACAGGTACATAGTTTACAATATATTTGTTTCAGTTTGGCTTCCACCACTCATGCAGAGGACCGTTCACCCTATTTAGTGGTCCTCACCTGTCTTGCCAGGATTTCTGTTGTGTGAGGGCAGCCCTAGCAGGGGCGCACCCTTTCTACATTGCAGGCTTATTGAGCTGAAATTATTTTTAATGCACCCACTTCTTTGTAGTGAGAAAATAAACTCTCAAACAGACCCCCCAGGATATTGCAGCCTAGGTTTGCAAATTTTGTGGCACAAAAATTGAAACTTAGCAGCACAAAAATGAAAAATTTGCGGCATTATTGCGGCACTTTATTTTACTCGTAATCATTCCTTTTCAGCCCTAAATCAATGGAACCTGTTTTAGCATAGTATTCCACTTTGAAATAGGCATGTTTAAAGTTTCTGCAGCTCTACGGAAGCACAGCTCCAATCTACTAACCTCGTGGGAGGGGGCCATATATCTCCCTGGGATGTTCTAGCGCCCATGTATGCACCCCTGCCAGGGCAACACTTTCACCACTCCCTGGTTTCAGTCCCACAGCTCCCTTCGCTCCCTGGGTGCAGTAACACAGCCCCCCTTCGCTCCCTGGGTGCAGTCACACAGCCCCCCTTCGCTCCCTGGGTGCAGTCACACAGCCTCCTCTTGTGTCGCATGCACTGACTCCCTTTTATGGGTAGTGCTGACAGGACAAACATCTCGCAATAATCATCCTTCAGAATCAGGTTCCCCAGTTCCAAATTTGGCAGCTCTGACCATGGTGTCACATCCTCTCCCCCACTAAACACCATACTGCCCCACTGAGAGAAACTCGCACTGCCGTCAACTACAACCCAATTGCTCCTCTCTATAAACACCTGGATGCGGCTCAATTTAAATTACGCACTAGACAAGAGGAATATGCTGCCTACAAAAAAAAGAGAGGGAGATGTAAGTAATCCTAGGTTCTTAGGACCCACTTGTGAGAGGGAAGAACAAGTCTTGTCTCTTGATGCCCTCACACACCCCGAAGGATGTCATGCTTCATCATCGGGCGATTTGCTCCTCGTCGGGCCGGCGCTGCAATGCCCACGGGTCCCCCGAAGGGTCACTTTGGCGGAGATCTTTTTAGACAAAACGCCGTTAGGTGCATGCGGGTGTGTGGAGTGGGTCCTCTTGGAGGGTGATGTGGTGCGTGCAACGTGAGTTAAAACTGTCTAAGGGTTACCAGAAATATAAATGTTAATGAAGGGATACCCTTGACAGAGTAAAAACCCGTAGGTTAAGGGTTACCTCAATCGGCATAATGAGCCCCAGGTAACTACAATGTGAAAGAGGTCGACATGTTTCGCGCCTGTATGGTCTCAAAGATCCGTGGCGCTTCTTCAGGACCAAAAAAGCAGGTTGAAGTGTTGTGCACGTGAAGAGTGTCAGGGTTTTTACCCTCAGAAGGTGTCAGGGCGGGCCAGGGAACTGTGTACCCTACAGTCTAGCTACAAAAACTAGTTAGTTATGGCCGCTCCTGGACGTCACCTATAAATATCATGAGAGTTGCTCCATAGGCTAGGAGAGTAGGACGCCCGCACCTTACCGGGAGTTTTGCTCGGGTGCTGGCTCACTCGCACCTACCCCATCCGTACTCCTGCCTGCAATATTGCCCTGACACTCTTCACGTGCACAACACTTCACCCTGCTTTTTCGGTCCTGAAGAAGCGCCACGGATCTTTGAGACCATACAGGCGCGAAACATGTCGACCTCTTTCACATTGTAGTTACCTGGGGCTCATTAAGGCGATTAAGGTAACCCTTAACCTACGGGTTTTTACTCTGTCAAGGGTACCCCTTCATTAAAATTTATATTTCTGGTAACCCTTAGACAGTTTTAACTCACGTTGCACGCACCACATCACCCTCCAAGAGGACCCACTCCACACACCCGCATGCACCTAATGGCGTTTTGTCTAAAAAGATCTCCACCAAAGCGACCCTTCGGGGGACCCGTGGGGCATTGCAGCGCCGGCCCAACGAGGAGCAAAACGCCCGATGATGAAGCATGACATCCTTCGGGGTGTGTGAGGGCATCAGAGACAAGACTTGTTCTTCCCTCTCACAAGTGGGTCCTAAAAACCTAGAATTACTTACATCTCCCTCTCTGCTCTCCGTTATCTTTCCTCTCTGCTCCTTTCCTCCCCCTTTGTATCGAGTGGGCGACAATTTGCACCCCTCGACTGGAACAGTGCCCCATTTTTGATTATAACGGTTCACGTTAGGAGCACAGGCACTGGACCTAAACTGGCTCCTGGTCCCCCCTTCTTGCATTTATACAAAAAAAAGAAACAACATCCTGGAAAAAGCAAACACTCATAGGGAATGCAAAATTAAGTAAAGCATGTGAAATGTAAGCAGGAACAACATGGTTACTTTAACGCTTTTACACTCGATATTCAGAAATCAGTGAATGCTTTTGCCTGAAAAGTTAAGGACATGAATACAGGGCATGGAATGGACCCATTTCAATGTCCATTGCTTATATTCTTACAGAACGTAAGCAGTATGGTAAAAAGACCACTTCCCTGAACACCGAGCCGCAGTACACATTTTGTTTTCCAATCCACGTGTTGCAGTACCTCCAGGATTGGTGCACTAGTTCCCTGCCCGGGGGAAAACAACGCTATTCAAAGAAAGACAAGAAAAAAAAAGTAGCGCTTCACTTGCAAACTCTATAGAGTGGCGCAAATGTGTTTGGGTGTGAATAAAATCAATCTGGCCACTTTGCTACCACTCTGTCTGGCTTTATCTAGTTATTTTTCATATTTTGAACCTTTTATTCCAGCAGCTGCACTTTGGAACAGTGCTTTAAATGGGCCGGTACTGTCCGGTACGGAGTACCGGCACTTTTTTATTTGAGAGAGAGAGTACCGGCACTTCTCAAGAGAAATGCAATACCTTTATTTGGAGAGTACTGGCACTTCCCAGAAACAAGCAGGTACTCTGGTACTGAGTACCTGCATTTCTATTTTTCCATTTCAAGCACTGCTTTGGAATAGAAAAATGTCAGAAAAAGACATTTCCACTGTTTTTAGGTCTCGGGCCTAGCGTTGCAGTGCGCAGCCCGAGACCTCTTGTACGGGCTTTTGGAAGCTGACCACACGCTCGTGCGTGTGGTTAGCTTTCTGAAGCCTGGCATTGGCTGTTGCGTGCGTTTTGTTTAAAAAAACGGCACGCAATTGGGCAAAGGCGGGCGCATGTCCCCCCTTTGCTCCGCCCATTCCCATCGGTGGCTAGCACGCGCAGCAGCGCGCGTTCACCTCGCTGCCGCGCTCCCTTTCCCCCTCCCGCTCCTCTGTGGTGCGTGCGCACCACTGGTTTCGATTCCCGCATTGGTTTCGATTCCGTGATTTCATTTTCTTTAAATGCCCTCTTATGCATCGTGGAGCCTGGACACATTTTGGCTATTCGGAAAGCCTTTTAATGGCAACCGTGCACATTCATGAAACAGGTCTTCTCTACAGAGGACTGACCAAGATTGGCACACACATTTCCCCCTTTTACGCGTTGACGGTCTTCTCCATCCAAGACCATATCTTACCCGGTGGTCCCAAAACGAAGATTAGAAGCTGGTATGCTAATATTTTTTTCAAGTGAAATTCTGCCAGGAAGGCCTGCTTTGGGCAACACGCAACAATAATGTCAAGCCTCACAACAAAATGTTTCAAGCAGGAAAGGTTTGAAAAAACATGTTCCCAATATTTTATACAACAGGTAAAGAAACTGCAAGTCACATACACCCAATTGGCTTTTCTTGTACATTTGCTCAACCATACCTACCTTAGCCAATCAGTATAACTCACTTCCTGCTGATTTTATGAGTCTGTCTCTGTTAAATATCTAGCTTGATTCTCCAATACCCTCTACTACTATCTCACATTGCTGTTGACACTCGTATCCGTTTACATACGTCATCACGTACACTGAATGGCTTTGCAGAGGTGGCTTGTCATAGCCAGTGACTCGGCTCCGTTCTTTAACAACACGTCCTTGCAAAGCGATCAAAAAGAAGGCTTGCAAAAGATTTTCAGGACCCTGACGAAAAACTATGCAAGGTGTAAGAGGTACCCGATTTTAAGTATAACATAAATGGCCTCCGGGAAACAGAAAATAGGACAGTTTTATTTTATGCAAGACGGAAGCAACTTAATTTACAACACCAGAATGTTCCTTTTCTATTTTATTTTTGTAAGCTTGGGAGGAGCAATACATGAGAAGGTTACACCGCTAAAATACATCAGCCTCCTTCCATAATATGTCCATCTTGGGAATCCAGCTCAAAACTATTTCAAAGCAGCCTGTTTCCTTAAGATGTTGATCTGCTGTCTTCCAAGTAATACTTTCTGCCGAGTCCACAGAGCAGGGACAAGACTTCAAAGCGGCTGCTTCCCCGCTTTCAAATCAACACTCTTTTGAATCGGATTCCCGAGACAAACATGGTCGCCATTTTTTCTGTAAATCAGCAGCCAAGAAAAACTTCAAATCACAGGCATTTCTTAACAACTGCCTTCCTCCAATTACTATGCACATTGCCACCAAGCCAAGCACTAAATAAAATCAAATGCATTTTTACTCTGCAAGTTCGGATGCCTATTACTGTGATAAACGTTTTTAGGACGTGAAAGGAAAATTATTTCTTAACGCCAACTTTTATGTATTGTATTAATATTATTGGTGGTTTGTAAAGCGCACAGCTACCTGCAGTAGGTTTCCTGGCGCTATACCTCCACCCTGTACTTTATCCGAGAATCATGGAATGCTTTAGTTAGAAAAGCCAGGTTTTTAATTGTTTTCGAAATATAGAGAGAGAATGACAAGATCTCAGTGACTGTGGCGTTGCGTTTCATAATTTGGGCGCTAAGTTGGAGAATGCACGGCCTCCTTGGTGTGTTCTTCTTACTCTAGGAACTGATGAGAGGTTGGAGTTGCTAGACTGTAGGGAGCGTTGTGGTTTGTAAGGTGATACTAGGTGTCTGTGATACTGAGGGCCTGTGTTAGTTAGTAACTTGGACATAAAACAAAGTGTTTTGAAATGAATTATTTTTTTCACAGGCACATTGTAGACATCAACTGTCAGGATTGACTGCCTTTGCATACAGATGGCAACATCTGGTGGCCTGGAATTACTGCACATCAAATGGCTAAGTGACTGCTGAAGATGTCTGCACTGGTGAATGTATGCCAGGTCACAGAAACAGAACTTGGGGGCATATTAACAAGGCCCGGCGATAAATATCGCAAAGCGCGCTTAGCGCATGCATATTTATTGCCGGCTATCTCTGTAATTTATCGCCCGGTTAGCGCGTTATCAACAACGCGCATCGCCGAGGCGATAAAATTCCAGAGATAGCGTGGATGTCGCCGTTTTCCATGGTGGAAAACGGCGATATCCTAGATGATAGGGCCTGTGGTCTTAGCCACAGAATCCACCCCCCATGATAAGGATGCCTTAGTCAGGAATTTAACAGACGTTAAATTCCTGCGTTAAGGCATACTTAACGCGATTTAAAAAATCGCTAACCCTCCTTGATAATATCGCGACGCTGCCTTCGCGATATTATCCCTGTTTGGTTTCACAGCCACCCCTACTTTGCATCTCATTAGCGATGCAAAGTTAGGCGTGCTGGGAACGGGCGCTAAGTCAGCAAAACACGCAATAGCGTGTCTTTGCTGATAAGGCGATGAAATTATCGCCGCTTTTCGCCCGAAAATGGACGCAAAAGCGGCGATAATTTCATATCGCCGCCTTGTTAATATGCCCATTGTTTTGGAAGAGATTTTGGTCTGGTTTTTGCAGTGCATGTGCTACATTAAAGCCACTGGTGGTAGACGCCTTACAGTGGTACTGCAAATGGCCACTTGAAGGAACCAAAATATAACAAGTGATCCCAAAACGTAATTGTGGTAGAGAGAAAGCGGATTTTAAAATTCATTATAGACTATTAGTGCAGTGGGTTATTGTCAGATTTGGTGGCCATAAACGTTGCTAAAGGACTGCTGAGGTGCATTCGCTTAATTTTTAGTCCTTAGGCTTTCTTTTACTAAGTGACCCTCCCTTCAGCATTTCTGAAATTCTAATCCATCACCTATGGTAGTATTCCTGTGCCTTTAGCTGCAATATATTTGAACGTGAAAAAGGCTTTCCACCGAAACGCGTTGACGCTCTTGGATTGATTTGAATCATTGATGGAATAAACCACATTTGATAAAGCAAGCTCTGTGGAGTGCCGTTCCTTCCTGCTGTGGATTTTGGGTTGGAAGTTGCGATATATATATATATATATATATATCTAGCGTAACGGCCAGAGCTACCGACTAGGGAGCTGGGGATCCAGGTGCGAATCTCCGCGTTGGCTCAACATTCTGTGATTCTGGGCAAATCACGTAATCTCCCCGTGCCTATGGACAGCGCCTGGATACACTCACAGGTGATTAGCCGCGCTATACAAATCTGAGGATTTATTTATTTATGTCGCTCGCTGGTCATGGAATATCCCACTCCCCTCTACCCCATTAAACAACACCCTACTTCACTTGCCTCTATCCCAATCTACTCCACTCTAATCCACTTCACTCCACTATAATCTCCACCAATCTACCCCACTCCACACCAATCTAACCCACACCAAACTACCACACCCCACTAGACCCTATTTTATCACACCCCAATATACTCAGATCCACTCCATACCACACAATTCCACCACACACAATTCCACAACTAACAATTCCAATTCAACCCACATAATTCCACTCCACACCACATACATCCACTCAAAACCAAAACACATGGGTAAAAGACATTGACATTTACAACGCCAATACCTCTAACTCTTACAAATCCGAGACCTATTGCATTGCAAATGCTTGTTCTTTTTTGGATCTATTTCACAGGGGAACAAATCAACGAAAGAAGGAAAGAGAGGAGGGTGAGAACCGTTTCTGAAGTCAGGGTTTTTAGTAAGAGAGGAGGAGCTGCTAGACAGGGGGAATAAGAGGGAGGAAGAAAGAAAGGGGGGAGGGCAGCTGAAGCGGCAGAGCAGACACTGTCATTGTATTCTCTGCCCAAGAAGAAAAAGATGAGTCCTTTCCCTTCTCTGCCCGCCCCGCCTCGTGCTGGGATCCAAATTTTTGACATTCTTTCCTGCAATTATATAAACAGCAGTCGAGCCTGCAAGCTGGAGAGCAGAGAAGCGATACTTTCCTTTTCTCACTCCTCTTTAATCAATATTGTAATGGAGGAAGCAGGCAGCTAATACAGCTGTACAGCGCTGTTCACGTGGTGACGTATGCGCGTACAGCCAATAAAATGGCATCATTTTTTTTATTGTTCCACATAAAGTACCCCACGGACTCGTGAACTGCGTTTACGAGTTCCTGAAACTAACTCTAGTTAGTTAGGTATGGGAAGGTTGTTCTGAAGCAATTTAGTTGTTACCCACTAGATAGTGGGGAAGGAAATAATTCCTTTGTTTATATTACCCTCACACACTCTAGTAGTGTCATGCTTCATCATCGGGTCACCCTGACTCCTAAAGGTCAGGGTGGGCTCAACCGTATTCCAGGGAGCTCTTGAAAAGATATGGCCAGGGGGTATTATAGATTAAAAACCTGCAGACAGATCCCAGTATCCCTTTATTCGTGGAACTGTCAGGGGTATTAAAATATATAATTAGGGGGGGGGGTCACTTGGAGTTTTATGGTCCTATGACCCTAGTGCCTGCTAGGAGCCTTTTTTTGCGGCCGGTTTGGTACATATCGCAGCCATCGCGCTTGCCAGCTGATTTTGCAATTTTTTCATGAATCGCGAAATGCTGGAGGGTCTGCTCAAAGCATGAGTTTGTTTTCTCAGTATAAAACAAAGGTAGCCTGCCTAGCAGGGAGCTTTTGTCTGCATGTGGGAACCAATCTACATTTTTCCTGACTGTATACACCATGCCTTAGGCAGGGAAAATAAGTGATAGCAGCCCCATCCTCTATATGGTTGGACAACCATCTTTGTGACTTTGCAGCCCTGTTGCAGATGGGCCACCAGGCCAGAGGTTTACATCCGCAGAGGCAGTAAAGGCTCCACTGATGTAAACATGGTCCTTCCGCCAATTCCAAATATAGTGGGGGAACAGCAAGTTTGGTAGGGCAGAAGCACCATAGAATTGTGGTGGTGTTCCCGCTCTGCCAAACTGTAAATGAGGGCCTTAGTTTCAACTCTGCCTTTGCTCCTGGTGCCTTGAACATGCCAGCATGCAGTATATGGTGCTAAAGAAAATACCAAAAATGGTCTGAAAAATAGCAAAGCAAACACAAGGAGATGATGGACGGAGCGCTGAAACTTTTCAGAAACTCGCCCCCAGTCACAGATCTGGGTTGAATCCATCATCGTTCTTTAGCTCACTTCACCACCCCAGATCAGACACAGCTATATGCAAATCAGTCTTGACCCTGTGCCTCATGGGAACAATCCAGCCCAAACTGCCAAGCCATGACTTCCCTGGACCGGAAACAAGCATCCTGGTACCTGTTTCAGGCTAACAGCTCTCATCAGCCAGGCTAGCTTGAATCCAGTGGCAAAGTGAGCAAGAGACCCACGTCTGGGCATACCCTGCCAACGTAGGGCAAACAAAGCAAACACAAGGAGATGATAGACGGAGCGCTGAAACTTTTCAGACACTCACCCCCAGTCACAGATCTGGGTTGAATCCATCATCGTTCTTTAGCTCACTTCGCCACCCCAGTTCATACACAGCTATATGCAAATCAGTCTTGACCCTGTGCCTCATGGGAACAATCCAGCCCAAACTGCCAAGCCATGTCTTCGCTGGACCGGAAACAAGCATCCTGGTACCTGTTTCAGGCTAACAGCTCTCATCAGCCAGGCTAGCTTGAATCCAGTGGCAAAGTGAGCAAGGGACCCACGTCTGGGCATACCCTGCCAACGTAGGGCAAACAAAGCAAACACAAGGAGATGATAGACGGAGCACTGAAACTTTTCAGACGCTCACCACCAGTCACAGATCTGGGTTGAATCCATCATCGTTCTTTAGCTCACTTCGCCACCCCAGTTCAGACAGAGCTATATGCAAATCAGTCTTGACCCTGTGCCTCATGGGAACATTCCAGCCCGAACTTCCAAGCCATGTCTTCCCTGGACCGAAAACAAGCATCCTGGGACCGGTTTCGGGCTAACAGCCCTCATCAGCCAGGCTAGCTTGAATACAGTGACAAAGTGAGCAAGGGACCCACGTCTGGGCATACCCTGCCAACGTAGGACGAACAAAGCAAACACAAGGAGATGATGGACGGAGCACTGAAATTTTTCAGACACTCACCCCCAGTCACAGATCTGGGTTGAATCCATCATAGTTCTTTAGCTCACTTCGCCACCCCAGTTCAGACAGCTATATGCAAATCAGTCTTGACCCTGTGCCTCATGGGAACAGTCCAGCCCGAACTGCCAAGCCATGTCTTCCCTGGACCGGAAACAAGCATTCTGGGACCGGTTTCGGGCTAACAACCCTCATCAGCCAGGCTAGCTTGAATCCAGTGGCAAAGTGAGCAAGGGAGCCACGTCTGGGCATACCCTGCCAACGTTGGGAGTGCTTTTTTTTATTTTATTTTTTTAGTTAAGGCTACTACCATGGCAAGATAGTTAGTCCCTGCATGCATTACACCATGCTGGATTCAAAACATCATGGGGCAGATTTACAAGCCCCTTGCGCCACTTTTGCGTCACTTTTCCCATGTTAAAAGTGACGCAAAAGTGGCGCAGGGGGCTTGTAAACCTGCCCCCATATCTCTAAAGAAGCTCCATGCAAACTAACACAAAACGAAGATGGCTCTTTTGAGGTGCTTAGTAGGCAATGCTTGATCCTTTCGAAAGTCATTGCTTGGATGGACCTTAGGGAGGTAATGCTTTTTTTAAAAAAAAGAAATCTTTTTACTGGCCGTTTTAACAAATAACATACTGTAAGTTCTTGTCACACCATTGCAGACAGTGGTGCTTCTCACCTGTATGATAGCACAGAACTATCCCCGGCAATTGCAAACAAGCAAATGAAACTCCTTCTCTCCAGCTTTAACACTGTCCAGACAGACAGCATCAATCATTCTGCAGCTGTGTAGGTAACCAAGAACTATACCCCCTGCTCTAATTTTGCCTGTTGTGCAGAACACTAGTGGATGTCTATGACACTAGCCCAGCCGGGGTCCCCGTCTTCTGGCCTGGGCTCATCCACCCATGGCCCGGCTGCTTCCAACCCCACATTTAGTCTTCCTCCCTTCTGCATGTGTTCCCCTTCCAGCCCTGCTTGTGTGTTAACTACCATCAGTGACTGGCCTCCTCCATCTGCCAGGGGTTCCATATTTTCTCAAACTTGCTGGGACAGCCTCATGTTTTATACACCAATTCCTACACTCTCATACACCTGCCAAGATTAATTTCCCATTCCTGCACAGTGGGTGTGTTGGGACCGACTGACAATATCCTGGTGTGCCACTTCAAGGGTACATTGCAAAAGAGCAGCATATACCTCTCCAGGGATTGCTCCCGCAGATGCCAAGGGCAATCAATTGAGGCGTGAGTGGTATCTGCACCTCTGTTATTTCAGATATTCACGCCCCAACTCTCTCCCAGTATCTCTGCACCAGTGGGCATCCTCAGATAGTATATAATAATGTACCTCTCTGACCACATCCCCTCAGGCATAGGTCAGACTCGCTACGCCCCATTTTGTGTAGTTTCTCCCTTGTGAAGTATGCTCTGTGCAGCAAATTTAGCTGCACCAGGCGAAAGCCCGCCCATATTGCCACCTTCCACAGACAGCGGCAGGATTCACCCCATGCATCATCCTCCAGCCTACCCAGATCCCGCTCCCGCCTATCTCTAAGTGTGTCTAGTGGGGTAAGGCTGTGGGCCAGTAGTGTAGTGTATATTAGTGATATGGCATGCGCATGCAGGGGGGAGGCTAGCACCCAGAACTCCAGGGACGATTCCTCCAGCCGGTCCACAAGAAGAGCCTCATGTTTCTTAAGGATGTGCCACATCTGCAGGTATCTAAGGTTTTGGGTTCCTGACATCTCATAGTCTGCTTGCGGCTTTGGGAAGGAAATCATCCTCCCTTCCTCCCACTACGAAAATGTCCAGCATGACCCATTGTTTATGTCTGTCAATCTCCCTAAGCTCCTTTAGGATCTCCATCTCCCACAGAGGTGTTGCCATTGTGAGTCTCCCTCTCCAGCCCATGGATCATTCGGCCTACCTCCATATATACAGCACAATGGCTGTTGGTGGTGGGAGTTCTTGTGTCCTCCTCCTCCCATACAGGTGGCACAAGCAACCCACAGGTTACTGCACCCTTCTATCCGCCAAAAGGGAGGTCTCCCTTTGATCAGAAAAGACCCAGTCCTTCACAACCACCAAATGAGGTGCCTAACAGTACAGGTTTAGGGTAGGCAGGGATATGCCTCCATCCCACGTCTTTCTTGTCAGCGTAGTCAGGAGATCCGGGGGGCCCACATCCCAGAGCAGTGTTTTCGTGATCTCATCCAAGTGTTGGAAAAACCTGTCCAGTTTGGCGTATGGTGTGTTTTGGAGGACGTAAATAAATTTGGGTAGGTACATCATTTTATACAGCACTGCACCACCCAACAATGACAATGGAAGGGTTCTCCAGTGACCTTTATTCCTCTTATATGCTTCCAAAATCCTCCCTAGAGACTCACGAAGGAACAGCTCCTGGTCAGTTGAAACATATATGCCCATGTATTTAAAACCAGAGGACTCCCAGCGGACCGGAAAAGTTCCAGGGTTGGGGGTACTGATCAATCAGGATGTAGGCCACCAATTTGCTCCAATTGATGTGGAGCCCTGTATATTCCCCGAAGACATGCAAAATCTTTTATACGCGCGGGAGAGACCAGCCAGGGTCAGCCGGGTATAAGAGGATGTCCTCTGCATACAGAGATATTGCATCTTCCCAGTCCGAGTCCCACCTCAGGGCCTGGATTTGGGTATCACTATGTATTCAGTTCATGAGCGGCTCAAGAGCTACCGCAGACAGCAGCGGGGACAGTGGGCAGCCCTGTGTAGTACCCCATTCTATCGGTATCTCTTTCGACAGTACACCGTTCACTCACACCCGGCCACAGGGTTTCGATATAGCAGTTTGACCCAACCAATGAAAGACCAACCGAAGCCCATCTTCCTCAGAACTGCCCCAAGTATGGGCATTCCAGAGAGTCAAATGCCTTTTCCACGTCCAAAGATAAGAGTATCGCCGGTTCCTTGATCCTCACACTTAGCGCAAAGCAGCCAAACAAGCGCCTGAGATTAAGACGTGTTTCTCTATGTGTCATGAAGCCCAGAGACTCCATCATGTGCATCATGCGAGTTGCAAGGACCCTCGCCAGAACCTTTACCTCCACATTAAGAAATGAAATGGGGCGGTATGATGATCAGCCCTCCTGTGGTTTCCCTTCCTTATACATGGGGACAATCAGAGCCTGCACAGATCTTCCAGCAATCTGCAAAAAGTGGGGTCAGGAGATCATGGACGAAATCAAGCAGCTCCTCCTCATTGTAGGTGGTATGTGGACTGCAGACATTTCCTCAAGTGGGCCACCAGTTCTTGTGCTATACCCTCTGGTGTCTCTCCCATAGCACCACCTCTCCCCCTGCGTCTGTGTATCCACTTCTGCCCTTCTTTCTGCTTAGCCAGCTAGGTGAGGAGTTTCTCGGCTTTATTGCCAAATTCATATACCCACCCTTGTTTCACCCTGTTGCAACAGTTGAATGTAGACCTCTCCAGTCTTTTCAATTCTGATCGCTAAGTTGATGGGTTGGCAAGGAGACAAAATCTGGCTCTCCTTTCACCAGTTTCGCTTCTAAGTCCATGCATTCTTTCCCGTTCCCTTTTTTTCCCCACCTTGTGGGAGATCAATTGCCCCCAGATCACCGTCTTACCAGCCACTCATAAGACCACTCCAGATTCCACTGACCCTTGTTTTCCTCAGAATAGCTGGTGGTACAGCTGTCAAGTACTTTCTAGTGTCCCAATATGTGAGCTCCAATAGGTCAAGGCTCCAACCTGCTTTCCGGCTCCCCCCGGGTACCTAGCGTATCATGAGCATGGGGGAGTGATCTGAAATGCCCCTAGCCAGGTAATGGGTATCTCCCCAACTGTCGATTTGATGGTGCGGGACCAAGAAGTAGTCCAGTCTGGAAAGCGACCTCATGGAGCTGACCGCATATGAGAATTTTTGCCACCTAGGATGTTGCACCCCCCTATAGGTCAGCCAGATCGATAGAGCCCATGAATGTTGTCAGGCATACATCAGTCCAAGGTGGGTGTCCCTACTGTGTTATCCTATCTCGATCTCCCTGTGCTGTCATATTGACACGGAGGGTGAGAGCTTCCTGTATGGTCAACAGCCAGTCCTCCATGTTTGCAAGTCCATCCATCTGCAGTCCCGAAGGGAGGTACCACGATACAACTGCCAAGAGCAATCTCTTCCAGGTACCGGAGGCAGCTGCCCGACAACCATCCAGGGCCATCCATGTCTGTGTAATGTGGAAGGAGACACTTTTACATACCAAGATCCCAACCCGTCTGGAGCCCAGTGAGAACCCCCCGTGTGCCACCAGCTGATATTTCCCCCTATTGAAGAATCCACACATATTGCCCACTAGATGGGTCTCCTGTAGCAGGACTATGTCCGTGTCATGTTGGGATATACATTTTGTGACCCCCTCCTCTCTTTAGCCTGCTACCCAGACCATTGACATTCCAGAAGAGGACCCTGAGGCTTCCACCTCCCCCTTTACAGGGACCCGGCCACTTATCCTGTGTGTTCTGCTTGTGCCCATTTAGCACCTGTTTGTTCCAATGGCCTCCTCAATAGCCATTGCCTGGTGTTAACAATTCCCCCCAACAGTATCCACCAACAACCTTGTGCGGTAAGCCTGGAACTACCCATCAAGGCATCTGTCCCCCCGCCCCATTTTTACTTGTTGTCTCAGCCTGTCTATTTGGTTCAGTACTACCGTGATATAGGGGTGGTCTGTGGACCCTGAGAGACTCAATATTTCCTCAGACAATCAAGTCCACCGTTATGGGGGTCACCACCGGTGGTCTCCCCTCTTCCTGCTCATCTCCCACTGTGGAGGCCTCTCCATCAGTGGGGTCCTTGTACCGCTCCAGTACTATGCATTTGTTGCCTGTGGACTAGGCCTAACAGTGTTGAATTTCAGCAACCAGCCTCGCTCTTACAGACTCACCCTGTGATTTAGTGGGGGTAAATTCAGGTCTATGTCGTCACCCCCGCCGCTGTCTCTGTGACCTCCGATTCTCAGCACGAATGCCTTCAGGGTATCTCGGCACGGGATGGCCTTCTGCCTCCAGCCATTCCCATACCAATACTGCAGACTCTAATTAGTGTGAGCCATCCGTATCTATTATACGCATCTTTGGTGGGAACATAAACGCATACTTGAAGTTTAGTTGTCGCAGCTGCCTCTTTACCTCCATGTACGACTCTATCAATTTCTGTACCTTTATGGTGTAGTATGGGTACATGTTGACGGTGCCCCCGTCCAGCTGCCAAGGTCCATGGATCCGTGCCACTGGTCTCTATCTCGAAAATGTAGGAGCCCTGTCACCATGGATCTTAGAGATGCACCTGAGGGCAGGGGCCTCCCTGGCACCCGGTGGGACCTTTCCAGCATAAACAGTTTTGAGGGTCGCCCCTCTAGCACCACTGAGCCCAGTAAGTCCTCCAAATACAGCTCAGGTGAGGGACATTCCACACACTCTGGGACCCCCACAATCCAGATATTGTTGCCATCAGAGTGGCCCTCTGAGTCCTCCAGCTTCGCTGCCATGGCCATGTTTTCCACTTCTAATTTCTTGAGGTGATCATGTGTCACAGCAACTGTCGGCATCAACTGCGTGAGGGGCTGCTCCACAGCCTGACCCTCTCCACTAGTTTTCAGTGATCTGCCCCCAGCAACCTCACCTCTTGGGACACCGATTCTATTTTATGTTCAAAATTAATCTTGGTATCCTGAATGGCAGCAGGGATTGTCACGGTATGGTCTTCCAGACTGTAGTCAGCGGCCCCCATCGGGTGACTTCTCATGCTTCCCTGTAGGTGTACTGGAGTCCCCTGATGCACTTGCTGCTCCCACTTGGCACAGCCCATCCCTGTTGCGAATCTCTCAGTGCTCTAGTGTCCGTCTGTTGGGGTCCCTCCCCGGGTGGCCCTCCGCAGGCTACTCCGTAACCTATGTGGAGATGGGGATCCTCCCCTGCTGCGCAGTCTTCCCCTTCTGCACTGCACTAGGGCCTCATTGTCCATTGGTGATTGCGGGCAGGGCTGCCCTAGAACCAGCAAGTTGCGCTCCCCCCAGGAGCCCATGCCACCCCCTGTACTCCCAAAGCCGCAGCCAGTTCCCAAACCGCAGCCCGTAAGGGAACACTGACAGAAGGCACACACCAGCCCCTGGCAGGGTGCCCCAGCCGCTGCTGCAGGGCAAGAGCACCATGCACTTGCCCAGCACTTACCGGGGGTATCAAGTGTGGGGCCCGTCACTTTCTGGTCTTTGTGGGCTGCTGGTATCACCGCGGCCTCTTTCAGTCCTCAGCCATCGCCACAAGCTCTAACAGGCCCCGTCCATGGCAGCCAGACTTTCCACTGCATCGGGGGGCCATCCGGGGGCTCCGCCTTCTCTCCACCACTGTGGCACCTGTACCAATTCCAGGCTTCCCTGAGCCGATGCTGCAGCTGGTCCAGCCCATTGCCTTCACCTCTGCAGGGCTCTGCCATTATGCCACATGGCTAGCCCCCATGTTGGCTCTGCAGCTATCTGGCCTTGCCTCTAACTCCCGGGCTGTGGATGCAGGTCCCAGAACTTGCGGGTGGGCTGGTTCCATCAGGTGCCAGGCGCCCCCGTGGTGACCCCAGAAAGCAGGATCAGTGGCTCTGTGGCCGATGGGGCCTGAGCACTCGGTTGACCTGACCGGCTCCATGCATGTCCAGGCCACCCACTGATTTGTTTAATTTAATTTAATTTTTGTAGTGCAAGCATATGTCTGTCAAGTTTAGGTGACCGCATGTTTTTTTCTACATTTGTTCTTTTGGTTCAACTACCACAAACTTGTTCAGTTTGTGTGCCTGTTTTAATGTGGATGAGTAAGTGCATGCAAGAAATAGTCAGTGGGAGGATGAGTGGAAGTGTGACTGTAAAGATGAGTGACAGAGTACTTGTTTATTGACTTATTAAGCACCTAACCTCATCAGTGACTTGACATTCACTTTTCTTTACTAGGCAAGCCAATTGGCATTGCCAATTCTTTTTACTTTCATGTTCCTCTGTTTGACTTTTCCAAACCTTCCATGCAGTGAAATCCTATTTCTCATCATGCAGCCTGTGAGAAAGATGGATGACGCAGCAAACAGAGGAAGCTTTACCTGCAACACATGGCATGAGATAGGGTGTCAGGCTCCCGACTCTTATCTGCTTTGTCCGTGTGAGCTTGGCGTGCCCTGCTGTGTATATTGAAGCCCTCCTTGTATCTGGTGAATTTTTAAGGACTTCACACAGGAAGCAGGGACTTCCAAACCCCGCTCCGCCATTGTCCCTCGTGCTACAACCTATTAATCCCCTCATCTTCTGCTTCTGCTTACGAATTGTGCCTGGGCTCTCTCGCTTGTGGCACTCCTGACATTCTCCATATCCACTGAGCAATCTACCGGCACCCACTGGTATTATCTCGCTAAACCTTAAATTGAAAATGCCACTCTTCCTTTCTGGAAAGCCGAGGGGAGAGCAGGCGGCGGCCTCCGAGTCACTGAGTAATTTACTCTGTTTCTAATTAAAACCAGTCACTCAGGGGTCCCCGCTGAGAGCGCCGAGCCATTAATGGAATGGGTGTTGAAATCTTGTCACCGTCTGCACAGGTGAATCGCTGATAGGGTGCAGGTCACGCGCACGGACCAGGCTTTGCAAGATGGGAAAACGTAATCTCCCAGCATCCTCTGAAAACGGCAAATCAATACCAGGGCGCCAGGGAAAGCCAATGTTTCAATAGCAAGTGTTGCTTTTTTAGCTGGCCTTCGTCAGACTTCAGCCACATCAGGCCTCCTCAATCATTCAGGACACGCGCTTCACATCTTTACAAATCCCAGTTAGCCGCGCTGCCACTGAGGAAGCCGCGGGCCAGGACACTACACTGCACATAGCGAGTTATCATGAATCACGTAGTACGTATTTTACTGAAGAGACGGACAAATGAGACAAGCAGTGCTGTTTCCAAATGTCAGAGGCAGCAATAACTACACCATGTTTTTAAAGGTCATTTACTCGTCATCTTGATATTTATACAGCGCTCAACCCATAGCCATTTTAGCGCTCCTTTTTTCATTAAGCTAAACCAAGTGGATGGTATTGGTGGAAAGGCTGCAATTTAACTAACCTCATTATAGTCATATTATATATCTGCTTTGCAAATATTATAGGAACATTCTTTTTGAGACTGGGGGGGCTTATTTATGAGAGGTTTGCACCGCCAGAGCATCACTTTTATTGAGCCACGTACGCCGCTCTGCAGGGCTTTGCATGGCCTCATAGATATGGAGTAAGAAAATGCAGTGCAAGTCGCTGAGTTGCCTTACTCTGCACCAGGGAGGCGATCCACAGGCTTTGAGGTGTGTGTTTCCACGCAACATCCATAGATTTTGACACTGCCCCAGATTTACTTAATCATGTAAACCTTGGACAGTGGCAAAACCTTACACCTCACCTCCCTAGAGCAGGCGTAACGAGGAGAAATATTTGTATTTCTCCTAGTTTTTCCCTCTTTCCATTCTGCTGCATTCTGCACCACATACAGAAAGAGGACAACGTCTCTTAGGATTATTTTGTGGAGGAAGGTGCCCCTTCCTGCACAAAAACAATCCTTGCTGCAACGAAGGCACCCTTGCACCATGGTGAAAGGGTGCCTATGTTGGAGCTAGGCTGCCGAAATGGTGCCAGCACAGGCAGAAAGGACAGGAATGCACCGTATTGCTTAAATACGGTGCATTCTTGCCCTTCCACTTTGGCATAGGGCAGTGCAGCAAGGTGCTTTGCTGGGCTGCCTTACGCCAAAATGCCATATCTGAGGCCTTTAAAATCGAAAAATCGGAAGTCGTGTGGCACTCTGATTTAAACAAAATATTCAATTGTAACAGTAAAGTTTGTCCCGAAATGTATTCAGGCTTGGGTGCATGTGGGTATCTCCTGCTGACCTGAGGGCGTGAGACAATAACTGAAAAATGCGCTGTTTGAACCATTAACAGCGTCCCCACTTTGCACTCCTTGGGGCTGAAGGCCCTAAATCTGTGTTTTAGATTTTAATAAAAGTTTCCAATAACACATATGGAAAGTCTTTTTTTAGAAAATCTTCTTTTTTAATACATTCCAAAATGTTGAATAACACTTATAGATTGATGTAATTCCAGAATTTTCTTTATTCCCGGCGTATTCGTATGGGAATACGCCGGGGCCACCCGCGAGCTACATCTGAGGCATCGTTGAGATTGTTTAACTTAGCACGGAAGAAGGATTCCCCTGAAGAAGGGCTTCGACCCGAAATGCATCGGGAATATGGGAACTTTAACTGAAACTGATTTATGAATGCTTCATAACAAAAATTGATGTGCATAAAGAAAATTCTGCAATTACATCAATCCATAAGTGTGATTCAACATTGTGGACCGTATTAAAAAAGAAGATTTTCTAAAAAAGACTTTCCATATGTGTTATTGGAAACTTTGATTAAAATCTAAAACACGGATTTAGGGCCTTCAGCCCCAAGGAGTGCAAAGTGGGGACGCTGTTAATGGTTCAAACAGCGCATTTTTCAATAAATGAGGCCTTGAAATTATTGTCTTTGATTTGTTGTAAGGTCCTGCCTTATTATGTTGTGTGACTCAACTTGACTCATGGGTGTATCGTATTAAGAACTAAGGTTATGGTTTAATTTGTAAAATATTCTCACTGTCAAAATCCTCCTCCAGCCAAAGACAAGCGAGTCCCCTTTGAGAAAATAAAATATTTTTGTGTCCAGCTTCAACCAAAGATGTAGATCAGCCAGGAATCCCAGCTCTTCTAAAGGTTCTCTGGGGCATCCAGAACTTGAATACCTCACAAAAGAAAGGAAAAACGGGGAAGGGAAAGACAAGACACAGGGTGCTTACTGTGTTGCGGCATTGTCAAGAACCCCTGCTGGAGTGGTGTCTGCTCGCGGACAGTGTGCTGGCTGAATCTAAGGTGGTAGGTGAAGTGAGTTTTAGATAGGTAGGGTAATTGTTGAAAAGTCAATGGAGAAGAAATACAAAGTACATTTTTGTGTAGTGAGGCGTTACCCTCTACAGGGGTGAGTAACTTACCCTGATACCCTGTTCTGTGGTGGGGGGTGTTGGGGGCAGATGATAATGTGACAAGACGTCGACCAGGATACCAGCGTTGATCTCCAGGAAGTGAAGAAGCAAGGACCTCATGGAACAAAAGCAGGCATATGGTAAACAAATAACATTTAATCAAACAAACAAATACAAAAGTGCATAAATACACAAGAGCAATATAAAACCTGAAAAGGGTATCGGAAAGAAGCAAACACGAAAGGTGTTGGGAAACGAGCTCGAGTGGATGAACTAAGCATGAGCCGAGGGCCAATACAACTACAAATCGTTGCTAGACAGGGAGCCATGTGTGCAGTGCGGTTAATATCTTCTCTATCACTACTGATCTGTAAGTGAAATCCTAAGCTAAAAATTTCCCACACATGCAGTAGTTACCGGTCTAATGTCTTCTAGATGCCACTGCCCAGTTTTCCGTAGTTTTCCAGTCCCTTCCTTGCCTGTATCAAATGATTCTATGAATTTTGCTCGGGGATGTGAATCAGAGATTGTGATATTTCTTAGGACGGAACCGGATGGGTCATAATTTCAGTACATGACTCATTGACCCCTTCACTACTTACTCTTGGACTGAAATCTTAACAGTACACTGCACCAAAGAATACGTCTGGGAGAATTTTCCGTTTATTAGAGAAACATTTGTGGAGCTGATGGACTAGATAGGGAGCAAGCACAAATGAAGCTGGTTCTCAGGATCTTTCAGAAATGTCATATCCTTTAGAGGCAACTAGGTTTTGCATATTTCTTAGAATCCATACCTGCCATCTCACACAGTGCCACAGTGTGACGGTGAGGAGCTGATATCACACTGTGGCAAGGAAAACAAGTTGAAAACGACTGTGAATAGTTGTTTTCCAGCTAATATTTTAGAGGATTTGAACTACTGAGGTCCATTAAGGGGTGTGAAAACACCCCAGGACATTGGCACCAGCCTCAGCAAGCTTTTTTTTTTTGGGAGGAGGGGTATGATTCAAAAGTGCCTCCTAGGTACTTCTCGGCACGAGGACCCGCCCCCTTCAAGGCCCTGTCCCCTCCTCACACTGTAAGATTGTTCTTCAAGTTGGCAGGTATGAGAATCTATGATAGACTCTACTTCACACTCAGGTGTACCGTCAATCAAAGTATCAGGTTTGACCGGGGAAATATGTACAACAGGGTGCATTTGCCATTTAGTTGGTAATAATAATCTGACCACTACCTTTACCACTAACGTTAAGACCTTGAAGCGACCTACATATCTGGGTGTAAACCTTGCATGTGAACCTGAAAAAGAGAGGTATTTAGTGGCAAGCCACACTTTGTACCCAGGGAGAAAGGGAAGAGGGACTTGCCTGTGTAAATAAGCATAATGTTTTTTAATCAGCGTTGACCATCAATACATGTTGTACAGCAGGGGTCACAACCTTTGGTGGGCAATGAGCAGCTTTTGAATGTGAGAATAAATGGCCAGCAATTTCCAAACCACAACAATGCTAATTTACACAGATGTGTTGGTAACATGATTCAAACAAGAATTAAAACCGAAAGCAACGTTCTATATAGATAGGCTACACTATACTTTCTATATAGATATATATTGAAAAAATTATTTCAGAAAACAAGTGGCAAATGATTTTAAATTACAGTACAGGCCAGAAATACTGATGTAAATTTTATGTAAAGACCAATTTATAAAGGACTAAAGGTTATTGTGGTATCCCTGGAATGGGTTGACTAGAATGTGAGGTGAATAGAATGTGGGGCCATTTCAAATCAGTGATGACATATGACTGTAGTTCTATTATTGTCAGTTGATGCTAGACCTGGATGTTGCCTGACCTGTGGATGGGATGCTCTTGAATAAAGAACCTTTGGATTATAAAGGAGTTTCATCTTTATTACTCTGGCTGTGATTGGGATCGAGCATCTCAACATCTGAACTTTCATAAGTATTTTGGATTATACTCTATTTGTGGATTGTGAAGAAAACGTATGGAAGTCTAAGAGGAAAGGTACACCAGTTGCTTGGATGGCGTTGTGGGCTAAGCACTTCCTCGTGTGAACGTAAGTATTTGGATGTCATCTTTATTACAGTTTTCACTCAGGAGCTGTTAGACAAATAATGATATTTTCAAATTTTAAGGAACATATAGCCAGAAAGAAATGGGCAACATTTGGTAGACTTTGAAGATTTGGAAACCTCCTCCAAAGAAATTATGGGAGAATGCAGTTCCACAATGTGTTCTTTGAAGAACATTAGAACAGTAACTTGGCAAAAATAGGGGTTGGCGAAAAATTCTGCTTCGCTGGCAGAGTTTGCAGAGTTTAGCCCATTCCGCGTTCTGCTTGGAGTGAAGAGTTCCGGCAAAACTCCGCCAACTGCCACATGGCAGAGTTTTTTCTCACGCGTGACTCCCCAACATTAAGTTGATGAGGGTGAGTCAGAATTTGCATCCCCTAGCGCAATTTCCAGGGGCTAGAACTACTCCAGGCGGGATTTCTCAAGGCGGGCGGTTGCAGCTGGTTGCTACCATTCGCATTGAGAAAGCTGCCGCTCGAGTAGAAAATCTACTCAATGTTAGAAAGAAGCAGCGCCCTCTGGCACGCCGTATGGTGCAGTTTGCGCTGATTTTATGGCATGGAACAAGCTCTCAGCACTAAAAATCAGTGTGAGCAGAGTGACATGCCGAATTCTGCCCGCTTGCGGAACTTCAGGAATTTCGCAGAGTTTTTATGTAACTCTGCGGAATTCCGTAGAGTGAAACTCTGCGAATTCCACCCACCCACATGCAAAAAATTAATGGATTTTAAGACTACTTAGAAAGGGATCGTGGCATCCCTCAATACCAATGTTTTCTTTAGGAAATTAAGCACAAATTATACTTGTCAAGTGACATTTTATAAATAATTTGCTAGAAATTAAATCTTGGAATATAAGGAATCGTTGGTATTATTCTCTTATAAAAGGTTAGGAAAAATTAACAGTAAATCATGTGCTTTTAGAAAAAAATTGTGAAAACTTGGTAGGATTTAAATGTACTTATGTACTGATATTTATGTAGAGCACACTTTGCTGGCTAGAAACAGAGGGGTATATGTACAAGGAAGTGGCGGAGAGAGGCGTTATCCTTTATGGCTTAACGCCTCTCTCTGCCACTTCTGAAACGCAAGGCTGCACCATATTTATAAGAATGGGGTGCAGCCTTGCGTTTCCCCTTGCGATGGCGGTAAGTTTAGCAACTTGGCGCCAATGCAGGCACCCTTGCATCATAGTGCAAGGGT
Source organism: Calotriton arnoldi (assembly GCA_963921515.1). Classification (NCBI taxonomy): domain Eukaryota; kingdom Metazoa; phylum Chordata; class Amphibia; order Caudata; family Salamandridae; genus Calotriton; species Calotriton arnoldi. Next base: position 1,126,275 of record CAWUFW010006354.1, read on the forward strand.
GTCTGCGTGCAGGGGAGGATTGTTTATGTGTAGGAAGGTGTCCCTTCCTGCACATAAGCAATCCTAAAATGCCATTCTGTCACTGTCATGTGTGCTGCTTCATGCAGCACATATGAAAGTCACAAAATGGCATTTTCTTTAAAGGATTATTTATGTACAGGAAGGGACACCTTCCTGTACATAAACAATCCATGGCATTCTGCTTTTTCCATGTGTGCTGCACAAGGCAGCACACATGATGAAAGCAACAAGCATTTGCAATGCAATCGGTCTCGCCTTTGGAACCTTATATGTATTTAGCTATGCAGCGCATTAGCCTGGGTGCTGAAACGTCTACTGTTCTTTAACATGGAGGGAAAGTAAGCACCAAACTGCGTTACATGACAGGTATGGGAACACATGGAGAGAAATATTGCCTTTCAGCGGGAAATGATATAGTCCAAAGCTCTGTTTTTAATATAAAATCAGGGCCTTCGGTGGTCATATCACTGAAAATACAAGATTTGAAAAAAACATATTTGTCTACGGGTGCTCGTGGAAGACAATTTCAATGGAATCTAGAGAATGCTAAAGTGATTCTGGTATTTTACTGACCTCTGCTGGTCGTTTTCTATCAAGAAAGTTATATAGAGGCAGTTGCCAGAAAAATTAAAAAAATAAAGTCCCTCAGCAATTCTGGTATTTTACTGACCTCTACTGGTCGTTTTCTATCAAGACAGTTAAATAGAGGCAGTTGAACAAGCAGAAAGCAATTCTGGTATTTTACTGACCTCTGCTGGTCGTTTTCTATTAAGACAGTTAAATAGAGGCAGTTGAACAGAAAAAAAAGTCCCTAAGTGGAAGCAGACAAGTCCTAGGGCTGATCTCCAGAGCCCACAAAGTACATACACATATAAGTATATACTAAAGTATATACAAGAGTTCTCGAAGCTCGACCTAAAAACAAGGAGAAATAATGCATTTCTCCTCGTTTTATCAGCTAAAGACCAGGTTTTTCCTGGTCTTAATTTTGGCACTGCCTCCTATGTACCCCACCCTTGTACATAGGGGGCAGCATCAAAAACAATGGGTGTTGCGGTGGAACACCCACCGCAACACCCACTGCCCACCCCTTTCACGCTAACCATAGCGTGAAAGGGTGCCTTATGTACAAGGCAGCATTAAGCCACGTTAAGTGGCTTAACGCTGCCTTGTAAATAAGGCACAGCCCCTATCGTCACCACAACATCGATAAAAGGGACGTTGGTGTGGCGGTAGGGGCTTGTACATATGCCCCAGAGTGCCTTTGAATTTCTCAATTACGTTACACATCACATTATTATATAGAATTGCATTTCACAATATTTAACATTTTAGACCCAGGGAAATTAAGTGATTTGCCCAAACGCATGCGCATTTATATGAGAAACCTGCATACATCACCAAAAGGGATAAAGGATGGGTCAGGGATTGATTTTATCACACAGACGGGCTGAGAGGGAGGGCAGGTAAGTAACGAAACCTGCCGTCAGAGATTATTGCCTCCTCCAAACCACAGAGCTAACGGCTACTTGCCTGAAACTTGTGCATAATACATGGGAACGGATGCTATTGACTCGCTTCAGAGTTGGCTCTATTCGATGGCTCCTGTGTTTCCCACAAAGTCAGTTTGCCCCCACAGACATCTAAAGACATGGTTGTTCAATCTTTAAAATGTCTGCGAACCTCCTAGCTTAAATCCTGTCTCTGATGAGCAAGCGCCTTGACACCCTTTGGTGATTGTTTCGCGCTCTACAAATCTCCATTTCATTTAATTTAATTTCATTTCATTTCATTTGCCCATGTGATGAGACGTCCCCTCAGACCCTCTTGCACTTCGGCTTTTTTTGTAAATACTACCTTGACCTTACTAAACGATTTTTAATCCCCCTACTTTGTAAATATAAGTTAAGTAAGTGTAGAGTGGCGCTGATTTTCTTATAACAGCTAGAGGGCCATCACACTTGTAAGGCAGTTGGCTCATTCCTAAAAAATGCACTCTACCTACTCTATGACATTTTAATATCTTCGCTTGATGTGCACTTTTAACACGTATTTTTAAGAATTGGTGTTCAGGGGCTGGCCTATGCTCTTTGCACTTTACCTACTGACAATTCTGTTGCTACTATTTGTTTGCCTTTTATAGGCATAGTACTTTACCTGTGGAAACTGATGTTGTCTCAATATTTACACTTGAATTGTCTTTTTGACATGTATTTTTAAGAAATGGTGCCCACGGGCTGGCGATTTTTTTCTGTACTTTATTTATCCCTATTTTTCTGCTGCTATTGGCCTTTTTATACAGTCATGCCATAACTTTTAAAATGATGTTAGTGGATCTCTCCTTTTATTCCTGTTCAATCAGACTTGTTTTTCTTCTTGTTCTTATGATGTTTCTTTTAATCCTCATTTTCAAATTTATTTGGTCTCTATGACAAGTGTAATGGTTCTTTTCATGTATGTATCTTTTATGATCTGTTTTTATGAGATCGAACAAAGACAATGTTGAATTAAATTTGAATTTTAAGTGATTTGCCCACTATCACACTATTTAAAGTCAAACGCTGTAGCAGGGATTTGAATCCAGTTTCCCAGGCTCCAAATTCAACAGATTTGCCATGGGACCAAGAGGGACTACTGTGGCAAGCAGTGGTGCACGAACTGATGTTTTTCAAAGAATTTGTCTGTCACCACAAGTGCAAACAATAAAAAGTCATTACATGTGGGGTTGCATAGTCTTGTCTTCCACCCAATGAATCATGTTACTGATTCCATCGGACAGCCGGAAGCTTGTAATTCTCTTTCAACAATCACAATGCACCACTACAGGGCTTGCAGCCACAATGTCTAGAGCCCCTGTGTCTTGGAAAAAATGTGTTTCTGCCTTAACATACCTCTCTAGAACAGTTATTAGAAAATCCACTGGTTCTCAGATTGCGAATGGCTACGGCGAATCCTGCCTCCGCGAAGCCACAGGTGACCACTGCCCCCGCCCTACCGTAATGGAAGTGGTCAACGGCAGTTCTGCACGGCGAGGTTAGCGAGCGGATGCGGCTTGCTGCTGAAGCTTTGTGGGTGTTTGCTCCGTGCCGGGATCCGTAAAGGAAAAGGCTTGAAGAGGCTTCGTCTGGCCTGTCGGCCCCCGCTGGGTCCTGTCAACGGCCGGAGATTTGCAGCTGCGGCGGCTGCTGTGCATGTCTCTTTCCCGCAGCCTCGACCTCCCGCGTTGTGGGCTTTGCTGGAGGAAGACGGGGCCGCCGCTGCGAGACGAAGGCTGCTGGAGGCACTGGGCGGTAAAAGAACAAAACAACAAGTAAGCAGGGGTTGACCGGAATTACAACGCTGCTGTTGACTCCTTCTCTGCTTGCTCTTTTTTTTGGGAAAAAGGAAAAAAGAACTGAAAGTACTTCAGAAATCTCAGGTTTGCTTGGGCTGCATGGATGGATAAGAGAAACTGTATCCCCTAAATCGAACCTAGGCACAACGTGCGCAATTAACAATAGAAAATAGAGCCAGCAGGGAGTGCTAGCACACATGCAGGGGGAAAGAACACAATTTTGAGCCTTTCGGTGGGGCACTACATGTTTTAGCTCCTGCTTTAAAAATCTCTGGCGGTCAAGTAAAAGGAAGGAGTAGAGAGAAAGGAGAAAAAAAAGAAAATAAAGGAAAAACTCGGGGTACAAGGACTTCTATTCGATAAAAAAAAAATAGGATAACCCAGTGGTCTCACTGTCTGCTGCGGAGGACTATTGGGGACTTTCTAGTGACATGGATTCGTGCTGCCTTGCCCTTGTTTCCACTGGACTAGAGCTCCTCTGGGGGAGCTCCTTGGGACTTTCTTCCTTTAAAAAAAATATATAAGCTTTACTTCAAATTATTGCGGCCTGGCTTCCTGGATTTACTGTCAGGATGGGGAAACACTTAAAGATTGCCAATGTAATGGCTCATGTCGACTCAAATGCGTCTCTGAAGTCCAAAACCTGATTAGCCCAGATGAAGACTGCTTCGGCAAACCCGAGAGCTGAACGCTCCCTTAAGGCTCGTCGGGGGTCAGTCCCAATCTCCAGCCCTTTGAGCTCTGAAGATGATGTCTTGGATCATGGGGCTTGGGGTCTGGAGGATCAAAATCAGGAGAGGCCTGAAAACATCAACCAGGGGGGCCGACTTCCGATAGAGGAGTTGAAGGACTGGACAGTGCCCTACCCGCCTCAGCCACGTCCGAGGCGATACCGGCTGTAGATAATCAGACATCAAGGGATCTAGAAGCAACGTCGAGCGAATAAAATACATGGGAAAATTCCTCCAGCGCACCTCAAAGGAAGACTAAGGAATACCCGCTTTTTATCAAAACTAAAATGCCCTCATTGCCTCTACAAAGCCAAATTCCAGAACACAAACTCCGTGATACATCTCTAGGGAGTGCTCCATTAGCCACCCAGGGTCTTGTTTTATCTCCGAGGCCATTGGATACCCTTCCCTCAACCTCCGCGGCAGATAAACAAGTGGCAGCGGGACAGCAAGCTCAGCAAGGGCCAGAAGATCTTCTTGGAGACCAGCTAGTAGAGGCTGGGACTAGCTTCCAATACGATATTAAAACCATGCTAAATCTTATCCTCGGCGAGATACGGGAGCTGAAAGTAACACAAGCAAATGAAATAGCAGCATTACATTTGCGCCTCTCTAAAATTGAAGAAGCAGTTGGCTCTTTTCCGGTAAGACTACAAGAAGCCGAATCCAGGATTTCTCTTCTTGAAGATCAGATGACCTCGATGCAGCAGCAGGCCACACTGGATAAAAAACAGAACATTTTGTTGGAAACTAAGCTGGAAGAGTTGGAAAACCATTCTTGACGCTCTTACCTGTGGCTGGTCGGGGGCCCCGAAGGCTGCGAAGGGACACAGATGCTCCAGTGGGTTGAGTCATTCATCAAAGATAATGTGCTACCCGAGTTCTCTGGCGACCTTACTATTACGCGAGCACATAGAGTTCCAGCTCAGCCATTTCCGAACTCAAAGTTATCTAGAAATATCCTAGTCAACTTCGCGGATTACCGAGTCAAAGAACAGATACTGACTAGAGCCATTCAAAAGAAGCAATTTTCTACTCAGGAAGTTCCAAGCTGCCGCATTTTTTCTGACATGTTTGCTGCAGCGGCTCGTCATCGGAAAGAATTTGTCAAGCTTCTGTATCTGTTCAAGGCCCAGGGGGCCCAGGCAGCCATAGCTCAACAATCAAAGCTTCGAGTCCTGGTCCAAGGGAAATTTCACAATTTTGCAAATCTCGACGAAGCACAGGTATTATTGCAGAAAATCACTACAGAGAAGTAGAAAGTCAGAAAAGAATGCAGTGACTCTTGCTCTTCTCTTTTGATCTTTAATATGATCTCGTTTTTCTTGTTTTTTTTTTTTTTCATGAGGGGGGGGCAGGGTAGCAGGTCACATTAGGGTGCAACAACATGGCACCCGGTCTAGGGGTTTTCCAGGGTGGGAAGGCAGGGGGTATGGTGGGCTATTCCCCCCCAACTGCCAGGGGTGGGAAGGGGCACGGGAGGTGGTGAAGGTCTGGGGCAGGGGAGGAAAGGTATTGGGTGGGAGCAGGCGGGTTTTGGGAGCAGGGGTAAAATATGAGCAGATGCATAGGGGAGAGATGGTGAAAAAACAGTGCATTGTGCAGACTGGATGTATGCAATATTTAATGCAATACTTAAGCATGAATTTTGGAAATTTTGGAAATTAAATTTAAATGCCGGATAATCTCGGTCAATGTAAACAGTGTGTTAAACAAACAGAAGTATGGAGGGATAATAAGGTGGTTAGCTTCATTTACACCACAAATCCTTTTCCTTCAGGAAACCCATTTGAAAACAAATACTCCCAAGCTTTTTATACCCTAAATGTTTTCTAAGGCTTTTTTTTGCATCAGCAGGGATAGCAGTAAGGGGGGTTGCCATATATTTTAGTTGGGGAGTGGATTGGGAATTCCTTCAAGTACAGAGGGATCCATACGATCGACGGCTTTGGGTCACAACAAGTTTAAACGGAAATATTTTTAACTTTATCAATTATTACGGTCCAATCGATGATCCGGTAGCTATGGTGAAGATCAATGAGATACTCAGAGGGGCTACAGGGCAAATTATTTTTGGCGGGGATTTTAATTATATTCAGGACTTGACTAAAGATACTTCGAATAAAAATAAAAAACAGCTGAAGCCGAAGATCAATAAAGTAATTGATGTTATTGCACAAGATTATCAGCTAATAGACCCATGGCGTAGAGCCCATCTCGAGGTGAGAGAATATACCTGTTATTCCCGACAGTTTCAATCAGCCTCACGCTTCGACTTCTTTATGATATCTCGCTCTTTGAAATATTCCGGAGCAGGAATGGTGGCTAATTCTTTCCCAGACCACTCCTTGGTCAAAGTTGAAATAGAAATAGATGAGGCCAGGAGGACGAGGTCCAGGTGGCATATGGATCAACTCCTTCTTTCAAATCTACAATGGTTAGCTGATACGAGAAAATGGATACTGGAATTTTTTAAGGTCAACAAGGGCACAGCGGATCTTTATTCAGTTTGGGGGGCTTTTAAGGCCACAATTCGTGGGGAGCTGGTTGCCTTCATGGCGGCACAGTCCAAAACTCGTAAGACTCATATAGATCAATCCCAATCAGCTGTAGATTCTGCCTTGCTCCAGAAAAATGCTTCTTTAGGAAGAAATGAGCCAGCAGGAGGGCAGCTCCAAAAAGCTAAACAGAAGTTAAAGGAGTTCTTTATTCTTGAAGAAATTAACAGCTCCCACACATTCCAGCAGCAGAGCCAAATGGTAGGCAAGCTGCTGGCCTGGTCTACTAAGACTAAGCAGGAAGCGGCCCTAATTACCGAAGTCTTAAAACCTAACACAAGAACCTCAGTGACTAACAAAGAAACGATTTTAAAAAACTTTATGCGGCACTATGAGCAGTTGTATGCAACTAAATATATGGTGGGGCAAGAGGTGATCCACCAATATTTTGAGGACATCATCTCCCGCAGCTATCTAATACCCAGATAGAGGAGGTTCAAGCTGATATTCCTGTAGTTGAAATTCAGCGCGCCCTTGCCTCTATGTCGAGAGGAAAAGCGTGTGGCAACGATGGCCTACCAGTTGAATTTTGTAAAGCTTTTGCAAAAGAATTAACACCTTTCCTGGTAGAGCTCTTTAATTACGTAAAAATGGGGGGGCTGGTTCCAACAGTTTTCAAGGAATCCATTATCGTCAGCTTTGTAAAGAAAGGGAAGAACCCCAGAGAAGTTAACTCATATAGACCAATAAGCTTACTTAATTCAGATTATAAAATTTTTATGAAAATCTGGCCACACCGTTTCTCTCCTCTTGCACAAAAAGTGATCCATAAAGACCAGACAGGGTTCATTGCAGGAAGGTTGATGTCCACAAATACAGGGCTTTTAGTACAAGCACTCGACTTTTTTAATTGCAATCAAACTCCAGCTCTCATCATGATGGTCGACGCCGAAAAAGCGTTTGACCTAGTGAATTGGGATGCCTTGTTTTATGGTCTGGGTAGGTATGGGATTCCCTCGCAGGTTATAAAAATGCTCTGTAATATCTATCAAGGGGCTCAGGTACAGGTGATTATTAATTCAAATCCAGCTGGGATGGTTAATGTCAATCGGGGGACCAGGCAAGGGTGCCCACTTTCCCATGTACTTTTTACTTTTTTTATTGAACCCTTAGCCACTAAAATTCATAATGACATGGAGATTAAACCTCCAATACCAGGCATGGCTAAACTGAAGCTGTTCGCTAATGATATCATTCTTTATCTTAGCCCAGGAAGACAGAATTTTGATCTAATATTAGCCGAATTTACACAATTTGAATTAATTGGAGGCTATAAAATTAATCGCAACAAGACCGAGGTTTTAACAATTAATAGTTCGTATGATTTTCTTCCCAATAATTTTAAACAGCAAGCCCTTAGTCCCAATCCAATCCGATATCTAGGCATTTACGTCACTAGTCAATACACGGAAATCTACAAATTAAATTATGAAGCCATGAGGAAAAAAATTATAAAGCTGTTTGAAGAGTGGTCGTTACTACCGCTTACATTGATAGGTTGGGTGGCTCTTATAAAAATATCAATCTTACCCTTACTGGTCTTCTTGTTTATAAATCTTCCTATAAAAATAAATACGACCTATTTCAAGGAGCTAGAAACGTTGTTTAGAAGATTCGTTTGGAATAAGAAGGCTCCGAGAATAAAACTTCCAGTGCTCCAACTTGACATTAGTCAGGGGGGCTTGCACTTCCTCAAATCCGCATATACTATGAAGCAGCCTTTCTAGATTTAACAGCCCGTTTACTTGACTGCAAGGGCTCTATTGTCGACTTCTTTTTAGATAAGATGGTGCAAGAGGCGGGTTAACAGGTCCCGGTATTTTTGAAAATAGCTAAACTCCCTAAAAAAACGAGGTATAACACCTTGCTAGAGTGCACCTACAGACTCCAGATTTTTTATTCGAAGCAGGCCTGCTCCACAGGTTCCTATTTTTTAGAACTAACCGATTGTAAGAGCTTGGGCCTTCAAATACAGGGCTGCCATCTAAGGTCCTGGACTAATTGGGGATTCAAAGAGCTAGGGCACTTTCTAGTGGCTGGTAGAGGCATTACCTGGCTAGAAGTCCAAGCGAGGTGTGGCGCCTCGAGTAAGCCCCTCTTTTTTGAATATATTCAGATTCACAATTACTAAAAAAGTACAGCCTTTTACCTGGCCCCGGCCCAACTCCACTTGTGACAGCTTTATTTAGAGCAAAACTGAGAGGGGTGGGCAACTGGTATCGTTGCATACGGTCTCAAGGGGAACCTATCATGGTTAATAATCATTTAGAAAAAGTGTCATTGGGTGGCCCATTGTAGGTTCTCAAATCGGGATTGGCAAGCCATCGCACAGCTAGGCAGCAAGGCCCTAAGAGCGGCTAATTTTAAAAGAATGGCGTTTCTGACACGCTGGATGGTGTACTACACTCCCCATGCTCTCTATAAAATGTATCCGGAAGTAGAGAACAAATGTTTTCGCTGCCTGATTCCAGGTGAGGGAGGCTGGCTCCATACTTTTTTTACTTGCCTAAGCTAGGACAATTCTGGGAGGAGTTCTTCTTGACTTCTGGGCAGTTCAGAAAAGTTTGGACCCCGATGCTGAGATTGCACTTTTTGGTCGGGCAAGCCAGAGACGAAACCCCGGAATGTCGAGAGGGGAGGAGACCTTTGTAGCAATTGCCTCCCTCGTGGCACGCTCACTGATATTTAATAACACAAGAAAAAAACATTGGTCTGTTAAGACTAAGCATCCGCAGCAACAGACTAGTCTGAATTGATCTAAAGGAGTCCTCTTAAAGAGGATAAAATCCCATCACCCACCAAAGTGGCATGCTTCATCATTTGGGATCTCCTTTGAATAGCAAACCTTAGTGCAACTAAGTGCTCCTACCTTCTCAACAGAGGAAGGGAGACTAAACCATGATCCCAAAATGTAGAGCCCAAAATTTACCAGTAGGACAGTTCCTACGGATACGAAGGAATTGTTCAGACAGTGCTAATTTTTGTCATCATGCGAAGGCTCTATCTGAACAATTGAAAGATCGACACTATCCGACACGGTTGGTCAAGCAAGCTTGGAAAAGAGCTTCCAACAACGATCGAGATGCCCTACTGGAACCACCGGTTCAGAAACCACCATTGTCAAGGTTAACATTTGTCAATACGTTTAGCACACTCTCGAATGGGGTACAGAAAAGTGTGCGGAAACATTGGCGGCTCCTGAATGTAGGACAGGAAACTATTCCAGCTCCACTTTTTTCATTCAAAAGGGGAACAAATCTCCGGGATAGCTTAGTACACACTAGACCTAAGAGCAAAGCACCCGGTGCCGTAAGCACCCTATGGGATATGCCCGCTGTACAAGGGCATTTTCCCTGCGGATCCTGCACAGCTTGCCCTCAAACACAACAGACAAAGACAGTTGACATTGGGAGTGAGAGACCTTGGGTTCTTAAAAAACACACTAATTTTAACACTGAAAGAGTAATCTATTTGATTACATGTCCGTGCTCCCTTCGGTACGTAGGAATGACTGCATGGAAAGTCAAACTGCGAATAAACGAACATAAAAGCACCATTAGGTGCAACAAACAGGCAACCAGACTGACGAATCACTTCCTTACACATCAACATAAGGCAGAGGAATTAAGATGGACGGTGTTAGAGCAACCATTTATCCCATCTCACGTTAGTGATATCACTAGGTTCCTGTTTGTTTAAAGAACAAAAATGGATTTTCAAGCTTAAGAGTGACAGTCAGGGGTTAAATGACGAAATACCTTGGGTAACACTATAGTGTTTACAACTTCCCCCCTGTTTCGCTCCCCCTTTTTTGCTCGTCCTTTTAGTCTTCTTGTGCTTTTTGCATTAAGTCAAAAGATCGTTGCCTGTTGCCTGCATGAGATTATGACACTAATATGCAGATATGTGGTCTAGTAACATACTTTATACATATTGAGGAGAATATTGTGAGCAAACTTAGTTCATCATGCTTTATAGATATTAAGATCAGGTATAGATTATATGGATTTTATTAGTTTCGGAATTCATTCGTTCCTAAATTTGTTAGTTCCATGATTAATAAACTTACGTCAACATCTGGGCGGAGTACCCCAAGTAAGATCGGGTTGCACAGTAGGACTGTGCCTTCCTCACGAGGGTTGAAGTATGATTATATGGGGCTGGGATGTGTTTTTCAGTCCTTTACTGATGTCTATAATGGCCGCGGTCTGTAATCATACATTCACTAGAGACTCGCTTTTTTCCTCTTTCCTTTTACAAAGGGATGTACATTGGTATATAATACACAGGATGGGTTTATAATAGACATTTGAAAACTTAAGATTGCAGCTCAAACTACAACTCCTAGCACTCGCATAAGTGTGTTCGGCCTACGGAATGACATACTTCCTATGCGCCGTGTACACACTGATGACGATTTCCTGTGGTGACGCTAACGCGGACGTGAACAACATCGGAGGCGGTTCATTGCCGCTTTCTATTTAAGACCTACATTTCCGTCCGCCGGATACCTCCCCTTCCAGCTCATGTCCGGCCAGGGGTACCGACGGACAGGTAAGGTTCGAACTGTAGGAGGTCTGCATACTAGTTTAATGATAATAGTTGGGTTAGGGCAGTTATTTCCAGGGGTTGGAGTCAAACGAGTGTTTTATGTCCAAACCCCTGTGCTTACGATTAACATTGCCCAGGCGCATATGTGTTGGAAGTAAGGCTTGACTGAGTTTTTGATTGAGTCCTTTGATTAGTTTTTTTGACTAAGTGACTTGTATTTACGAACAATATGTGGCAGACCTCTGGAATAACCATATCTATCCATGAGGATTCACTTAAGGATGGATGCATACTTCTACAAGAGGCGTCTCTTATAAGTGAAAATACAAACAAGTGGGAATGGGTCTTGTTTTGTCCTGCCCCATTTGGTTTGGTAACTAATATCGGTTAATGTATCCTTTTCTTAAAAGACATTTACCAGTTTTTTAGGACGCCTGAATGGCGTACGAATCTCTTGACATCATATATATGTTTTTTACAATTCAGCTTTGGTCACTTAGAGAGGTGGTAGATTTTAGTAAGAAAGGTAGCCATATTCAGAGAACTTTGACTTTGAACGTGGTTTCTATGTTTCAACACAGAGCGGTGCCTCACTTCCTGAGCGGATGCCAGGTGAGGTGAGGAGTGCACCCGCATAAAGACGGGTAAGCAGAATTATCAATTTAAAAATCATTCGTTGATTATATACACGTATAGACATATGATACATTTACAAGTATCAGATAAAATTGAGATAATGCATATATTGAGCATCTTTGACAGCAACAGTCTAGTGAATGGTTTTTAAGATGTATCTCTTTCTTTCAGGATTGTGTCCAATACTCCTGTGACTGTTGGTCAAGTTTTGAAATCACAGGTGAATGTAGGTTGTATCGGACCAACTACTTTTTATTGAGACTTTATTTGATTTTTCACTAAGTACACTATTTGCAGTAGCGATTCCATCTTTAGGTCCTGATGAAAGCCTGGGTCAGAGTTGATCTATAGGCTGAAACATGTAGACCTATCATTTCTTTGGACTCTTGCAGTTATTTGTTGAAAACTGCACATCCACTGTTTTACTCTTGACACCAGGATAGCATTTATTAAAATTGTTTGTGTCCTGGTAGCCAATTTTATACAATCACTTCTCACATATATTTTTCATATGCACTGCAAACCATCACCTTTCGAAATATTTTGGGCTCTACATTTTGGGATCATGGTTTAGTCTCCCTTCCTCTGTTGAGAAGGTAGTAGCACTTAGTTGCACTAAGGTTTGCTACTCAAAGGAGATCCCAAATGATGAAGCATGCCACTTTGGTGGGTGATGGGATTTTATCCTCTTTAAGAGGACTCCTTTAGATCAATTCAGACTAGTCTGTTGCTGCGGATGCTTAGTCTTAACAGACCAATGGTTTTTTCTTGTGTTATTAATAGTCTAGATTGGGGATAAAATTCCGTTTGGTCTTTAAATATTTTTCCCTAGGACCCCCTGTTTAAATGATTTTGTGATACGCTCACTGATATTACAGAATTGGAGGTCCCAAAAAATACTCACGTATTCGGAATGGCTGAATAAACTGATTCGTACTAGGAAATTTGAAGAAGCATATGCTAAGAGAGTAGGTGCCATTAAAAGATTTAACACTATGGGGCCGATTCCGATTCGGGCCGGAAAACATACCGACCGACTCGGAACGGGAATTTAGTCCGACCGACTCGGACCGGCGCCGCACGACCCGGGTAGTACGATGAAATGCATGTGAAATCCGACAGACTTGGACGGAATACAAAACGACCGACCGAGCCAGACGGAAACAAGCCATCCGGCCGGGAAATCACGCGAAACGAACCGACCGACACGCACTCGGATTGAACCCGAACGAAACGTACCCGCGAACTCCGACCCGCGTAGTACGATGCTGTGCGTGCAAAACACGACCGACTCGCCCGGAGCACAAGCCGTACAACCGACACGCATACAAAACCCAGCCGAAGCAACCCAATACTACGCGACCGACTCGTACGCCGCATATGAAACCTAGCTGACACACAGCGGGAACGAGTCGGACAAGATCGCACCAGACAACTGCAGCGTCCTACTCGGACACAAGAACGACTCCTACATGCACCAAAAACACCAAGGAAATTTTTTTTAAAAAAGGGCCAAACAAGCAACCACTAAGCCAATAAATACAGGGAGGAAAAAAAATGGAACAAGGACACACCTACATAAAGGCCACAAATCCCTACCATGATCCCTTGCAAATTCCACTGACCTGCCAGACAGAACACCATCACACAGCAACCACAGACACACTCACAGCTCATACATCACACAAGCCACACACCATTACCACACCTACAAATAGCACCCTCACACACACCCAGCTAAACCTACACTCACACCCCCCCACTTACACACACACACACATCAATCACCACCACCACCCATCACCATGCCCCCAAAGAAGAACCATAAGTTCCTAGATTGTGAATTGGAAGTCCTGGTAGACGAGATCCTCAGGTTAGAGCCACAGTTGTTTGGTACATTGGTACAACAGACCCCCATGTCGCAGAAAACCAAGATGTGGGCGAGGATTGTCGACAGGGTCAACGCACAATCACCATGTTTGCGCACAAAGGAAGACATCCAGAACAGGTGGTATGATGTGCGCAGGAGGGTCAGAGACCTACTCAAAAAGGACTACCTCCTCAGCCAGCACACCGGCAGTGGCCCTCCTGCAAAACCAGTATACCTCAGGCCCTGGGAGGAGAAGGTGTGGGCCATCCTACCACCAGTGAGCGTATACGGACTAACAGACATCCCAGAGCCTGGTGAGTACACAACTAATATACACAATATGGTGTGACCACACACACACATCACAGTCAAGGGGATAGGCAAACCATGCACACTTAGCAAATACACAGCAACCAAAAGATATCCATCCCAAGATGTGAATGCTAGTCAGACAAACACAATACCTGCCATCTCATAGTGATAAGTAACTGTGTCATGACATCTACAAACCTAACAACAAATACAGCAAGGCAGTGGCACAAATAGAACCAACAAATACTCCCAGATATTTACCCACCACTAGAACACCACCTCACAGGGAAGCTCACTGAAAGGAAGGAATTCTGTGTATGCTGGTCAAGTCAGTGTAGCCAAGAGCATGATGGGAGTGGTAGTCACAGATATTGGTCACACCCACAATTGGCCCATCAACACCACTCTGAACCATGCTCACATCACAGGGAGTGGAAAACAACTGACAAGATGGCTGACACTGGGTACTGCTGTGGGGAGCACAAGGCCCTGCTGGGAACTGTGCAACAACCAACAGCAGGACACCACTGACTGACATCCTGAAAGACAACTTGCACTCCCTGCAATGGAAGCACGTCCCATGGTGGGATATCTGGCTGGGTGGGAAGGAGGACTCACAGCACTGACCATAGTTACAAGCACCTCCCCTCACACACCCCCTCAACACTAACTCCACATAACCCACCTGGGAGAATGCAATGCCTCACATCCTAACTGAAGCTCCCACAAAGAACCACCACCCTGGGTTATGCTGTGTGAAGCACAGGGACACTCTTGGGACTTGTAGCCAAACAACTGCCAGGACAACACTCCCAGCCATCCTGTCAGCACAGGCACCCCACCCCACAGGGAAGCAGAGTCAAAAGGAAGGAAGGATGGGCATGCTGGGAAGGGGGTGGAGGCAATAGCATGATGGGAGTTGTAGGCACAGATATTGCTCACCCTCACAATTGGCCCATCAACACCACTCTCAACCATGCTCACATCACAGGGAGTGGAAAAGGACTCACAAGATGGCTGACACTGGGTACTGCTGGGGGAGCACAAGGCCCTGCTGGGAACTGTGCAACAACCAACAGCAGGACACCACTGACTGACATCCTGAAAGACAACTTGCACTCCCTGCAATGGAAGCACGTCCCATGGTGGGATATCTGGCTGGGTGGGAAGGAGGACTCACAGCACTGACCATAGTTACAAGCACCTCCCCTCACACACCCCCTCAACACTAACTCCACATAACCCACCTGGGAGAATGCAATGCCTCACATCCTAACTGAAGATCCCTCAAAGAACCACCACCCTGGGTTATGCTGTGTGAAGCACAGAGACACTCTTGGGACTTGTAGCCAAACAACTGCCAGGACAACACTCCCAGCCATCCTGTCAGCACAGGCACCCCACCCCACAGGGAAGCAGAGTCGAAAGGAAGGAAGGATGGGCATGCTGGGAAGGGGGTGGAGGCAATAGCATGATGGGAGTTGTAGGCACAGATATTGCTCACCCTCACAATTGGCCCATCAACACCACTCTCAACCATGCTCACATCACAGGGAGTGGAAAAGGACTCACAAGATGGCTGACACTGGGTACTGCTGGGGGAGCACAAGGCCCTGCTGGGAACTGTGCAACAACCAACAGCAGGACACCACTGACTGACATCCTGAAAGACAACTTGCACTCCCTGCAATGGAAGCACGCTTCATGGTGGGATAACTGGGCTGGGGGAGAAGGAGGCCTGGATGGCAACCAAATACCACCAATGCTGGTCATGCACACACCTCAACATTCACATTGACATGCCACAGGTTGGCAGGACAATGTGCTACACCAATATCACTCTCTGACTGTCACAATTTAGGAGAATGCAATGTCCTGGCCCACATCCAGAGGTACAGTCACAACTGTCAGGTGTTTGAACAATTGATGCCAGTAGAAACATAACATACAATCTGTGTCTCTCCCCAAAACAGGTGATGATGGGGACACAGCAGCAGACGAGGAGGAGTCCCTGTCCCAGGCTCCGGGGAACACTGAGCTCACTGGTGTGGATCAGCCACTGCACTCCTCGGATGGCGAAGAACCAGCTGGACCCTCCGGTGTGAGTCATCATGCAGCACCAGCAGGACCAACATCTGCACCCCCTGCACCCACCCCTCCAACAACTGCCAACACACAGGCCACCCCTGCCAACACGGACAGACCAAGGACCACAGATGACAACAGCGCAGGGACCCAGGCCCAAACTGGAGCTGGTGACAACGAGCCCAGGAACAACACCCAAGTGGGCCCACGGTCACCTGTGCGTGCCACCGCAGGTCCTGCACGTGTCGCCAGGGGTGGTGGGAGGGGTGGTAGACATAGGTCGCTCTTTGCAGAGGGGTCTGGACTGCATGATGACCCACAACTGGCACGCATCGCGGATGCGTACCAGACTAGCACCGGAGAGGTCAGCCAGGTAGTGGGGATCCTCAAGGACATACAACAGCAGCAGGCTGCCCATCATGCCCGCTTGGACTCCCACATGTCCCGTGTCGACACACACATGTCACATGTCGAGACACACATGTCACGTGTCGAGACACACATGTCTGGCATGGAGTCCAAGTGGGACACATTGGAACAACTGACAGCGGTGCATAGGGACATACTGACATGCCTCCGCCAGATCAGCACCAACATGGCCTCACCTCCCTGTGTGCCCACAACAACTGCTGCTGAAACAACTGCAAATGCCACAGGGAGGGAGGAGGACTCTGGCAGAGAGTCCCCTGCACCGCCGCAGCCTGCACCTGAGGGTCCCCCCCAAGAAGAGGGGCCGTCCGAGGAGGCCAAACTGAGAGGCCGATGGCCATCTACATCCCCCAGGAAGCCAACACCTGTTCTGGAACTTTTCCTCTGTGTGCAAACTGCACGCCCTGTCGAAGCCAACCCAACTCTCCCACATGACATGGGGAGCTCTAGTTGGCCAAATTTATCAGATGACTGTGGACTTTACTCTGGACATTTCAGCTACCAAGACTTCCAATACACATGGGAACTTTGGATTCCAATTTCTATGTACAGCACCCACCATCCTGTGCACCATCCTCACACCTGTATGTAAATAAACTCACCAATACACCATATCTGCCTCTGTTGTGATTCCAACGTGGTTTTTGTCATGTAGATGGTGATCTGCTAAATGACACTGTGCATGCTAACTGCTACAGCAAGTCCAACACCGTCATGTCAGTCATGGCGACGTGACACATATGAGGGAGACACACCACTAGGGCCACACAACACATACACACCAGGGCCATCAGACTCATCACCTATACTGATGTTGCAACGAAATACAGTGGAATGCACAGACACGCCACCTATTCACAGTCACTGTCAACTAGACTACAGGTGCAGTAAGCAAATGTCAGTCAGATGTGTGACTACAGACAACGCACATCCCAAAGTGAAGCACAGGTTTATTACACATTTGCAACATGTTGTTTCCACTACAAATGCAAGCTAATCCAACCTGGCTGTGGCCACAAAGTCAAAAAGTGCAGAAGATAGAAAGTCCAGGGGTGTGTGGCACATCACCTGTAGGGAAACGACTGCTTCCACCTTGGAAGTTGAATCATGGATTCGGGGGATCCAAGTTGATCAGACAACTCCGGCAGCACCCTGTGAAGGACAGACATGACACACAGTCAAAACCACTGAAGAACAGCACAGAACGGCAATACTCATGTCTAATACATGTCACGAGATAACTACACAAAACCAAGTTAGCATGTCAACACTGTTGGGCAGTACAGACCACCTGCAAGGACACATCGCTGCACGCATCCAGTCAAGTAGCACATGGCCACACTCAAACAGCACCAGAGCACCACACACACATATCATGCAAACTCAAATCATTGACATTACAACCCTCTGGAGACTCACATTCAGCTGAAGAAGTTGGTGATGAGCTGTGTGCGGACATCACCATCATCATCATCATCATCTTCACTGGCATCGTGACCCAGGCCAGGATCTTCCACAGGTGGCGGACGTTGGTCATCGTCATCCAGGATGAGAGGCAACTCCTTCCGCACTGCCAGGTTGTGTAGCATGCAGCAGACGATGACAATCTTGCACACCTTTGCTGGGGCATATGGGAGGGCCCCTCCTGTCTTGTCCAGGCAGCGGAAGCGGCTCTTCAGGAGACCAAAGGTCCGCTCAATCACCCTCCTCGTCCGACCATGTGCCTCATTGTAGCGCATCTGGGCTGGTGTCACAGGGTTCCTGAGGGGTGTCAGCAACCACGGCATGTTGGGGTATCCCGAGTCACCTACAGACAGACAATTGCACATTAGCCGATTTGAAAATGTGTGCGGAAAACAACATAGCAGAACACACACAATGGTACAAAGTCAGTACACACCAACAAGCCAGGCACGCTGGTTCGGCATCTGTGACATCATCCTCGGGATGCGACTACTCCTCATCACGTAGGCATCGTGTGCCGAACCGGGAAAGGAAACGGGCACACACATGTGAGATGGTCATATCTGCAAGACATACCACCAGAGCATTGATCGAATGGTAATGTTTACGGTTCCGGTATGCCTGCTCATGTGCCTGTGGTGGTATCAAAGCCACATGTGTCCCATCAATGGAGCCAATTACATGTGGCATCCTCCCCAGGGCATAGAAGTCACTCTTGACGTCAGTGAGTCGTTGACGTGTTGGGAAATAGATGTACTGGTTGAGGTATCTCAACATTGCCCCCAAAACATTGCGTAGCACACGGCTGAACATAGTCTGTGACATCCCACCAGTAGTTGCCACAGTGTGTTGAAAGGTACCGGTGGCAAAGAAGTGTAGGGCTGCCATCACCTTCACCTTGGGGGTCAGCGCTGTAGGATACGGCCGGCCAGGCTGCAAATGTGGGTCCAACCGCACTGCCAAATCCTCAATCAGCTGCCTGGTGAAGCGGTACCGTCGGATGCTGTCACGTTCCACCATCGTTGCCAGGTCTGGGAATGGTCGATGGACAGCAGGAGCCCTGCAGTGCATAGGTGAAGAAAGCAAGATTGTCAGTCACCCCACCTATGTGCCGTTCACCATACTCAATTTCACATGATACATCATTAACAAACACAAGTACTTGATGTGTGTGTCGTTCCGTTTGGACATATATGGCACCTACATGGACATCATCTAACATCTCTGTTCAACAAGTGTTGACAACAGGTTCCAGGGTGTGCTATGGGACACCATTAGGCTGTGTCACAGTACCCATTAACTGCTCTCACGTTCCACACACATACCACAGTGACATGTCTGGACAGATGCTCCACAGGCATCACAGCTCATTGACAGGTAGATTCCCAGGGACCCTGTCTTGCCACATGGACACTGGCATGACATGGCGTATCATGTACACGTCAGAAAAACAAACATGACACCCACAGGTAGTGGCCCCTGTAGCCTCTGCAGGACAGACATGGACGTCTGTGACACACACACACACACCATCAAAGTTCATGCACAAACCACGTGGATGTGGAGACTGTCTCCCATTGTGCACATGGAGTCAGAGACATGTGATACACAACATGCACACAGACTGTGGAGGGACATCACTATTGTTGGAATGGGCCACCCTGTGACGTACATGCCTTCCCACATGTGAGCCTGGGGGTATGTGACATGTCATACACATACACAACCTGGAAATGTGACCATGACACATGCTCAGAAATGAAAAGTTGCACACCACAGTGGTCAGGTGCACAACACACAAAGGACCCTGTCCCCATGAACACGTGCACAGCCTGGGTGTGTCTGCCCCCAAGTGCCACCCCAAAATCCACATGTTCACCCCCATACACAGATAAGGTTATGCTGCCACACATGCCTTATATACAGTGTGGACTGGGTGTGGTGTTGTAGGTGTGCCCCTGAGTCCCTGGAAAGTAAATGTGGCTGGCATAGGTTCACCAGTGACCAGCATGGTGACATATGCGTGTGACCTGTCCAGGGACGCGTTGTAGAGCAATGGACCGATCGGTGTGCCCGGTCGGCCCATTGCATTGTATGTGAGCGGGTACGCGTTGTATGCCTGGTACGCGTTGTACAGCAATGGACCGATCGGTGTGCCCGGTCGGCCCATTGCATTGTATGTGAGCGGGTACGCGTTGTAGAGCAAATGGACCGATCGGTGTGCCCGGTCGGCCCATTGCATTGTATGTGAGCGGGTACGCGTTGTAGAGCAATGGACCGATCGGTGTGCCCGGCCGGCCCATTGCATTGTATGTGAGCGGGTACGCGTTGTATGCCTGGTACGCGTTGTACAGCAATGGACCGATCGGTGTGCCCGGTCGGCCCATTGCATTGTATGTGAGCGGGTACGCGTTGTAGAGCAATGGACCGATCGGTGTGCCCGGCCGGCCCATTGCATTGTATGTGAGCGGGTACGCGTTGTATGCCTGGTACGCATTGTACAGCAATAGACCGATCGGTGTGCCCGGTCGGCCCATTGCATTGTATGTGAGCGGGTACGCGGCATATGCCTGGTACGCGTTGTACAGCAATGGACCGATCAGTGTGCCCGGTCGGCCCATTGCATTGTATGTGAGCGGGTACGCGTTGTAGAGCAATGGATCGATCGGTGTGCCCGGTCGGCCCATTGCATTGTATGTGAGCGGGTACGCGTTGTATGCCTGGTACGCGTTGTACAGCAATGGACCGATCGGTGTGCCCGGTCGGCCCATTGCATCGTATGTGAGCGGGTACGCGTTGTATGCCTGGTACGCGTTGTACAGCAATGGACCGATCGGTGTGCCCGGTCGGCCCATTGCATTGTATGTGAGCGGGTACGCGTTGTAGAGCAATGGACCGATCGGTGTGCCCGGTCGGCCCATTGCATTGTATGTGAGCGGGTACGCGTTGTATGCCTGGTACGCGTTGTACAGCAATGGACCGATCGGTGTGCCCGGACGGCCCATTGCATTGTATGTGAGCGGGTACACGTTGTATGCCTGGTACGCGTTGTACAGCAATGGACCGATCGGTGTGCCCGGTCGGCCCATTGCATAGTATGTGAGCGGGTACAGCTGTTGTAGTAAGCAATGGACCGATCGGTGTGCCCGGTCGGCCCATTGCATTGTATGTGAGCGGGTACGCGTTGTATGCCTGGTACGCGTTGTACAGCAATGGACCGATCGGTGTGCCCAGTCGGCCCATTGCATTGTATGTGAGCCGGGTACGCGTTGTAGAGCAATGGACCGATCGGTGTGCCCGGTCGGCCCATTGCATTGTATGTGAGCGGGTACGCGTTGTATGCCTGGTACGCGTTGTACAGCAATGGACCGATCGGTGTGCCCGGTCGGCCCATTGCAATGTATGTGAGCGGGTACGCGTTGTAGAGCAATGGACCGATCGGTGTGCCCGGCCGGCCCATTGCATTGTATGTGAGCGGGTACGCGTTGTATGCCTGGTACGCGTTGTACAGCAATGGACAGAACGGTGCGCACACATTGGCTGTGGCCTGGCGTGCCAACGGACACGTTTTCGAAGCTCCAACGAGTCTGATGCAGTGAATTCAGTTGGCCAGCCACAACAATGTTGCAAAATCATGGGTGTCATGAAGTTGAAGATTTGAAGGATGCTGTGGGCGTGTATTAGTGCTGCTATTCCATGGATTGGTCAAATTCAGAAGATGCAAACGACTTGGACCTATCACTTTGGACACATGGGACAGTATCTGCCTCTGCAGCACACATATAATGCTGGCTGTTCCCCTGAGAGCTCACTTGCCTGCACTACATGCTCCAGGACGACATCTGCCACCAACACTGCTGCTGTTTATGCATCCTCTGGCTCCTGCAATGGCACGTACTGTGGAGAGAGCCCCAGCCTTCAGCCTTGAGGAGAACCAGGCCCTGCTGGACAGCCTCCTTCCACAGTACAGCAAGCTGTATGGGAAACCAGGGGAGCAGGTGAGTGTGCTGTCCACTGCCTCACTAATTGTGCATGTTGTCTGACTAGCAGGGCTTTCAGTGTGCACACCACTGGCTAGCATGCCCACTGAGTAGTTGTCACACCCCAAAGTGTGTAGTTACATGCACTGAACTGGTACAGTGCAGTAACAGTGCATTCCAACTAGGTTTACTTGCCATGCAATGATACCATGTAGTGACTGCTGGCAAACTGTTCATAGCCATTGTTGCACTGCCTGTGTACATCATATGCCCCTGTGATTGAGACATGTATATCCAACTGTGTGATGCACATATATGTTGCATGTGTAGTAATTGCCTTTTCACTTTGTCATCCTCACAGGTTGATGCCCACCAGAAGCAGGACATTTGGCTGACCATCGCCCGGAAAGTAAGATCCGTGGGGGTCTACAGGCGCAGGATCCGCAACTGCCAGAAGAGGTGGCAGGACCTTCGTGGCTGGACCCGGAGGATCGCAAGGGTCCAGCTGAAGCTGTCGCCTCCTTGCAGGAGGGGCGGACACCGGACGCTGACCCCCCACATGCTCCGGATCCTGGCGGTGGTCTTCCCTGACCTGGATGGGCAGCTGAAGGACAGACAGCAGCAAGGAGGGGGTGAGTCCATGACTGCACTGTGCACTTTGTCTGACATGCTATGTGCCCTCCTCTGGCCTGGTTAAACTTCCACAGTACATCAGTCATGTGGTCCAGGACCCATGTCTTTCATTTGTGACATGCCCACTTCTCCTCTGATACGCATATGTGTGGCCCTTATAGTCGGGAAATTGTGTCATTTGGGGACTGTGTCATTGCATTTTGCTTTGCTCAAGGTGGGGGACAGCATTTGTTCCCGTGACTATGTTGTGCGATTAATGGGTGGCTCAATTGCTTACACAATGCCTAAGTTCTGACATGTGATCTGGGTGTAACTTTGATATGTGGTCCGCTTGCTGCTCTGACTCACCACATGTCCCTGGGGAATTTGCCACACACCCATGCTGCTGGTGGGAACAATGTTTGGGCCTCAGGAGTATGTGTATCCAGTGTGTCACACATGCTTAGCCACCTGCCTACTGTCCAGGACTCATCCCTCTTACAGGTGGAGCTGGACAGTCATGCCTACTCCAGGGCATGCAATACACTCTGTACTCCCACTCCCGTGTATCATCTGGCATGTTGTGATCAGTGAAATGTACCCTCAGGTGTCTGCCTCTGTCTCATTGTGCTGTGTCTTCGTTGTCAGGACTACTGGTATGTTTATGGGTTAGGGCTCAGCATGCCATCTGAGATGTCACCATGATAGACGATACTTCTGTGACTTATAGGTGTCTGATCACTTGACTGTGCACACAGGTGTTTGCGACTGTGACTTTCAGGCAGCTGTGTTGTGATTCACAGCACACTGTGAGGTGCTCATGTTCAGAG
This sequence comes from Calotriton arnoldi, assembly GCA_963921515.1. Lineage (NCBI taxonomy): Eukaryota > Metazoa > Chordata > Amphibia > Caudata > Salamandridae > Calotriton > Calotriton arnoldi. The sequence continues at coordinate 1,149,688 of CAWUFW010006354.1, forward strand.
AGTTGTGTTTCATGTCCCCCATATGTCCAGTTGGTATGACGTGGACAAATAGTAGTACAGATGATGTGGTATTTGGGGGATGGACATGTGCACTTGTCAGTCACATAACTTGCATTCCCCATGCCCTCGGATTGTGACACAGTGCAGACTGTTGTTGGCAGGCTGCCATGGCCATGTGACTTGAGACAGTAATGTATGACTTTGCACGCATTCCTGTGTCATGGCATTAAACTTCCTGAGACTGATCCTGCAGGGGAGTGACATGTGCAACATGCACCCCATTGTGGCATTGACTATCCGGACATGGGTGCATCAAGGTGTCTGGTGCTGGTATGCATCACATGCATTTCTATTTAGACTCTGGCCATCCCTTTATCCGGACACCTGCACTGACTCAGTGGCAAGAGATGTGATGTGTGCATGTTCACATACTTCACCGTGTTCCCTGCAATGTCCAACAACTGTGTAGGTGGTGCATGTGTCCGCACTGGGGTCTTACCATCAGACAGGCACCAGACAGATGGGTGCAAGGGCAGGAGGGGTGTGAGTCCCATGGTTGACCATCAGACTGACAATTGGCTTCCCCGAATCTGTGTGGGGACTTTAGGCAATGTTCAACTAAGGATGCCAGGGCTTGCTCTGTAATGTGCTGTACTTACTGTGGTGTGTGCGGTCAGTGCAGGTGACTGATGTTTGTCTGTTTCCCTAATTGTTTGCAGATACATCCACGGCCACAGGAGGGGACAGCTCCACGGACCAGGACGAGCAGCGGAGCCAGACTGGGTCAGCATCGGACGAGTGGTCAGAGGGACCCAGTGGCACGGAGGGCGAGGGGAGCCACACCGAGGAGTCCTCAGCACCATCCACCTCAGCTGAGGACCACAGCAGCTCGGAGGATGACTCCCTTTTGGAGGCGGGTGTCAGCAGCCACCAAAGGCCAGCTAGTGTGTCTGGCCCCGCCACCACCACCACCACCACCACCACCGCCCTCCCATTGGCTCCCATTCCTGAGGTCCGTGGAGGCTCCCGTACTCGGGAGCGTGTCTCCTTCGTGCCAGGCACCGCACCCCCTGCCCCTGTGTCCCCTGCTGCCCTGAGTGAGGAGTCTGTGTACCTCCTTCCAGTAGGGCAGACAGCAATGCTGAGTGTCCTCCATGCACACACCACTCTGTTGACACAGCTGGTGTCGTTCATGGAGGGCATCTCGACGGGTATGTCTGCCCTACAGAGGAGCAATAAGTCCATGGACTCCTCCCTGACGGCAGCAGTGTCCCTCCTCCAACAGTCCCTCACCCCTCCCACCTCTGCCCCATCCACACTTCCTGCCCCCTACCTGTCCAAAGCACATGCACACCTGCACAGTCACCCAAACACACAGACACGAGCAGCACAGACACACCCAAGAGAAAGGCAAGACGTGCACACAAGCATCCTCAGGGGACTGATACCACAGACACAGGGGATGGGGAACACACACACACACACAGGCAACCACAGTCACTCCGCAATCCTCAAGATCCTCTCCCTCCAAGACCCCTTCCCTTGCCTCACCTGCAACCCCACCTGATCAGCAGCTCTTCCTCAGTGACCTCGGCCTCTTCCCCTCCAATCCCGCTGATCCAGCATACCGGGGGAAGAGGAAGTCCACCCACACAGAGGGAGTGCCCCTCGCCCCGGACACCCTCCCCCAGGCGCAGGCAGAGTGAGCCCCCCACCCGCAAGTCCCCCGGTCCCGGAAGAGCAAGACCCCGCCACCGCCCTGCAAGTCAACCACCCAGTCTCTCACCTCCATCCCCCAGGCCACCACTCCACAGGTTCCACCGCCACACCCTGCCCCAGGTTCCCCCACACACCGATACTGCATCCCCAAACTGCTTAGGCCCTCCCCCCCTGCCACTTGCTCTTCCACCCCCAAACCAGACGCTCTGCCTGTCTGTGCCACTGGTGTGGAGACCGTGTCCCCGCCTCTGTCCTGCCCAGCTCTTCTGCCCCCCTTCCACTACCTTGGAGTCATGCACTGCGGTCGAGTCCACAACCACCCCGTCTGACTCGGGCACTGCATTGGGGACCCAGTCCACTCCATCTGACCAGCCCACTGCAGTGGTTGCAGCACCAACACCATCTGACTTGAGCCCTGCGGTGTTGCCAGCCCCCCTGAGTCAGACAACTCCACTGCAGTTGCCGGTGACACTCCTGCACCCACCTCCCCTTCACTGCCTCCTTCTGGCATCCCCTGATCCTGTCCCTGCGGTGCCTGGCCTGCCCCTCGTATGCCCCTCCAAGGGGGATGTCCCCTGTCCGTACCTGTGCAGGCAAGCAATTGTTGACAAGTTGTCACACATCACCCTGTTGGGACTGTATATTTGGACTGGCCATTGGCCTTAGTTTATTTTGGACTTTTGATTTGAGTTGCACACTTGCTGAATAAAGCCTCTTTTTGTTTACTTGTGGTTAATCTTTGGAGGTACATGATGTAGATGTGTGGAATCATGCATTTGCTGTTGTAATAGTGTTCAGATCAGGTAAATGAAGTTTTGCTGTGATGGGCTCCATGTGGTCCATGGGATATATGTCCTAATCTAGTCTGGATCTATAGCATCCTTTGCTGCAGTCTGAGGGTGTAATGTTCAGCATTTGACACAGGGATGTACGTTTAGCATTTGTAGATTACCATCTTTGTCCTACACTGATGCACATCTGGTGGGCCTACCACTGTCCAATGTTCCTAGTACCCTGACTGTGTGCCCGTCTCCAATGGACATGCAGTTTGGCACATCAAATTTGGAGGACTCATCTGTGTACACAGTGCAAGTTGCTTGACACGTGTCTTGGGTGTATGCAGATGACTGACGTGACACTCCTGTGCCCAGGCTGATATGAGCAGAGCCTTCAGTGTGTTGTAGTTGTTGACTCACTGACCGAGTGTTCTGCTGACAGGTTTGAGTCATGCACAGACAAGGTTTGGCACAGCTGACCTTCCACAGGAGTAGAGTGCCCTCATGGCAGTGCGTGATTCCGTGATATTGGCTGTGCCCGTGTTGTGTGTTGTGTAGGCATGTCTGTGCGTGTACCCTTCTCCTTTTCCTACACAGGCTGTGTCCCTACGGATGTTCCTGTTTGTGATGCTTGCTGAGTTGTTCTGTGTTCATCCAGCATCTTGGACCTGGTTTCTCCGGGATGTGGGTGCATGGCAAACTAATGTTAATGAGGTTGTCATCCCTAGTTGTCTTTGTTGTCAGGGCTGGGGATGTGAGCAAACGCAGATGGGACACAGTCAAGATTCCTCTTAGCACTTGTTGGTTACACGAGTAATGTGATTTTCTGTTTGTGTATGCTTTCAGTGATTGTGACACGTTGTGTGTGTGACTGCTGCCACTCCTCAGGGTCAGAGCTGCAATGTTGGAAGTTGTCTATGTGTGTTCTTTGTGGGTCAGCTTGGCTTCTTCATTGGTGTGTGACTATGGCCAGGATCCCATTGTTTGGGGTGGATTTGACGTCATGCCCATGTACGGCATACTGTGCAGTGTGTCAGACATTCACAAGTATTGTTGACTGGCCATGTGTGATGGGTTTCTGCACCTTATTTCCCCCCACCACCACTGGGATTTTCGTGGGTGCATGTGCAATGTCAGCAGTCCATGTGAGCTTCACTGCTGCACATTGGTGGAGTTCAAGGTGTGTGTCGTTGAGTGTGTGCAAATGTGAGTTGTTGCACGGCTGGGGCACTACCTCCATGTTGTCCTTGGCTGGCAGGCCATGCTGAGTGCTTTGTGCTTGTATAGGTGTGATGGTAGTTTGTTGCTCAGGACACATGGCTGTGGTTCACAGTGTGGATGACATCTACCTTTGCCATCACAGTGTGATTGTCATGCAGGCTAGTGTCACCACAATGTGGGGTCCCTGGGGGGAGTGCTGTGGTGGTTCTTTCTCTTGCTGTGTTTGTTGCTGTTCCTACAAGCTTGTGTGACATGTGTAATTTGGGCTCCCTCTCATCTCACAACGCCTGTTTGCCCACATAGGGGAATCCAATCCCTGAGTTAGTTTTGTATGTGACTGTGTTGACATCTGTGTATTAGTGAATCTGGCCTCCTCATGTGTTGTGTGTTTGCCTGGGGACACTGGGACACAACCGCCCTCACCTGTTGTGTATGATATGCAGTGTGAGTCTGCCTGTTTGTGTTTGTGCATTTGCACCACTGCATTGGCATATCTTTAGTTTGCCATTGGCTGTATGTTGTTTGTTGGCTTTCCCCTGCTGGCCCTGGGACTGCTAGGTCATCAGTCAGCACATTGATCATGGTTAGTATGTCCCATTGCTGCCATGGTATGGTATTTGTTCACATGACATCTACAGTCTCCACAGGATATCTACATTTGTGTGTCCATTGCTGCAGATATGTGGGTCTGCATTATGATGCTCACTTCTGTCATTGTGTTATTTGTGAATGTAGACAATGTGGGCCCCCATGGCTGATGTTTGTGTGCACATGGCTAGAACGATGTGTCATTGGCACTGCACTGCTTGCCTCACACAATCTATGTTGCTATGGGACACAAGCACTACAATGCCACTGTAGTGTTTGGTGTTGTGTGGCCAGGAATAATCCCTGCATTTTTGGTTTAGCAGCTTTTACCAGGACTACACTTACCTTTTGGGCACTGTGGTGATGGGGCTTAGGGCCCCATTGCCACACTGTTCAAAATGTGCTTCAGCTATGGAGCACACACTTACCTTTTGGCCACTGTGGTGATGGGGCTTAGGCCCCCATTGCCACACTGTTCAAAATGTGCTTCAGCTATGGAGCACACACTTACCTTTTGGCCACTGTGGTGATGGGGCTTAGGGCCCCATTGGCACACTGTTCAAAATGTGCTTCAGCTATGGAGCACACACTTGCCTTTTGGGCACTGTGGTGATGGGGCTTAGGGTCCCATTGCCACACTGTTCAAAATGGGCTTCAGCTATGGAGCACACACTTGCCTTTTGGGCACTGTGGTGATGGGGCTTTGGGCCCCATTGCCACACTGTTCAAAATGGGCTTCAGCTATGGTGCACACACTTACCTTTTGGGCACTGTGGTGATGGGGCTTTGGGCCACATTGCCACAGTGGTCTTGGTCTGCTTGCATTGTGTAGGCCACACACACAATTATGTGTGACACATGTGTTAGGGGGTCACATTGTATGTTCAATGTCATGTTCAGTGTTGTATGCATTTGACACAGACCACACACGCTTGTCATGGTGTTGGGGGTGGGATGTAATTTACAGACAGTCCTTATGTGGGAGTATGCTAGTTGTGTCATGCATTACCCGTCCTATGAGTAGGGGTGGTTGTAGTGACAGGCATCCTGCCCCCCATGAGTGGGGATGGTAGTAGTGGTAGGCATCCAGCCCCCCATGAGTGGGGATGGTAGTAGTGGCAGACATCCAGCCCCCCATGAGTGGGGATGGTAGTAGTGGCAGCCATCCATCCCCCCATGAGTGGGGATGGCAGTAGTGACAGGCATCCAGCCCCCCATGAGTGCGGGGGGTGGTGGCAGGCATCTAGCCACCCTTGAGTGGGGATGGTAGTAGTGGTAGGCATCCAGCCCCCCATGAGTGGGGGGGGGGTGGTGGCAGGCATCTAGCCACCCATGAGTAGGGGTAGTTGTAGGGTGGTGTTGGTGGTAGGCATCCATCCCCCTATGGGTGTGTAAGGCATTGGTGTTGGCCATCCCACCCCTATGGTTCTGCTGTTGCTTGTGTACGTCATTTGTGCATCCCTATGTGTGTGTGACATATTTCGGGTACGTGTCGTTTGTTTGTGTTGTGGGTGTTTGACTTACCGTCTGCGCCGTACGCGTCCGTGCCGGTCCCGGTAATAGATGTAGAGTATTGGTAGGACCTGCGCGATGGGATTCATGGTTGGTTCGTCTCGTTCGGGTTTCTCGTGTCTTCGACTCGTACTCGTCGCTGGCTTGTTCTGCCTCGTCGCCGTGGATCGTCTTGTGGCGCGAATCGGAGCTTATGTGCAGCTCTCCCGGATGCTCAAACATGCCGTACGTAGCGACGAGTTCGGCGCGTACGGGAGACGCATCGTACTAGTCCGGCCGGAAGGTGCTGTGTATTTGGTTCCGTGCGACTCGATTCGGCGTTTACGGATCCGGCTCGGGCGGGGAATAGGAGCTGGAATGGGTAAGTACGGCTCGCTCGGAATCTGGGCTGTTATGCGCATCGTACTTGTTCGTTCGGTAGAGTGTTCGAGTCTGTCGGAAAACACGCGTTCGGCTCGTATTTTATCCGGACGAATACTGTTAGGTGCGCTTCCGGCCGACATCGGAATCGACCCCTAAGTGGTGATTTATGGAGAGGCTGGAGACCTTTTCAGAGATGTAGGGTCGGATCAAAAACAAATTTGCTGTTTCTTTTTTTTTTTTCTTGCACTTTAGCACTTTTGTACTTTATGCACAGCATTTTTTGTAAATTCTAGTTTGGAAAATACTGTGAAAGACAGTACTTTGATATATGTTTGACAGATGGAGATGAATGTTGTCTTCCGTTCTTCTTTTTCTATTCTATTAGTGTATGTCTATGTTTAAATGATTATACTGCATTTTAGACGGAGTTATGTCCGGAAGAAGGAATTTTTTAATATTACGCTTTGAAGGCAACCAGCACATTGCACCTTAGCCGGAAGTTTACCTATTAGAAACCAACCCAAAATCGAAGGAATATTATATATTTGTGAGATACCGCATCCTGCACTTTATACATGTCTGTTAGTATTCTATTGCACTTGCACTTTGTGTAGTCTTTTTTACAAAGATCAATTGCTATTTTTCTGTTTGGATGTAAAATGGCATATCGTTCTGTAATTGAAAAGGAGCTGCTAACGTTTATCTATTAAGAACGACATATCCGGGATAAATATGGCACGTTGCACTTTATACTTGTTATTGTTGGCAATTTATATGCAAATCAAGATCCTTATTGTTTGAATCGTTTTGCAGTTTTTTTATTTCCTTTTCTGTATCGTCTGTGTTTCTGCTCAATAAAAAAAAAAAAATTCAAAAAGAAAATCCACTGGAAGAATGGAATCTGAAAGGCCAATATGCTTTCCTTCACAAACAAATATCTGCGCTGTGTAGCCCTTGCACATTAAAAATTAGTCAGGAAATCAATAATAAACAGCATTTTAGGGTGCCCAGAGCAATATGTTGACCATGAGCAACATTTTTGATCGCTGTTGTACAGTATCCCACATGCCCCTAATTTTATCCAATAAGTGCGAGACTGAGGGATCTTAGTAGAAAATGCATTGAGAGGCTGCTTGTGAAGATGAATAACATATGCGTGTTAAAAGAGGGAGATCCCTAATGAGCAACGCAAAGAATGATTGTAAACAAATTCTGGAAGCGATATCCTTATAGACCACCTAGACTGATGATTCAGCAGAAGCACTTAAGGTTCAGCCCAGTAGACTGATTTACTGTGTCTATCTGGGTATAGCAGTTGGTGGAATTGAAATGGACAGTACCTAACCTTTCTGGTAGTTCAGTCCATCAAGTGGAATGACTCTTCTTCTTCATCTGTCTGCCTCAACAAGGCATCAGCCTTCCCATGACGATGGTCAGTACAATATTAGGCCTGGGCAAAATTTCAATAATGTTGGGGTAATTTGCATAATTTTAGGGATTTTGCATTATGGTTGTTACGTGAAATTCCTGAAATAAACGCGATTATACCACTTTGTGTAATTATGTACCATTTGTGATAAAATGTTCCAGCAAATACACGGAGATAACAGAACCCAAGTGGCTGTTGTTCATGGTGCTTTTGTTTTTTTTGCTCTATGCTTAAGCACGAAATGTGACATTGCATCAAAAATTGATGTGATGATACATTTTACACTAAAATTGAGCACGTAGTGATAGATTTGCATTTTATATAACTACGTGTATTGTTGGATATTTTTTCTGAAATTTCACATAATTACGTAAAAGCAAATGATGTAAATTTTGCACCGCTAAATAATATGTAATATCATAGTGAAACCAAGAAAAGAAGGGTGACCAATGTGCGTGATCAACATTGGCACAGGTCGTAGATGTCAAATATATTACATTCTTATAGCCTGTCCATGTGACTTCATGGTTGACCCTTTATAAGTAATAATGGAAATGTGAAGGCTTCCTCGAGTGCTAAAAATTCTGTGTTATAGATGGGGTAGTTTCATTCTGTATTTATCAGTGTATGGGACTAGGATTAGGTGATTTCTAGAAGCTTCCCCCACCTTCCAGAGGAAGACTACGAGGCATAAATATTGGACCTCAGACACCAACTCTTCAGTGCACTTCTAGACCTGTTGATACTCTGCCAGGAAGAAGAATTGCTGTGCTACTGAAAGAACTGCCACTCTGCTGGACTGCTGCCCTGAAGGAACTGCTGCCTGCAGCCCTCTGCCTTGTGAGAAAAACTGTACCTGTACCTCTTGAACCCAGGACTCCCAGAGTAACTCCAAGGGCTAGTCTACTGGCCTCTTGTTCTGAGCCACAGGGACATAACAGGCTCCAAACCACTTGCACCAGAAACCAGATCCAGCTGGAGCAAGCCACAGACCCCCAAATGGGCCCCTCAGGTCCTGGACCCTTGGTATAGCGTCACAGAGGCTGAAGTGAAGTTTTTGGGCTCTTCGTGACCGCAGATGTGTGAAAGTCTTGAAAACGTTTTCAGGAACAAAGTAGAATCAATCTACCATGACACCACTCAAATAAGACATGATTATCCTCTGACACCACAAGCAGTTCCTTGTGATGTGGATCACCCTGTGCTTGACGAATTCCCAAGGATCTCCAAAGATAGCTTAGTTAGTCTCCTGAGTCGCACCAAATCAGGTGCCCCTACAGATCCCATTGAACCGTATCTCATACAACTGCTTAATACTGTGCTAGCATCAGGAATGTTTCCCACAGAATGGAAGAAAGCTTCTATTCAGCCCCTCCTTAAAAAACCCACACTAGACCTACTGGAGGAAAAGAATTATCACCCTATTGCTAGACTTTCTTTTTTAGCTAAAATTTTAGAAAGGCATCTTAACACTGCTCTCACCAACTACTTGGATCAGAAGCATATACTAGACCGGTGTCAATTTGGCTTCAGGAAATGACACAGTATGGAGACTGCACTGATTGTAGTCTAAGAAGAAGTCAAGGAGGTCCTGGACCATGGAGGAAAGGCAGTGGTGGTCCTGTTGGACCTATCTACTGCCTTTGATATGATTTGTCATGAAAACCTGAACCACAGATTATTTGACATAGGGGGCTGCAGCTCAGCACTCAGCCTGTTATCCTCCTTTTTAGACAACAGGGAACAAACCATCAGCCTGGAGACGCACATTTCAAAACCTTTTATATTACTGTGCGGTGTCCCCCAGGGATCATCTTTGAGTCTGGCACTTTTTAACAAATATATGACTCTTCTGCTGAAATCCTTTAGTTTTTCTATGGTGCCCTATGCAGATGACACCCAAATTGTGATCTCCACTGAGGATTACATGGATGAAGTCTCTGCCAGATTTAATGAATGCATGGTTGCTAGAATATTCCTGATGAACTCCCAGGCTTTGCAAGTTAACTCAGACAAAGCAGAGGTCCTTCTGTTTGGGGAAGACTCCCCTTTCTGGAATTCGTCCTGGTGGCCGCATTCCTTAGGACCCTTGCCATGCCCGGTCCCAAAAGTTAGAAATGTTGGGGTTTACTTTGACACAAACCTTACTTTTAAGGACCAGACTAAACACCTTACAGCATCCTGTTTTCTGGTCCTGAAAATTCAACAGAAAGTTTTCCCTTTCCTACCGCCTGAGCTCCAAAAATCTGTGGTCGTTGCACTGGTCTTCTCAAGGTTAGAGTATTGCAACGCCCTGTATGTGGGAGTTCAGCAAGCTGTTCTAATGAGACTGCAGAGGTAGCAAATGCTGCGGGCCGTGCTCTTACTAAGACTAAAAAGTCTGAGGACTTCTCTAAAGCCAGGCAAAATCTGCACTGGCTCCTGATTAGAAAAAGTGTGACGTTTAAAGCCCTCTGTCTTACTCACAGAGCTCTCTATCACCAGGATCTGGAGTTTCTCTAAAAGAAAAACTATTGGTACACAGCAGCAAGAGCGTTGTGGTCATCTTCGGCTAATAAGGTACAGGTCCCAGCTACCAGGAAACTGTCCTGGGAAGGCAGAAACCTTGATTATAATGCCTCTAAGTTATGGAACCAAAAGCCTAGGAAATTACAGAAGACCTGGCTCTTCACTCTTCCTCTGTAGTCCTTCATTGTCTCCTCGGGAAAGGCAGCGCTAAGACGCCCCAGGGCAGATGTTGCGCTCTACAAACTCAAATCATATCAAATCAAATGGGCCCAGTGGCCCAAATACTCGACACTCACACAGCCTGGCCATGGGAAGTTCCATCAGCCGGACCCTTTTTGCTACAGTATCGACTGCTCGCATGGAGCAACACCGCGAACCACCGGCCCGACCATCGGCCGCAACAACAGGATCCTCACATTACAGTGACGACTGCCCACAACGCCCGGCCTGCCCTTTGAGCTACATCAACAAACAACTGCGGCACTGCCCTGCTCGTCGCGGCTCCCCTCCACAGCGAACGGCACTCATGGTGCTGGAATGAGAAGGTAACTTTTCAACAGGGCTAACCTGGTTGGCGCTACTTCACCCTAAAATCTTTAAAAACTGATAACTCCTGTTCTACTGATCGGATTTTTGTTGCTTTGGTTTTATTTTATTTATTAAATTTTACTCTTTGTTTCTAATCTGGTGTGGGATCCTTTGTGGTGTGTTTTCACTGTGTTACTGTTCGAAATGTTGCACAAATACTTTATATTAAAAGAAGGGGGAGTATCCCAGAGGGGCTTGTCCTCCTAGTTGTATATATCGCAAGAACAAAGAGCCCGTCTTTGTAGTGTGTGCTAACCTCCTGCTGAGGGGCCGATTCCGATCTCGGCCGGTAGTGCTCCGAATCGGATTCGGATTCACCGGATCCGATTCGGAGCCCTGTTTCCCGACCGAATCGTACGCGGGTCCGGCCGAGCGAGTACGATGCAAGCACCCGCGAAATCGCCGACCGACTCGAACGCGGCTTCAACACGCTCTGACCGACTCGCATGGACACGACTCGCACCGCGCTATGGAGACGTTTCCCGGCCGGGTAAGTACGATGCGCGCCGCGAGCAGTCCGACCGACTCGCGCCGTCCGGCTCGAAAAAGCTGTCGGAGCCGGACTTTGGGGGTCCGCGTCGGACCCCCCTGTACGCGTAGGCACGCGAGTCGCACACAGGGGGGACCCATGGGTCCCCCCTACCTGTGCATGTACGCCGCGATGCGCATGGACGCGTACCCGCTGTAGGGGGCGCCCTTGTTCGCCTCGCACCCATTGAGTCAATGGGAGCCCGCGTACGCGTTGTACGACCGGCTCCCATTGACTTCAATGGGAGTCCGACCGACTCGAGTCCGATAGCATGCGAATGCATCGTACTCGTCCGGTCGGACTGCTAGGGTCCGATTCGGTCGGAATTCTCTCCGGGTCCGGCTCGGTCGGAGAGATTTCCGGCCGGAATCGGCCCCAGAGTGTGAAAAAGCACAAGGCCTTTTTATATAACCCTCTCCTACCAGGGTTGCCCCTTGGTGGCATGCTTCATCATAGGGTTCCTACTGTTCCACTACAGAACGGGGAGTGCTACTACCTGCACTACTACCTGCAAATTATGCAGGAGCACTGAATGGTATGCTCTAGATGGTGATAGAATAGGAGTAGGAGGGTTTTTTGAGTGAAAATTAAAAATACCTGCTGTAGTAACCACGCTGGGCAAGAGTAAGTTAAGTGGTTTATTCAAGGCTACATGGTAAAGAGAGACGGACAGGACTAGCTCGTCGCCAATAAATCTGTAGTAACCATGCTGGGCAAGAGTAAGTTAAGTGGTTTATTCAAGGCTACATGGTAAAGAGAGACGGACAGGACCGACTCCAACAGCAGCTCCAACTCAACTGAATACTCCTAGCTGTTGCTAGGAGCTACATAACATTCTGAGAACCAAGAGTAAAACAACATTCACAAAAGAGACATCACATAAGATATTACACCTGCCTGGTAGGAGAGCAATGCTTTAATCCATCCTCCAGACAGTATGTTTAAAAAACGGGGAGAAAAATAGAAGATATGGATTTAAATGACCCTTCTTTTCTACAGGCCCGCATGTTTCAAGCCATTCCCCATGACATTCCCTCAGGACCAAGGAACTGTGGAGTCCACTCCTGATCCAATAATATAATTGACACAAAGTGACTTAACACACTCTGCATGCTTATAAATATACTTAGTAACACCCACTTGGTGTTAATGTCTGTCAGCCTGAAACATATTGTAGTGGTTCAATTAACCAGCATAGAGAGAGTTTGTTTAAATTCCTCTCTAAGGCCTTGATAAAAATGCAGCAACTTCTGCCTCATTTGTCCACACAGCCTTGGCCATTAACTGATAAAAGTGACTAATATGTTGAATGTGATTGGGATTGATGGACATGCTTTCCTTGTCTTAAAGTGAGCAGCGCAACGTGGGCCTGCTCTTAGCTCTGTCATATTTCAAATATCACCAAAAACAGATCATAATTAGAAAGCCAGGGACTCTTAAAAATAATCTGGGAAGTCACCCGGGTGATTGTACCTTAGTTAGACAAAATGAAGGTTACCTTTGCAGAGTTATCTAAAAGATACAGAGTTCTCGGCAAGAAATAAAAGTGATGCTGAGCCAGAAATTACATAGAACTCTTGAACGCTTTTCAGGCAGAGCTAGCAGGATTGAGGGATTCCCAAATGTTGTTGTTTCTGAAGAAGCTACTTCTGTCTAACTTCCCATAGAATTGCTCTCCATAACAAGAGTGAAGTCTGTTACTAGGATTGAACTTCTCGAAGTATGGGGAGGAGTCATAATTTGATTATCGGAGTTTAACAGAAACAACCTGTCCTGGCTAGCCATCACAATGTCTGTCTGAAGTTTATTAATACAAGAAAAATGCACATCAAGACCATTGGATTCCTTTGCATAGGAATAATGTGTGTATCCAACCTGTGGGGATTAGTCAATCAATTTAAGCATATCATCAAAAATGTATCCAAGACCCACTCTGTCTAAAAGGATATTAATGTTTTTTATTTTGTCCCGATATACACAATTGTTCACGGCGGGGTGCTCAAAAATGGTGACTTTGCGGTATGTACATTCAGATACACCGATAAAATCAGTGTTGTCAACATAATAGATGACAGACAAAGTCCAATGTGAATTTCAGATTTTTATTTTGGTTCTGTGGGACACCTGTGCAATGGAATCTCACGGAACTAATACTCACTTTTTTTGTACTATATTCTCTGGTTTCAGTTTTGGGCATAGAGGTGCATCCTGTGTTCTACACCTAAATTATAGTAATGGCTTGAGCCATTTTCTGGAGCGAATTCTCAGCAGGACCATGCCTGATTTAGTGAGCTGGTAAACTGTCAGTTTTCGGTCCCTGATGTAAATCTGTTGAGACTCACAGCCGTCTCTGAACCTCTTCAGTGGTACTGAGTTCTTTAATTGCTTATAAAAAGAAAAAAAAGACAACAGGGAATAGGAAGAAAGGAGCACTTGCTGTCGTTCTGCATCATCTGGAATACGCATTCTAGACTGGTGTCTGCTAACAAATTAACGTGCTCTCTCAGGCAGTAGGTAAAGTGAGTTCTAGATATGTTTGGTATGGTGAAAGGTCTATGGACATAAAATGCAAAGTAATATTTTGTGCACTGAGGCATTACCTACTATCAGAGTGAATCATTTACCCCTATCCATAATAGGAGAGATGGTAATGTGTCCAGACATTGATCAGGATGTCCAGTGCTGGTGCCTTGGATGCAATAGAGCAGGGACTCTTCGAACAACAGCGGCTATATGGAAGACAAATGATGATTAAACAAAGACAAAAGACCAGCAATGCACATTGGCAATGGGTAACCAGAAAAGGGATTTGAGAATGCAGAAACCAAGAAAGGGGTGGAAAGTTCAAGCCAATTAACTAAGCAGGACTGGAGAAATAATACAACTACATCGTTTTTTGCAAAGTAAGGAGCCATGTGGGCAGTGCATTTAAGTATGTGCTCTATCACTGTTGACCCGCAAGTGAAATCCTGAACTAGGAAGCTCCCGCCAATAGAGTAGTTACTGGTCGAGTGTCTACCAGATGCCATTGCCCATTTTTCACAGTTTTTTTTCCTTCCTTGTAGGAATCTGGCCATTCGATGATCTATGTATTGGATGATGCAGTGATAAAGATATTGCTTATGGCAGGTCAGGACAGGTCTTACTTGGTGCCAATAACTCTGTGACCCATTCGCTATTCATGCTTGTACTGAAATACTGACATGTTATTTTACAGGCATCTATTTATGGTCATAGACGGTCTTTTCAGTAGGGACAGGTAAAAGCGAAAGCTGCAGCACATTTCCAAGCTACGCCTCTAAATTTCTGAAAAAGCGTCTTTAAACGATCCATAATATAGTGTGTCCATTGTTTCAACTGGCTCTTTTATACAGTAAGACTAGCTGCAAATTGTTCCCTTGAACAAAACCTTGTAAGAAATTGGATTATTATATGGGGTCGATGACTAACCACTTGTTAGAAATGGGGGTCCCTAGTTGGCAAGGGTTTACACCTTTGTCCAATTAGGGACGTTTCTTCCTAGTCAGGATAAGCGGGATACACTTCTGAAATAACCCCTGCTCACCCCCTTGGCATCTTGGCACGAGCAGTCAGGCTTATCTCAGAGGCAGTGTGTAAAGCATTTGCACATAACCAACAGCAATAAAGTGAAAACACTACAAAAGGACACTACACCAGTTTTAGAAAAATAACCAATATTTTATCTGTGCAAACAAGACCAAAAACGATACAAATCTGCAATACAGTTCTTAGGAATCTCAATAATCAAAAATAGACTTAAATTTCAGTTCCTTGAGGTCGATAGCTCCATCCAGGGGGTTCACGGACACAACATCGATGTAAAAAATATCGATGTTAAAAATATTGATACAAAATATAGACAACAAAAATATCGACTCCTATACTTAAACAGGTAAGTACAAAAATATTGACTAAAAAATATAGATGTAAAAAATATTGACTATTATATAAATATAAAATAATGTATATTACATATATTAAATATTAAATATAATATTAACAAAATAAAATAAATGTAATATACATTTGAATAAAATATAACAAATAAACTTAATAAAAAAATAAACACACAAACAAAATACTTTATACATATATATTTACTTTAAAACAATTAAACTATTATTTTTCATTTATGTTAAAAGTTTAAAATAATATAAAAATACAAATATATAATAATGATTTAAAATATAAAAAAATTTAAATCTATATTAAATTAAAACATTAAGGGGCTCATTACGATACCCGGCGTAAAAAAATCCGCCAGGCATGGAAGCGGCAAAAATCCGCCCGCACACACCGCCTGAACACTGACCACGCCATTATGAGTACACAAACCGAAAACCGCCATCGGCGGAAAAATCACACAAAATACCGCCCGCCATCGTCCGAGTCGGAGTCAAACCGCCCGCCACGGACGGAAACACGCACGACAACACAAAACCGCCCGCCCACACGGCCGACACACCGCACGTGAAATTACGATCGCACCGCCATGAGCGCGGAAAACAACAAATATACCGCCCGCCAGCGCAAACAACGCCGATGAGAATCGACACGGCAGAAGCCATGGCGCCCACGTACCTGCACAGAAACCATCCGCACACAAAACCAATAGCACACAACATGGCCAACAAGTCCACACAGCAAGGCACACACAAATACACAAGCACAGTACACATCCCGAAAACACCCCCGGACAAACAAAAAATACAAAGGCCAGAACCCCAGACACAACACACCTGAAAACAACAGACCATGAGGACACACCCACATAGGTGAGTACAAAAGCAGCACTCCCACAGACCACAACCCCTTGCTACATTGCAAACCAGAGAGGAGAGGAGAGGACACAGTGACACAGCAAGGACAGCAGCACACCACAGAAACGCACACATCACAACCACCACCACCACCACCAAACACCGGCACCACAAACCCCCTGCACATTACACAACACACACCGCACCAGCACCACAAACACCATGGCACCACAAAGGATGCCCAAGTTCACGCCCATGGAGCTGACGGTCATGGTCGACGAGATCATCAAGGTGTACCCACAAATCTATGGGAACATGGTCCAGCACACACCACTAGCCACCAGAAACAGAATGTGGAACCGGATCGTAGACCAGGTCAATGCAGTCGGGACCCTGCCCAGGAACAGGGTCGAGATTAACAAAC